>JAVJGJ010000002.1:3252980-3290036 GCA_035590215.1 Microhierax caerulescens
CCCAGAACCTTCTCTTCTCCGGGCTGAGCAACCCCAACTCTCTCACCCTGTCTCCACAGCAGAGGTGCCCCAGCCCTTTAACCACCCGAGCCAGCATATCAGAAACTATTTATTGGCAGCAGTGCAGCACAGCTGGGCTAGAAGCAGCTGCTTTAAGGAGGATGATGGAACCTACAGAGGCAGAGCCCAGCCCGTTCCTGGTGTCTGAACTGGCCCTGCGACCTTTTTGTAGTGCTGCCGTGTGCTGTAGCGCTGGGCAGGGCTGGCACTGAGCAGTTCTTGCTGTGGCATCTCCAGCAGATAGGGTGGTCTCTGGTCTAGAAGACCACTGGTGACATGCATCTTCTTTAAATGGCTCACGCTGCTTCCCCTTGAAGCAGAGCACCTTTTTCAGAGAATTCCTCGTTAAGGAATTGGCATTCGTTCTGAACCCGTTGCCAGCTTATTGACAGGGTTGTCAGTAGCTGAGCTGATAATAGCAACCACCATTCTTGGTGGTTTTCAGGCATTTAGATAAAAATTCTGATTGTAAACAGGATTACAGTAGAAATCACTGTGAGAGGATTAAATACGGGTCCCCAGCTTGTCCTTGTGAGTTACAGATTAACTATTGGTGTGAATTCTTCTGTCTGCTTTATACTGTAAAGATATTTCAACAAAACTGGCATCTTTGGAAGAAATTTGATGCTGCTCTAATCTCGTAATCTCTTCAGTTTTTCTACAGTAAAAAATTGTCCCAAACAGATGTTTGCTATTGGGGAAAGAAGAAGTAATCAGTGAAATATTTTTCCTAAGGAAAGCTATCCTATTTTCCTGAAACGATCCTAACAGAAGATAACAAAGCAGAAGTAGAAAGTAGACTTTGGCTAAGTGTGACTATTCAGTGGTTTTCTGTTTTGCTTTGGGGAACACTTCAGCGAAGTGATGGTGGTACCATGGTTGGTGGTGCGCCGCTGGAAGCCGTGCCAGCCAGCTGCGTGTTGATTCAGCATCACTAAAGCACTGGAGTAAAATGTCATGGGTTTGAGTGCTAAAATAACCTGCCTAGTTGGTGCTCCTCTCTTTTAATCTTTTGTGCTTTATAACACACCATCCAGCTAATCAAGGAGACAGCTGAAGTCTGTGTATTAAAAACTCTGAGGTGTGAGAGGTCTGATTCAATGTCCAGAACAGTGAGCAAGAACCAGGTTTCCTGGGTGCTGTTCTCAGCTCTGCCACTGATTCACTCATCCTAAGTGGTCTGTTTATAATGTCCATGCAGTTTTTCTTCTTCACCTTTAAAACTAAGGGAATGATCCCATCTCAAAGGATTACTAGGTCTTAAAAATTCAAGACAGGATTTTCAAAGCCAGTCTGAAGACTTGGGCGTCCAATTCCTGTTTAATTTTAATAGGAAAATAGTGCACAAATAGTTAAGCAGTTTTGACAGTTTTGGTCGTAACATTGGGAAGTATTTTGATGTTTCATTTGAGAGATGTTTAACAGTCTCCAAGAAATGTTCCTGTTGCGTTGCCATCACTACCAAAGGCAGTAACTGGTGTATAATAACATGTTGCTCTTTGTTCTGCTGTAGCACCATCGATGCCAGAATACGACACGGACTCCCCCCTGAACGAGACTGATACTACCATCACGGTTATGCTGAAGCCCGCTCAGTCCCGGGGAGCACCTGTCAGGTAGGTGTTTTCTCTTCTCTTTTCACAGTTCTCCTCTCTCCTTCCTCCCCAGGCTTCACTCACGCCTCTCTCATTCTCGTCTGATAATGCAGCGGCTGAAAGCGAACGCTGAATAAAAGGCCAACTCCGCTGTTGATTCTGCCTTTCACAGTTTCCTTTTATAAACGCCTCAACCTACTTGCCTCCCGCTGTTCACCTCCGGGAAGGGTTGCTGACAGCCTTGCACGGGGTTATTACCCTTTCAGCATCACTTCAGAAGCCTTTGCAGCGCGGCAGCACGTGCATCCAAAGGGGGAGGAGGCTTCGGGCCTCCGTCTCCTGCCCTCTCTTCCATGATGGACAAGGGCTTTTTGTAACTGTCCTATGAATGCCCCAGCGGTTTGCAAACGCTTCCAGGATGCGTTTGTTCAGATTCGGGATCTAACCACGCTCCTCACATCTCCATGTCGTAATCTGGCTGGTGCTCCTGGGCTGCTTGTGGAATGAAGCAGTGATCCGGTCCAGAAAAGGTGCACTCTGGTCCAGCCAGGCTTCGCCAGCTTTAGGGAAGCCGTTTCCACTGGCAGAGGAGAGGATTTAGGGGCAGGGAGCTGTGCAGGCACCTGTGGAATAGAGCGGGGACCTTGCAGAAAGCATTGCTGACCGCCTCTGAGCTGCGTCCCGTTCTTAGCGATGAGGTGCTGGGATGGGACACAGCTGCAGATCGCTCCCTGGCCGTGGAAACACGACTCACGGAGGTCTGTAAGGTCTGTACTTCAGTGCTCTCTTCTGCCCGGGTGAGTTCGTACATGGTGACAGGCAGCAGCACACTTGAACAGACTCCCCTCCCGAGCTGGCGGTGCCTTCTCTGCTGGTGGCGCCTTATCTGCTGGTGGCAGGAGTGCCAGCTGGCCGTTCATCCTGCAGCCCCCTCAGCTGACAGCGTGAACTGGAATTGCTTACGATAAAAAGAGTGGCTGCTGCTTTGCGGGGGTATCCAGCAGCCGTGGCCTCCTGGTAGGCTCTTCAGGCTTCTACCCCCAGTTTTGACAAGAGACTCCTCAAATTTTTCCTATGGGTGGTATTTTAAAAACCTGTAGCCCCTTCTTTCAGAGGGACCTGGGTTTCTACACCCCACTGACAGGTTCTTAGTGCTTCTGATGGGTGCCCCACTCGGTATTCAGGAGCAGTAAACTGCCTGATTTAATGGACTACCCTGTTGGTGGCCCACCCTGTGTCACAGGGTTCCCCCAGCTTGCTCTGAAGAAAAAAAAAATCTGATCTTTAAGACATAGCACCATCCCTTTTCTGTTTTTTCTGAGTAATGTTATTTTAAAGTTTCCCTTTCGATCTCTGGTACTCCATATGAGCGAATTTAGGAGCCTATTTGCCGAGTCCTTTAGGGATGTTTTTCTGCTGGAAAAGAGCAGTAAAATCACACAGCTCTGTTTTGTTTTATTTCTTTATATGGGGGAACATTCCTGTATCTCGTTTTACCACCTGCTGTCTTAAAAGTGTTGCTATTTTGTCTTTTTATTGAAAACTCTTGTGATTTTTCTCGAAGTCAATTTACTATACTTTAACTGCATTCACTGAACAATGTCTTTTCCAGCAAATGCATCTGGTAGATGATTTGGTAGAGATTTTTATAAATTTTCATTCTGGTTTCTTTAATTGCAATGTAGGCTGTTACACACACATTTGCAGAGTGTGCAATATTTATATGCCACATCTAAGTGATAAGATTACTTCTTCTTAGACGGCTGTTTCACTGACATACAGACATGGGTAGGAAAACCAGAATGGATGAGGGGGCCAAGGGGGAGGGCATCTTCATGAGAATTTTAGTTTTTTATTAACTATGAATGTGTGAATACCTTTCTCTGTATAACCATGTAGATTGTTTTAAGTCTAGCCTCAACAAATCCAGTTACTTCAACTCAGGGTTTTCCCAGCCTCTTCCCTTTCCTTTCACTCTGTTCTGCATACTGGCCAATCCAGATTCTCTGGAAATGCCATATCCAAAAGCAGGTAGCATTCCCTCGGAGGCCTCAACAGCACTTAGCAGATTAGGAGAAAACATACTGTGAACTGCTTGTGACAGTCTTAACACACAAGAATTAGGTGTTTTTCCCTCCTCGGTGGTGTTGGGTTTTTTTTTTTTTATTCTAGCTGAGATCAAATATATCCTCTTTGTTGTCGTCTGGTTAGCTGTTCTGCCTTCTGGTGTGTGTGTTTTATTTCTGTTTTACAAGTATAGTATTTTCCATTCGTCTCAATTAAATTTAATAAAATTGACTTTCAAAAATGCATTAAAATTCTGATACAAACTTAAGTGACTTAGAACCCCTCTTAGTCTGCTGCCGGGCTCTGATCAGTTACTGAAGGCATTAACGCAAATGCAGATTTGAGACAAGTGACCGGGAAAGCTCGGTGGGAGCAGCGAGGTGGCGCGGAGGTGACGGGGGGATCCCGCACGGTGCAGCGTGCTGATCTCCTGCCCTCCCTTCTAGACATGGCCACGCTTTCCTAGATCCCTTCCATTTTCACACTGACCTTTCCTATCCCAGCTGGCCTGAGATGGGTTTGAAAAGATACTTGAAAGTAGTCTGGAATAGGTTTGGGGTTTTATTCCTCGCAATGTCTTATAAAACCTCTGATATTCAGAACTTTCACTATGCAGGAATAGGTTGACCCCTCGTCTCATCAACCTGATAGTTTCTGCTCTGCAGGGCCTCCGTGTTTTTATTATATCCCTCCCAAAATGAAGATGGGAAAAAAAATTACTATACAATAATTTTTCTTAATATTTCCTCTTACATGCTGGGGATGGTGAGTTGGAGTACGCGTAGGGGTGTGACTGTAAACTAGAATTTATACGTAAGATAGTTATGTGACTTTCTCGTGTCTTTTTGTTCTGCTCTAGTCTGAGCAGCATACAGATGGAGTATGGTCTGCAAGAGCATTTTTAGAGGAATATTGTAGAATATTTAAAATAAGAAGCGTTGTATTTCCATTCATCTGAAATGCACGTACACCGAAGCCAAAGTCACTTTCAACATTAAGACATTTCTGATGTTCCCCAGTGCTCATGATAAATAACTTTAATGAGGTTGTTTCTAAAACTAACGATCATGAACTCAGCAGTGTTAACAATCTATAGATAACAATGAAGACACTTTCATATGATCTAATAGGAATAATACAAACTTAGATCTTCTTTGATCTATTTTGCCCATTGCCAAGATAAGGATGAAGCCTCAGCCAGCATAAATGTTCTCCCTTGTGGCGAAGGCATTTCATTCTTGCCTTTATTTTCCATGGTATAACCTGCAGAGCTTGACTCCACGTTGCCCTTTAAAAATAACTTTTAGGTGTTCTCATATCAATCTAAAACCTGTGAATGGTGCTGTGATTGATTTGCTGGAGACTGACATTCATCTATAATAGATTCAGAAGAGGAAAGAAGAATGCAAGTGTTCTCAATCTTTACTCCTCAACTCTTCCCTGAAAATCTCCAATGTGATTTTGAGCATAGTCCTGCCTTTGAATCTGTTATTGTCGGGAGGGCTGAGTCAGCCCTTCATAGATTATTCACATATGACATCTTTAGACCTCTATTTGAGGATTTATATCCTGTTCACTGCTTGAAAATACCACTGTGAGGGACTGTATCCCGGTGACATGTCCACTGGGCTGGTTTTTGTGTGTTGGCTCTTTGAAAGTCCATCTGCTTTATTAACATGTGGTTAGGTCTATCAATCTACCTATATTACTGTTATGGAGAAAATCAAATTTCCAGAGCATGTATTAGTTTTGAGGATTTCAGAGTTTAAAGAAAAGCTCACCTTAGGTGTGACTGACCTGTCGATATGCTGCTCTGTGTAGTGGAGCTGTAGGACACTGTAGAAGGACTTCAGAGAAGAGCTTGCAGTTACTTTGGGGGGTGTCAGACAGTGGAGAACTTTTTTTGTTGGAAAAAAAGATGGGTTTGATCTCCCTATCTTCCTGCCATTCTCTGAGGTTTAGCCACCTCACCCCTGTACTGTGCTAAATATCAGTATTATTAGGACAGAGGTATTTAATGTTTGCACCTGCCTTTATGTATAGAGAAGCTGTTGGGGAGAATATATATTTTATATATATATATATGCTTGCAGTGTAAGTAGCATGTGTAAGTGATCCTGAAGAAATATATTCGGGTAAGAGTCATTTATTGTGTATGCAACAGTCAGATGCCTGTAACCACTTTGATGGTGAGGAAGGATGGGTTAGTTTATTAATGTACATCTTAAAGGAAATACATAGGAGAATGGGAGTTTAAGTATTTTAAATATATTTAGAAGTACTGAGTAAAGGTGAAACAAATATTTTGCCATCAACAGCCACCCAGTAAGAGAAATTAATTTATATGGACCAAGCCCCATGTTACTCGAGTATCATCATCTGATTCTTTGCCTTCCAAACATGAAATAAAGGAAATATTTTTGGTCTACATGATGCTAAACAAATTAAGAGAAAACAGCTGTAGGGTTATTTAACAGAACACCTAAGAACAATGTGTTTTTTTCTGGTTTTGTGCTCAAGCTATTCTCCAAGCAAACAATCCCACATGATGTATCTGTGTACTTATAAATTCCTACACATAGTAACAAATGAGAATTTTCTGGACTGGTATTGTTTCCATTTTATATTGGAGAACTGAGACTTTGACTAGATAAAACTTGCCTTCCATTTTGTCTGCAACAAAGTAGAAATTGAAAATCTCTGGAGCCATAGGCTATAACTTTAATCTCCAGATAATTCTTTTTTTTTGTGTGTGTGTGTGTTTTATGTTTTCAGGCATCCTCTGTTCATCCTGAGCTTACATTTCCTATATCCCTCTCACTGGCATCCTTCTTTAGATTTTGTTTTTAATGTACAATAGTTCTTTCCATCCTTGTGAAGGAGTGGTCTGCAAGCCCAGTGACCTTGGTTCTGTGTTGGAGGAGGGATGAGACAAGAAGCTATAAACCTGCAAAACCTGCTGGGGGGTTTGTTTTGTTTTACAGCTGATGGCTTTGGCGTACAGATCTCCATAGCTATATAGGGAGCGATGCTGTTCAGCTCGCTGCTTTGCAGCTTCATAGTGGCATCATGTGAGCTTGCCTCAGGCATTTATGTTGATAATTAATTCATTAATGCCAAGAAGGGGTGGCAATTTCTTGTTCTTAAAACTCCCACGCAGTGTACCTTGTGTTTGAAAATAAAGACTGGAGTCAAGGATCAGCGAAACGATAAAAAAGGTTCTAATGTTGAAAGCTATGGGAAGCATAACAAATTAATATGCCCGTGGTAATTCTGAAAGTTCAGCTGCCTTGATAGGCATGTTATAAATACCTGGAAAATAAAACTCCTGGCTTGCTTTTTCTAAACTCATTCAAATGTATGCGTCACATGACTTGGTTGATTGAATACAGGGCAAACAGTCATCACATTAGATCTTCTCATTTTGTAGTATCTAATGAGGAATGAGATTATCAATCTAGGCCTCTGATATTATAAGCCTAATTATCTGTATTAATTAACATCTCCTATAATATACCTCAGGGATATTGTTCTGAAATCACTCAAGCTGGGTTTCTCCTGCATGGCACTCTGCCTTTAATTTAGGCAAGAGTTTGAAGGTAAATGAGCGAGTTTCTTTCCTCTTAGCGATGAACCAGACCTGCTTTCTCTTTAACAACGTGTGAATGTGAGAGAATGAGAACTTGGGTGAGAGGCGTGGAATCACGGCAGCTGCGTAGATCAGGTGATGATTTTGGTACCGAGAAGGACCGGAGCAGAGTTGCATGATAAGCATTGCCAGGCTTGTCCTCCTCGGCGTGTCCAAACCCTGGTGAGCTGCCCAGAGCACTGCAAGCCTGAGCACACGCTTCCATTTCAGCTGGAGTTGTTGCAGGGTGGCTTTACATCGTGCATGACAGCTTCAGCAGTTCTTGATGTTATTCTGAATCTTAGAAGCGCTTTGCCTTCTGTTATCAGGAGAGAAGCCGAATGGAGATAAAGGGATGCAGCAGGGCGCAAGGTGACAACCATAAGTATCAGGAAGGAATATTTAGCCGTTTATGTAGCACGGCGTAATTAGCTGAATGGATGTTTCTAGGCTTTTTAGTTCCCCCTGAAGAGTCAGGTGTTGGCCCTAAAAAGTGAGGAGCGAGGCCATTTGGGGTCTATTGTCTCATTTGGTACAGGACAATGCAGTTTTTTACTGGCTCAGCATATGTTAGTCTGAGATTACTGTCCCTTAAAAGGTCCTAAAACTGCATTTGCCTGTCTCTCAGCCCTCAGAAACACAGCCCTTCTCTGAGCCTGGGTGACCTGCCGTGTCTTACTAACCGTTCCACAGGGAGCTTCGGCAGTAGGCAGAAATGGGAGAGGAAATCCATAAAATCTGCGTGTATTTTAATGATAATATTTTAACAATCAAATTACACAGAAAGCAAATTCTTTTGTGTCAAGCAGCACTTTATTAGCTCTACAATGAAGCTTTTGCTAACAGTTTTTAGTTTTATGAAGGCCTGAGGATACTGAGTGGGGAATGAATGTTTTTGCGTAAATATTTTATGCTGACCGCATAAACTGTCAGATGAAATTCCAGCAATTAAAAGGTTAATGAAGTCTGAACTTGAAGCTGAGAATTACAAATGGATGGCTGTTGTGTCACATCAAGCTGTCGGGCGGTAAGATGAGGGAACAGGAGGACAAACCCATGGTTGCCAGTTTGAAGGGTTCTTTTTCCAAGACTTTTCTTTGCTTAACAGCTCCCAGAGCCAATACGCCCCTTCCTTGTTGTCACAGGATAAAAGGGTAATAGCAAACTGGAAAAAAAAAGGAAAAAAACAAAAAAAAAAAACCCAAAAAACAAACCTAAAACTTGAAACTCTGAATCTCGAGGCATACTGTCAAGCCTCCTTTTGCCTGTGAAAGCCCTTGGATCAGACCCTTCGGTGGCGTGGATGGAACCTGACCACAGCTACTCGGGGTCGGAGCAGCCTGCGGGAAGGAGCTTGACTCTTTTTGTGGACCACAGAGAATGATTTACCTAATTGAAGCAGCTCCTTAAGATACTGAAAACGAGATGGGATGAGTCTGGGCACAAGTCCCTGGCAAACGTCCGCCCCTCAGAAGCAGCACACGGGTGTTATCCAGCCACCAGTCCCCTCTACCAGGAGAGAGGATGATGAGTCTGAGGGCGAGTGGGCTCTTTTCTGTTGCATGTGGCTTGCAGGGTTTACGCTAGCGAGTGCCCCTCAATGCGCCTCTAATAGCACAAAACCGCGATAAAAGGGCAGATGAGTAAGCTCTGCTTTGCTGTTGCAGACTAAGGCATTTCAGGATTTAATTATACTACAGGTATATAAATTCCGGAAACATGTTAATGCTCCCGTGATTAAAATTATAGAGGGCCTAATTGAAAAAGCATAAACCGAATTGAAGAATTCCTAATTATAGTTTGCTTTGAGGTGTTAATTTCCTCCATAATGAATGCATAATTTCTTGGAACTAGAAAAGGGGGTTGCTGCACCGGTGCGTGGGCTGCAGATGGAATGAAGGGATTATCATAAATGCAGCCAGACTATTCAGAAGAATAAACCTCTGCAGCCACGATGCTATTCTGCCTCTCTGTAATTTCAGTTCTCCTTGCACAGCGCTTTTCCAAAGCAAAAGGCAGAGCTAGGAGTTAGCGAGGGATTTGCTTACTGCGCAAAAGGAGGGGGGAAATAGGACTGGTTTAATTAAAAGTAGTCATGGTGCAAAAGAGGCAGGCGAGGAGAGAGGCAGAGCGTACAGTATTTCCAGTGGAAAGGTCAAAGAGCAAAACAGAAGAGGAGGCAACGCCGACATCCCTCGCTGCCCAGCTTGACAGTTCCCCAAGTAACCGCAGGAGCTGATGCTGATGCAGCTTGAGGGAGTTTGCTGCCAAAGGATACACCTTATAGGCAATGGTTTCTCTTGTATATTAAAAAAAAAAAAAAAATGCTTAGATTTGAAAAGAGCTGGTGAACTACAGGATTATTAGATGTAACTTCCTCATGTTTAAATCTGCCCCATTGCCGCTGTGGTGCTGGAGGTAAGAGGTGTTTGCAGATGATGGCAGAGTAGCTGCAAATTGCTGCAGGGAAGCCCTTACCCTTGGGATTTTCCATCTGGCCTTTCTCCATCCTCAATTTTCCTTCCTTCTGGGTGGAAGAGGTGGTAGTAAAAGTTCCATTTAAGACCTCTCCCTGGTGTCAGAAGCATGATGACGTTGCACTTTCTGGAAAGCACGGAGTGTCCAGAAAAAGTAGAAAGAATGTGGCTGATACAGCTGCAGCTTCAGGTGCTGAAAATCCATATCGCCCCTACCCAGGGGAGCTCACCTTTTCTATTGTGCAGTGATGGTGTAACGGTGAGCAGGCTGTTACCCAGCCATCAGAGCCTTGTCTGGTAATGAAGTGTGTCCTGAGCTTAGAAACAGAGCACATTCCCTCTTTTTGTCTTGTGCTTTTATCAGCCTTCTAGTTGGGAGGGAAAAAAACCAACCAAACAAACAAAAAACACATCTGAAACCAACAAAAATATTTTTTCTAGTATTCTCTCTTAAAAAAGACGTCAGATTCTTATGTGTGGGTTTTCCCTCTGTGGTCTGGTAGCTAGGGTTGTGGAAAAGGGAGAGAAAGCTTTGAAATCCAAACCAGGTTATTTCTGCATCCAAATGGACCTAGTTTCATGGAAGCCATTAGAAATACCCAAATTAATTCTGACTGAGAATCTGTGCAAATACACCCATCCCCTCGTCCAAGCCACCGCTTTGATGAAGGACATGGCAGAAGGTATCGGCCAGTCCCAGAGAGCAGGTGCCACAGTCTCTCCTTGCCCTGAAGGGCGTTCAAGAACCACTTTGGCTCTTCATGTCCTTGAAATTTCCTTCTGGTCTTAAACTAGCGATCACCGAGGTTGGCGATAAGACCTCAGTCAGCAACGCCTGTTTAATGCCAAGCGACATTAATAAAAAGAGGGTTGGGGGTGGGTTTTTTTAGTAGATGAAACAGATGGCAGGTGGCTCAGGAGGGAAAAAACACCTCCAAAGCCACTAACATTAGCTCCTGTTGCAGCGAAAGCCGTATCTGTCTGCACTCGTTATCTTTAATCTGCCAGCACAAAATAACATTGAACTGGAGAGATAGGGACTGGGACTGTTCTGCTGGGGAGCAGCAGCTATTATGTCTAATCTGTGTTGCAAGCCAGGTCAGGCTTATGGGGAGATGGTTGCGATAATGGAACACAGAGCTTGGAAATGCCCTCTGGTTATTTTTTTCTCCCCCTCTTTCTTTTTTAAAATGTTTATTTCCAAGAAGATTAAGCTGAGAGAATTTAAAGCATTTAAAAGAACGTTGCATAAATAATACAAGCAAATAGATGCAGTACCAGCGTGCTGGTGGTCTGGGGATAGGAAGGAGGTAATTTTTTGAGTACGGATAGCATCTTTTATTAGACCAAATGATACAGCTGGGTAAAATGGGCTTTTAAGCACACAAATCCTTCTTTCTGGTCAGTAAATACTGACTGTCAATACAATTGTCTTTTTGACAACTACTTAGATTTTGTGCATGTGGCCATGTTTCTGTTTGCTGTGCGCAGACACTGTGGCAATGATTAAACTTGCTCAGAACCAGAAAGGGAATATTTGCATTTTTAGATTTCTTTCAGTAGTTGTCCTTCCTTGGAAAGACGTGGTCGTTGGTCGCTCATAGAAGGGTAATGGTGAGTGGAACGTTGTGAGGTTGGAAGCACTGATTTTAATATATGTATTTATGTATCGATGCACACGCATATGCACGCACGTGGGTATTTAGATGCTCACACATGCACGCAGCTGTTTATTTATAAAATCATTGTACCTGCTTATTAGCACAGCGTCGCTACTGGTGTTTGTGGAAGTTTGATAATCTGTTGAGTCTTTTGTGTGGTGCAGTTTTAAAAAGAGGCAGTCTCCAGAACACCTCTCTTTCCCAGCTCGTCCTGCATCTCTGCAGGTCACATCTCTAGTGATGCCCAAAGACATTTTCTATTTTATTTTGCCTTTTTGAAAGACTCTGTAGGATTAGCATGTGTTCAGGCTGGGAACTCCAGACTCCATTAGGCAGAACATACTTGGCTGGTGGGTGGAATCAGGTATATTGTGCAAGAATGTGGGGATTTGTTTACATACAACTGATTCTGCCTGATGCCAGGCAAATCACTCATCGCACTTACTGCACGCCACTGTTTATACATCTGCTGTGGTGGGTTAATTTTGCGTTGTACCTCACAGGTCTGTCAGGATGAAAGCCTACCCACCTAGGGTCTGAGGCTGTGTGACATTACATTTGACATTACCTTATCACTTTTTTCCACCCCACCCCCCCAAAAAAAACCCCAACTCCAAACAACAACAATAACAAAACCAAAGACTCTGCTACTTTCTAATAGCCTTTTTCAATTTTTAGTTAGTTCTAGGAATTTTATGTGTTGCTGCAGTATGACTGCAAAGAAATTTCAGGCAAAGTATTCTGACCAAAGACAGCATTTCATATAGTGATGCTGGCAGGATGCTTTTCTACAAATAGTAATATTTTGTTTGGGTTTGCTTTTCTTTTTTTAAGCTTGACACAGTGCACAATTCCTTAAAGAGATGCCACCGCCTGTCCTGCAGGTAGCTCATCACGGTTACTGATACTGATTGGGGGAATACGAGACCATATCTCTTTCCTATACAGGGAGCATGCAGCCTTTCAGCTTTCTTTTTCTAGAGCCCATTTCAGTCACTATAGAAATTTAACAAAGCTTGAAATTTTACCGATAAAAGAATTCCCATGTGAAATCGCTAGCCTTTGTTTCATGAATTTCAGGGTATAGCGTGCCTTGGTAGTAAATCCAGACTACCGAACGGAACGTGAAAGTAGAAGAAAATGTGAAGAGGCTCTTACCAACCTTCTTGATTAAATGGATGACATTCTTATTGGCTCTATCTCAGCAGGTTTATTTCATAGCAATGGCAGTAATTGCCGTCTCTTCTTTCTATGACATTTTTACAAATTTGGCTGAATTTGGGTATTTTGTTGGTATTCTTCAACTTCAGTGAATGTAGTAGAAGAGTTAATTTATATGAATGTTAAAAGAACACACAAAAATAACTTCAAAATGAAGGATCTGGTGTGAATAACTTCGCAATATGAGAGACTATTTCCTCGAGTAGCATCACTATTATAAGCTTTATTTTTGTGAATGCTTTGCAGATGCGAACAAGCTGATTGATGACAGTGCAGCCCAGTGTTCGTATCAGGCTAGCTTTTGAATCTGTGACATAGCCAAGCATACTCCAGAAGATGACATCGCAGAACAATCTCTTTTTTTTTTTTTTTTCCCTGTTTTCTGCATAAAAGTACTTATTGAAAGCTAATCTAGCTTCAGCATATTGTATTCTGCATGGAGCTGTTCCAAAGTGTAATGGGAATAGTAGCAATCTTTAATTGATTTTAATGGGTTTCGAATCAGTTCTTAAATAGACAGAAAATTGCAGAACAGTGCACCGGGTCCTGCATGTACATCCTGGGTGGCTGTGAAACTCAGTTCATTATGTTTTGTAGATTAGTTTCAGAGCTTCTGATTAAAGGTGCTATTGAAGGTATTAAGGGTGACATTTTGGAACATGTGAAGCAGGTAACTCATTCTCAGGAATATGTGGCCAGCTGTTTGAACCCAGAAAATTTTCTGGACTTGGAAACTGTCTGTGGAGTCTATTCTGAGTGCCTGAATGTTGGATTCCAGGGTTGCAGGAGGAGCCTGGTGAGGGAATACTGGCCATTATGGCCAAAGGGAAGCGGCACTGCAAGACTCAGTGTGTGCTCAGAACAGCAAGTCTCAGCATCAAGCTTTATGGCAATTACCCATTTAGTTCGTGTAAATTTTCATGGAATTTATGTTCTATAAATCTTTTTTTAGAGTTTGGTGGGTTTTCGTGGCATTTTTTACAAAACCCCTTCAATGCAAGTGCACGGGAGGGCTTGCAGGCGTGCTGTAAGAAGGATCTCATTTACTGTTTAATTTCACAGTTTTTTAGAGTAAGCTTTATAGAGTACTGATCAATTTTTATAGGATATTTCTGGCTTCCACCCCCATTATATTTCCTCAAATTTCCCATTATTTTACTTCTTATTGTTTATGAGGCAGAATTTAGGCTTTTATTTCAATACCTTTATGAAAGAGAAAATAAAGATGTTGATGCTACTGTTCTTTCTCAGTTTGCATCACTGAAATCAACTTGGCCGTAAAACAAGCATATGCACATTCAATAGCTTATCTGAATTCTAAATGTGGGTGTCAGGCAACACATCAAACCCTTTCCCAATCCAGTATCCTGGGAGATGGCTCCATGCTGTCAGAATATAGGCAATGAACCTTCATGGATATATACAAATATATTCACATTGGCTCAACAAATTTAATGGGATCATAAGTTAAATGGAAAACCAAGATGATAAAAAAGCCAGTGTTACATATCTGTAGCCTAGATTTTGTGACTTAACTGTTAACTTAAAAAAAGAAGGGGAAAAAAAAAAAAAAAAAGCTGGCTTGTGTCAGGATGGCCGTGTTTAAATAAAATCCAGAGAAACTGGTCTGAGGGTGTATTTCCAGTGAACGTTTCCAGCAGGCAGGCCTGGTGTTTGATGACTGAAGTTATATTTAATTTCTGAAGGTTGTTGCAGAGCTCTGCAGTAGGAAATCAGCACTCGGTGTCTGGGGCTTGTGTGCGATGCTGGCTGAGGGTACGAACTAGTATGCTGCCAACGCTCCAGTGGTCCTAAGAGCTTGCCTCTTAAAAACATTTGTGCTGTAAATAAGAGAAAAGAAGCTGAGTTGATTGTTGGCCTCCCAAATTATTGTAACTTTGACCCTGTTTGTATGGACCCGATGCCTTTTATTCACCTCTGTGCAGCATTAAGTCTCGTGGATTGTCAGATAGCATTTGGGTTTGATTTTTATGGGGTTTGGATGGCCTTTTCAGAAGTGCTGAATCTGTTAATTCCATAGAATTAGGTGCAACAATGGCAATTCAGTGTCTAGCTCCGTGTCAGCTGTGACATCCCACATGCCATCAGTCTGAGATGACACAGCTGTTGGAAGATGGTATCTTTTCTATCCTTACTTCATTTGCTTCTTTCTGTCCTTCCTTCTTTGGATTAAGGTAACCATTAATAAGGAAACCACTGCCCTTTGGTACTGTTTTATTTCCCGTGGCCTGTCGAAGAGTGTGCTGAAAGTAATTGAGCTACAAATGAGGAGTTCCTCTGCTCTGTAAGGTGGACGACAAAACCTGTTCACAATAGTCTGCTAAAAAATGCACTGCGAGATCAGGCTGTTCTAATTGCCACTTACTTTTGTTCCCCAGGAGAAAATATTATTGAAAATAATATATGACTGATAATACATTTATGTGTTAAATATTAAAATTAAATGAAAATATGTTAAATCTTTATATGATATGATGAAGAAAATTTAGTACCAAAATTGGTCCAGAGGGAGTGCTAAGCTGCAGAAGCATTGTTTCTTTTAAGCTTTAGTAAGTCAGGGGAGGGGGTCACTGTAAGGTTACAAAGAAATTATATTTGTTTTCATACCCTACTGTTATCAGGGGTATAGTGAAGATTTCACATCGTTGTTAAAGTACCATGCCAGGATACCAGAGCGCACCGCCTCGGTGCTGAATGCTTTATGGAAAGCTCTGCCTCAGCTCTGCCTCTTCACGTTCGAGCACATCCTACATCCCAGACTTGGGTCTGGTCTAAATAGCTGGTTAGGTTTGTGGACAAGCACTTGCTCGGTCCATCGTCAAGCTGCGCTGCAAGCTGCACAAAGAGAAACCAAGAGCAGGGGAAGAAGGAGAAGTCCTAACAGCACCGAGAGATCTCGGTCACACAGAAACAGCCTGTGATTTGGAATGTTGATTATTCACACTTGTAATTCCACACTGAATAGACACCTCATCATTTAAAAGA
The DNA here is from genome assembly GCA_035590215.1 of Microhierax caerulescens. NCBI lineage: Eukaryota > Metazoa > Chordata > Aves > Falconiformes > Falconidae > Microhierax > Microhierax caerulescens. Next base: position 3,268,696 of record JAVJGJ010000002.1, read on the forward strand.
TTACCTTGCAGATGATGATAAGAGCACATTTTCTTCCTCTGCAGACAACATTTGTGCTGTGGCAACCATTATGGCTGGTGCCTTTATCAGTGAATTAGAGTGGAGCTGTCAAAAGCTTTTTAAAAGCTTCTATTAAAGTAATGGGGATTTATCTATCTAGGACCTGTGACATTTATCAAGGAGCCTAGCCTTGGCCTCCTTTTCTAATAGCAGCGTGCAGCTGTGCCACGGGGCGGTCAGCTGCCCAGCCCTCTAGCAAGTCAGGCATTTGGTTAGTGGCCCAGATTTGAGAATCCCTGGAGAGAGATCTGCTCTCTGGAAAGCAGAGCTTATGGAAGTTTGGAAACCAGTCCTTCCCAGTCGTTTACGGGGACAGCAGCGTTACTTGACTGCAGTGAGGTGGGGTGGAGTAGCTTAGTGCTTGGAAAGCAAGACCTCTGCTTCTATCGCCCTGCAGCATGCACATGCGTGGGTTTGGTTTCAGCGTTTGCAAACGTCGCTGAATATTAGAAATTGAAATGTGGTTGTTAGCTTTACTGTATCATCTTTCAGTTTATTGGTACTGAAGTTGTTATAGAGTATTGGGAGTTTTCGTGCTCCGCTTTTGTTGTCTTTTTTAACATAATTTCAATGTGCGACACTGAAACTTTCTTTTATCCAGCTGAGCAGTTGCAATGGATGTATTGATTCCTGCTATGAAAGCGGTGTTAGCTGACACTGGCTGGGAGCAGTATCTTTGAAGCTTGAGACAGGGAGAGCCCCAGGAGATCCATGTTACTACCTACCTGATAGCCAGAATAAGAGCTATTATAATAGTTTGGATATCTCCTTCTTATTTCCCTTGCCTGCTTCCTTTTCCTTCCCTCTAGCACTTCTTTTTGGAAAACTGCTCCTCCTTTCCCTTAGTTGTAAGCACGCTGCTGTGTATCACAAAATTGTCGGTCGTCACAAGTTGCGAATGGTTGATCGTGCTCAGTGCCGAAACAGAGATGTGACCGCAGCTGAAGTGCTTTTGCGGGCCAGAAGGGCAGCTCCTGCTCACCGGGTTTGTTTTGAGTTAGTGCCCAACTGTAATCTTAGGGGTCATGAATGTGTCACGGTAAGTTATCATCTTCTGAGCAAAGCTGAATTACTTTTCTCTTCGGAGAATTGTTGTGGCAATGCAGATGGTTTGGCCAAACTTTAGGGTGAGTAATTGGATGCTTGCGACTCAGAATTCCCACGGGAACGTCATTCAGACGTAGGATCATTGGAATTTTGCTCCAATGAAAAGGCAAACAGTTATGAGAGCATCGTAACGCTGATGGTAGCGGGTGTGGAAGCACTTGACGTGCCTTTCAGCACTTCACTGGTTGATGCAGAGAAGTTGGTCTCTGAAAATGCACTAAAGACAGTCAGGAAAATTCTACTCCAAGGTAAAAACAGAACAGGAGGAAAAGAGCATAGCCTGAAAAACAGAGACGTGGCAGAAAAGAAGAAAAAAGAAAATGAGACTGTGCAAGTCTGTGTGTGAGCTAGGGGTGAGCTGTGAATCCTACACTTCTGGAGGGTCCAGACAGGCCAAAATAATAGGATCAGATTATCAGAAGGGGAGACCCGGAGTAATCATTTGATAAGGAAACATCATCTCAGAGTAATAATCTTCAGTCCAGAGTAATCTTTGAAACCAGCCACGTGCTTGGCTGCTTGACCACTTCCCTTGAGAGTGGCCTCTTGACCATTGCAACATCTCGGGGGAGGAGGGGGCTGGAGGGGGGGTGATGGGCTGGGCAGGAGCACACAGAGACGAGCATACGGTGTCAGTCGGTGCGAACTGGGGCATGAAGGGGAAACACGCCAAGCAAGCAGCCAGTCACCCCCGCTGAGTTTCACCAGGGTGGGCTTTTTTAGGTGGAAGGAACAATGACAGCAGCGCTGGCTCAGGTAATTGTTTCATAGAAAAGGAGATAGTGTTTGAGCAGGAGATTAACGGGGTTTTGACTTGAACACAAATGGGACGTCTATTACATTTCAGTTGAATGCTCATGAACATCGCGTTGTGCTTCCAGAGACAACTCAATTTATTCCAAAGAATAAACATTAAAAGTAAAATTTCAGGTCATTAAAAGAGTGAGTTATCCCTGTGAAAGGAAGAAGACATTAATGGCTAAGTAGGAAAGTGAAAACATGGAAGAATACAGACAAAAGTATCTGTTATGTTCTATGTATCAAAAGTCTTGCTCGTGACAAAAAGAGTGCCTGAACCGGTGGAGCATATATTAAAATTGCTGCGAGAGAGACTGAGAAAGTCTTCAAAGGAAAATAAGTTCTCTAATCATTTGAGAAAAGAGTTCCATTCCCTGGCAAGTGATGTTCCAGGGAGCTACTCCTCCGCAGACAGACCAGTGTATTTACAAGACTTTGTTGCTAGCATGTGGGACTACCAGGAGGATGAGTAGAGCTAGGGTTGGTAGCAGGGAGGTAGGAACAGGGAACCCTTGGCCTCTGAGTAGGCTGAGAGGAGGCTAATATAGACTTATACAAATATATATATTTATGGATGTACATAAAGGAAACTTTGTTTATAACCAGAGAATACAAGTATGTGGAATGGGGTAAAACAGAAACCAAGCATTTCTATGTGAGAAGGTGTGTGTCAAATGCCCATAAAAATGTCAGCTACAGTTTTGCACGTTGCTGACAAACAAAATTACAAACTTTCCCAGTAGTGTAGCTTCTTATTGTCAGATGGAAGGAGCAGAGTAAGAATCTGCAGATAGTCTGTTAGTAAACAGTGTCCAAAATGGCAAGCTAAAAGTTTGTTGCGAAGCTGATGAGAAGATTTAGGTTAAAGAGGTTTTTGCTTAACAGTTCCCACTAGATCCTCAATGATAATATTTCACGTGTTGCTGGGAAACTGGTTTATCTTTCTTAAAATCATAAAATCAATCTCAGAGAAGGTCTGAAATATTTCATTAAAGCCTCCAATAAGCTGTGGAATTGAGGTAAGTTTTCCAAAATGCTGGTGGGGCATCATTAAAGACTGCAGTCCGTACGCCTGGTAGGTGCTCCTGCTGCATTAACAATGCTGGTAGCCTGTGCAAGGAAAACTACAGTACTGAGTAATTAACGAATTGGTCGTACTTGTAAAGATTAGATGGTTTTGTGTCTAGCATTGGGAGCTAAATGATTTCCAAGTGATTCACTGACGGCCTCGTTGTTAACAGTGAGTGTGCCAGATACCCGCAGACCTGAAGTAACAGTTAATTCAAAAGCCTGAGCTACGTTTTGTTTCACTCCTGCTTGTTGGAGGTGCCAGAACTTCGCTTCCCACAGAAGCGTTGATGAGCTATTGCTCTGCTAGAAATTTTTCAGACCAACCTTTCTGCAACAACGAGCCCGTGAAAGCCGGGAGAGTGATACACTGCTGGCTATTTCCAATCTTTTAATCGATCTCCCCTGTCTAACTAAACTAAGGACCAGTCTCCAGGCAGGTGAGGGCAGCACATAGGAATATCCTGACAAAAAGTAAAATGACTGCAGCTGTATCTTTCTTTGTCAGAGGGGTGAGTGGTGTTAAGCAGACAGTAAACCTGCCTCAGCTGTAGCAGCATTGAACTTAAGGGCTTTGTTAACTGCCTGGGGGATGGGGTGGGGGAGCCCAGCAGAGTACATTTGAATGCCTTGCAACCTCTTTGAGCCTTAAATAGTAAGCTAGAAATACCAAGATTGCAATTACATATCACAGAGGCCAAAAGCTCAGCAGGAATTGGAAAGAACTAACATTTCATAGAGTTGGAAAGAATATGGAGAGTTGTTTCCTGAAACAAAAGTGAATTGGGAGACCTATAAAGCCACCTGCTCAGTCTATAAGCTAGCCTTTTGGTGATGGAAGGTAGGAGGAGACTTGCCATCAGGAATTAATAATACGGAACTCTATAGCCCAGAATATATTCCAAAAAGAGGTGTCAGGTAGGGCCAAAAAAAGTTACATTCTTAGAAGATGTGAGAATCTTTTTGATCTAAACTGGTTCTTGCATCCTGAAACTGTTTCAAAAGGGATCTGTCACCATTTTCACCTGCTAATGCTCTTCTCTACTGCAATCGACGTTTGGCCCAAGCAAATAGTTCTTGTTCCGTCTTGGTGGCTGAAGAAGGCGGCATCTGCTTTCTGGTATTCAGCACGTGAAAAATTCATTGTAAACTGGGTATTTTATTAGTTACTCCTTTTCTCAGAGTGACATGATTGAAATTTATTTCACCAAGGTTTATCTTGATAATGTTCAACTAAATCAACAGAGCAAGTGACCAGCATCTTGCCCACATAGTAACTTTCAGTGGCCGCTGCCACCATTACTGGTGTGCCAGTGCAAAACACTGTACGGAACTGTGTTTGCTGTGATGCCTTAGCTGTGCGATTCTTACTTTGCTTTACTCTTTTCTTTTTATACTTGGAAATATTCTTTAAGGCTCTAATCTTACCTTGCTCTCTCCCTCCTAGCGTCTATCAACTTGTTGTCAAGGAGGAGAAGCTGCAGAAAGCACGGAGAGCTGCAGACATCATTGAGTGCTTCTCTGTCCCAGTGAGCTACAAGAACGCTTCCAGTCTTGACTCACCGCACTACTTTGCAGCCGAGCTGAAACCCGTCAACCTGCCCGTCACACAGCCATTCACGGTGGGCGACAACAAAACCTACAATGGCTACTGGAATGCTCCGCTTTCTCCTCTGAAAAGCTACAGCATATACTTCCAGGCTCTTAGCAAGGCAAATGGAGTAAGTGCAGAGAAAGTTGAACTGGATCTTTATGTATGACCGTCTCTATCTATCCTGCTTATCTTCCTCCTTTCTTCTTCATTGGATGCCACTTTAACCCCTCCTTATTACCCTCTTATGGAAATTTTATGAAAATTAAACATGCCATTCCTTGTCCTTCTCTCCACTCTCTCTCTGATGCCTAGATCCGATGAGAAACCTGTTAGGGAGCCAGTCTCTGTAAAGGTACATGCTGGCATGTGATTTAGAAAACAAATTGCTTAGAATGTGGGTATTTTTTTCCCCTTGCATATGCATACATGTCAGAGTAGGGGCTGTTGTGCTTTTAAAAGATGTAACTGCAATGTACCGGTAGTCTCCAGTTCACAGTGCTTGTGAATTTGAGGGGACATTGTGAGATGAGAACTGCCCCAAGGCTATGAAGTTGGATGACCTTGTAGCTTGCGTTTGGTCACATCGTCATGGAGCACTTACTGCTGGGAGTTTCAGCTTGAGTAAGTCGTACTGCAGGGGAGACTGCGTGCACATCTGCGTTCCTCCTTTTGAATACTCTGGACTATAGTTTTACGTATGCTTGCTCTGCGATATTAAGTTTAAAATGGAGACTGCACAGAAAACGTAGTCTGCCCTATCCTCAGGCTCAAACGATGTACATGTAACACCCCAGCAGATCCCGTCATGGCAAAAGGGAAGGCCCCTTTTCCATCCTCCATCCTCCTATTCCAGCCTCGTGTAGTTCTGGTCTCCTCTACCTCTCCTGTTCCAGGTCAGTTCAGCTAAAGCCTATAGGCCAGATCCAGTCTAAGCCCCCCTTCACCTTCCTCCCCTTAGGCTCCTCTAATTGCTCTTGGTTATCACATAACGTGACACAGTTTGACGCTCTGGCCTGATGAAGAGTCTGGCAGCATTAACGTGACATCAAGAAGTGGGATAGCAGAGTCTGTTATTGCACATTTGCCAGTGCTTTCATGAATCTGACTTCAATATAGATAAATTCTTTAAGACATCACCTCCAAAAGAGCAAAATTAGAAAAAACAATCAAAGGTGGATGATGTAGGCTTTGGTCTACACTTGGGGTAGTGTCTTCTATACCCAAAAGACAGCTGCACATCATAGAGGACTGTGTGTTGTTTAACAGGCTGGAAATGCCAATGAGTGTTCACAACACATCTTGGTGTTTTACAGCTTTCATTTATCACCTTTGTCCCACAGTCTCTGCTGTTTGGCTGACAAGCACAAATCTCTCCAATACTGTGCTGTTTTTCACCTTGCTTTCCTTTCTAGTTGATATAGTTTCCTTCCAGCACTACTCAATTAATTCAATTTTGGATTTGCCTTTATAAAGGAAATTGTGAAATATACGTGTCTCTGTGTCTAGTTAGTTCCCCCTTGTAAGATAGTTAATTGCTAGCGAATGGATCCCCAGGGAAGAAAAAAAAATTATTTGCTTAAGTACGATATGATATGCCATAAATGGGTTATGTGAACAGGAACATAGGCTTCCCCTGGCGTTCTGGATTAAAGCAGCGCTAACGTCAGCCTCCTGCCTTTTCTGGATCTCTGTAGCTGGCAGGCTGCATCACTCTCTACACACGAGATGATAAAGGCTCAAAAAAGGATGACTTGCTTGGGCTGTTCTGATGGGAACACAGGACTGTAAAGGACTTTTTAAGCATAAGTTAATCAAAGGAGTCTGTATGCAAGAGTACACGGGCCACGAGAGCGTGAGAAGCGTCCTTGCCAGACGCAGCACATTCCTATTTGAGCAAGCAATTGCCTCTTGTGTGAATGATTTATATTGGTGCAGTATATGCTTATATATCCTTGAAGTGCAGTGCTATGGGAAAAAACATAGAGGGAATGTCCGGGAGTAGAATATGGATCTTCAGAGGAGTAGCTGTGATACTTTTTGTTTCTTGCTAAAATCCTTAAGCCCCACACCTCAAACATCAGGTCGGATTTGCATCCAGTCCTTTGCAGCTTTAAATAAGAAGTTTTGTTTGATTCCCAGAATTGTTTACAGGTATAATCTGGATTTAAGAGTTCTGGGGTTTTACTTACGACTATAACCTGAGCTGCTTTTACTAGTCTTCCTAAAGCCTATTAATAACTGTGGCTGCAACATGGCATTTTTGATAATGGACATCTGAAAAAAATCTGAAACAGTAACAGTTTCGCACAATTAAAATACAGCTGTATGTTCTCTTGCACGTGAGAAACTTAACAGAGCATTGCTGCTCATTTTTTGATTAGGATATTCTATAGTTTAATTAATCACTGACAGTTGTGGAATGATGAAACTTCTTTCCACACCTGGAACCTGCAACAAGAAACCTTTGTACGGTGAACCAGAACGTCCTCCTTTGGAAATGTAGGACTCCAGGGAGAGCTTAATTTGAAGAAACATTCTGTATTTGGTCAAAAAGCTTGATTAGGAGGAGTTTAGAAGTGTTACAGGAGTTCTGCATTGTTTCTGCTCCTCTGTTCGTGGAGGGTTGTGCTCATTTGGTGTTCTTGTCTGCTCTGCAACCATTAGCCGTGATTGTTACAGTGAAAGGAACATAATTAACTGCTGGATGCAAAACAAGTATGGCAAATTGCTACAAAATCAGATCACGAGCTTTTCTGCCTTCTCTTGTGCTATGTTGTACTGGTTTGGGAGTTTGAATGAGATCGCTGTTGCTGGCTGAATTCTTTTCTGTGGACAGTTGCATGAAGTTTAGTCAACGCGGTGCAGCTTCTAGACAGGGGTCTAAGTAGAACGTGTGAAACGGAATAGTTTTCAGCTTTGTTATATCAAATGCTTCCAAATTGTGTGAGTTTCTCTCCTGGGGACTGTTGAAAGCCAGATGCTGAGCTGAAATGTGTCAGTTTGAAGTAAGTTGGGGGAAGGGGTGGGGGGAGAAAAAGGAAACAGGAGCTCCAGGCTTTGCACCTGTGGGGGCGAGAAGTGCCGTTTGTTACTGCTTAATTGTTAGAAGGAGTTAGCACAAGGGGTGACAGGGAGAAGAAAGGACAACTGGCTTCTTTCTCCTCTGGCAGGGTCTCCACGCATGCTGTCGCAGCCATCCAGGTAGTTACCTGATATTTGCTAGTTGTCTGATATTTGCAGATGGCTGCCTGACAGAGCATGAAGTTTTCCTTGTCGGAAAAACCTCCCTGAGCGCAGCTCCTTTAAAACACCAGCCCTTCCAGTGTGTATCCTGCTGAAAGCTGAGGCCAGGGTGGCAATACTGCGTTACTCCTTATCCTCTCTTATCCTTATACTGACTTAATAATCAAAGTTAAATGTTGGAGGTTCTATTGTCCCCAGGTTCTTTATCTGGGTCATTGTAGGTGACGGGTTCTGGCTAGCGATCCAGCAACACGCTCAAATGGGGCGAACTCTGCGGCTGCGCTGTGAAACCTGCCTGGAGTTTTTGAGCAGCTCAGAAACCGGAGCTTCCCAAAAAATCCTTCCTGGAGTTGCATTTTACCTCGTTGAGCTGAAATGGAATCTGTTACGGCACCGTTGCAATCAGTAACTCTTGGCCACTTTTCCTCTAAATGGGAGATGAGGCAGGAGCCTCCGTGACACAGCTGGAGGTGACGTGGGGACACTGCCAGCTGCTCCTGCAGCCTGGTGCTCCAACAGGTGAATGATGTTTTCAGGCCAGAATTGTGAAAAGTAGCACCACAGGAATCAATGAGAATATTATTTTTGAGGGAATGATAGACTCTACAGAGATTCTTATTGATTTTTTTCCCCTCTCTAATGACTTGTACTACATGCACAATCAGGCAGTTCATTATTATCAGGGGACTTCAGGCTGGAGTTCTAGATGCTGACAAGTCTACTCACAGTACACAACATTCTTCTTCTGGGATGTTTTCGAGGTATGGATGGAGCTGCCAGCAGAGAGGTGGCATTCGTGCCTGTGGAAAAATATAGTGAGGTGCTTCAGTTCAGCATGAGCCGTGTTCTGAAAAATGAAGTGGCACCGAGGCCACCTGCATCGCTTCTGTGAACCGTTGAACAGCTCTGAAGAGCTCTTTGTTCAGTGGGGTTTGGGGTGTACAGTTTTGTTCACTTATATTAACTTCTTAATCTCATGTTGGAGTTGCTGGGGCAGAAATAAAGCAGCTGTGGAAGCACTTTGCTCTTTGCAAGCCCCCGTTCCCACATCTGGTTGGCCATCTTGTGCCAGTGTGTGTGTGTGGACCTGAGTGTTTTCTGGATGGCAAATATAATCTTCCCCCAGTTTCCCTCACCTCTGAGAGGTTTGTGCTGCAGGTATTCGATGATTAACTGTATAACGTTGAAATAACTTTATATTGTAAATAATAAAAGCCCTAACCACTTTGTTAAGCCTCCCTTCTCCAAATGACACAGATACTAAAAATAGCTTATACTTGGAAAGGCAGTCTTAGCTTTTGCTTCGTCTCTCAGAGATCTAGCAGTTTCCTTGAGCTGGCAATAGAAATTATAGGGGAGTCCGTTGACCTTGCACAGACATATGCACACGATCAGTTTTAAAGGCAGCAAACAGTTGGCTTCAGTGGGATAAAAAAGAGACACACGATGTAGACCTCCCCTGAACTTGGGCAAAATTTAAGGACAAAAAAAAAAAAAAATTCCTTAAGATGTTCAGTGGACAGAACCACCATTTCTACCCTGTGCAGAGCAGGTTGCCAGCAAGCATGCTCGGTGTAAAGCTCGGGGACATGGGGAACTAAAGCTGAAACTGAGGCCAAGTGGGAGGTTGGTAATTAATTGTCTGCACCAGCAAAAGTTCAAATTGCCTGTCCCTGATCTGAGCTGCCTGATGGAGCTGTGCCTGGTGTGGGGGGGCTGTACGGTGCGCCGGGGGACAGCAGGTCTCGCTGCTGCTGGCAGGTGGTTCTTCAGGCAAGGCAAGCACTGTTTAACTAAGGCAAAGTCATAATAATAGTAAAGGAAAGAAAAAATGGTGGGTGTGAAAACAGATGGATGAAAAAGCTCTGCTTCTTTTGTTGTTGCTCGTAGTCTGTAAACAGCAAGCTGTCATTTTAAAAGAAAAGGGGAAAAAAAAAATGATTTGCCCTTTTAGGTTGTGAAGACGCAGCTGTCACATAAACATATGTCCTGCTGCCCTCCTAGCCCTTTTCTGCAGAAAATTGTTCCCATCCAAACACTGAAGAGACAGAAGCAGAACTTGTCTCCTTATCATCCACTGTACTTCAGTGAGATGCCTGTTTCCGAACCGAAGTAATTAGTAGACAGCATCAGCTCTCTCGCTTTGAAAAAGAAAGAAACAAAGTATATTAAAAGAATGTTTAAAAAAAAAAAAAAAAAACACCTGAAAATTCAGAGGGATGCTATAACAGGTTCGTGGTGTGTGGTTTCCAGTCTGCGTGCATGGGCTGTGTTGGCAGAAGGGGCTCGAGCGGCTCCTCGGCACAATCTGGGCTCTCTCCAGAGGGTTTCCAGCTCATCCGAACTGCAGGTCCGGGTCTGCCCTCCAGGAACAGTCTGCCAGCACTCCAAAATCCAGTCCTCACACGGTCCGTGCCCATGGGGTAGGGAATCAGGGTTCAGCCCTGAGTGCCCGTACACAGTAATCAGGTTTTATTCATATAGAAGTAAGTTCGGGAAAACAAACTTATGCAAATATGTTCTAATAAACAGGTAGATGGGTTTAATATGCGGTAAGCTTTCTGGATAGAAAGCGTGTTGGAAAATGGTTGGATCAAGAGCTGTAGGATGTCTTCATGCAGTGTGTTCCCACTCCACAATCTTGCTTAAAATGTGCCTGTGTTTTTCTGTTATGGTTTGGGTATAAAATATCAGCAGTGATACAGTGCTGTGGAGGTGGTGCTACTGGGATCTTAAAAAATAAGTTATTCCTGTGACTTCAGCCGTAATACAAAATAGATCTTTTTACACCAAATATGGAGGATCTTGGGTCATTGTCAGAAATGGCGCAGATGTATAAGACCTTGTAAAACTTCTGTGCTGTCATAAAATCAGAACTAGGTACCGCAGCCTTTGAAAGAACGTTCAGAAACAACGCAGAGACCAAAATGTGGGGGAATTATTTTTGTTTTTCTAAAATGGTTTTTAGTGTCCCTTTATTTCATTATTTTTCTTGTAATTACTTTAAGCCATCTGGATGGATAATTTAGAATTATCTGCGTTGTTCGTTCTTGCTTTACTCTTGGCTAACGAGAAGCATCTTGCTTTACTATGTACAGGAAAGCACCTTGTCTGAATCGAAAGTAATATTTGTCAGAAAATAAGTATGATTGTGGCAAAACAGTTTTGCTGATTTTTGGGGAAAAAAAATGTGTATTTCTTTTGGTTTATGGTAGAAAATTCATACAAACAATTCTCAGCATCGATCAAAGAACAATAGAGTAAATTTCAAGATATCTCGTTTTTATGAGACACCAAAGAGATGAGCAATTGGTGATCAATGAGGTGATCAATGGAATAATCAGCCCTAATCAGAAATATGGACTAAGTTCAAGTCTTTAAGCCTTATTATCCCTAGTAGCCAGACACCTTGTGTCTGTACAGGTTTCTTTTATCTTTTCCTTTTCAGAAGATGCAATTTGAAATGAAGTTCTCAAGTCCAGATGTCTTGTTCCTCTAGTGATTGATTGCCCTGCTTTTGGCAGTGCCAGATCATGGTCTTCTAATAACTATGATTGTCTGTGCTAAATGCAGTAATTAGTAGATGTAGATGCAAACAGAACACACTGCATCCTGTCTTCTCAAATTTCCCTGTGGGAAGACAGTGAGCAGGAATATGCACATGCTTAAATAAGATCAGTTACAGCATCATTAACAAGATTTTGGTTTTTGTTTTCTCACCGTTTCTCAGCACTGACTAATTTCTCTAGCTTTTTGTTAGGCTTTGAAGCTAGCAGAAAGCAACTCATACACACAAAAATTTTCCTCCACAAAATGTAAGCAAGTATCCGCCTACTTTTAGACTGCAAAAATGCTATTCTGATTTTTTATTTTTCATCGCTGATTTTCCAGGTCACCTTGTCATAGATTGTAAACTACAGCAGGATCTGTCTGTCTTATAATTCCCAGCATTATGTGCTGAGGCTGTGCTCTGAAAGTAAAGCTATGCTTTTCCAGCTTCATATATCATCACTAGCAATAAAGATTTTGGATTTCCAGAATAGCTGGCAGTTCGCGCTGATTATACACAAGGCAGAGATGAATGGGGAGCTGTGTTGCACAGCTATGTTGACTTTGCAGAGCTGACAGCTGAACAGGTTGTGTAGCAAGTTGATTTTTGAGGGGGAGAAGGGTTGATGCACCAAAGAGAGATGCCTCTGGTTTACTGGGATATGCAGTCCTCCAGTTCCACTCTGGGGCTGTATGGCTCAGAAAGGAAGCCCTTAATAGACACGATATGACTTTGGTGGTCCAGGAGTTCCTTAAGAGAGTTTGAAGGAAAAATGAAAAAGACAGTTTGTCCTTCTGAATATCTCATCATTTCTAGGCTATGCACAGGGTTGCTTATATCCAGATGGTGTGGCTGACTGGTGTCTTGAGGAATGTATAGACAGAGATCAGAGAGAATTGCTCTCAAGTTTCCCGGGGGGGATCCTGCAGTTGTCCCCTTCCCAAGTGCAGCGTAACGTGAGGAGAAAGGCATGACGATGGGACGGCGTGTTTCTGCTCAGGCCAGGGAAGTTCTGTCAGAGATGGAACAGGTTTTTCTGCAGGAGCAAATTCAGACTTTCACAGTTCATCTTACTGCTTGAGGATGGAATGAGATGCTCAGCAGTGCATTTGCTAGGCTGTTGTTTTCAGAGCCCAGCCAGCATCCATATTAATGTGGCATTGTTATACACGGTAATTTATGCAGTATTCATTACACTTGAGACATGTACAGGAGCGTGTAAAGACATAAAGTGCTACAAAAACCCTGCAGCAGATTACTGTCTGACAAAGTTGGCTTTTTAACCAAAGCAACACATTAAGATTTGGACGGCAGTCGTTCGTTGGACAGAAGCAGCCCATGCCAATAAAGGCTGTAGAATGAGGAGCTGGGGATACCAGAAAGGATGTGTTTTCAGCGGAGGCGGCCTGAGAGGGCTGCTGAGTTTGAGCTGTTAGTTAAGCCAAATACAACATTGCAGTTCCGATCCAAACTCCCATTTATGCAGATCTGCAGGCTCCGAGGTGGATTGAACAAAAGTGCTGGGTTTTATCCCAGTTCTGCAGTGAAAAGCTGCAGTGGTGTGGGTTGGATTTGAATAGCTCGTTTGGCAGAGCTAGCCGTACAGCGTGCTGGTTTACTTCACATACATATCAGAGAGATGAAACAGTCGAATGACTACCTCAGTGTCTGTTTGCCATGTGTTTAAATAAATACCCAATTTGCAAAATTTGCAGTAATGGTGCATGAAAATTAGATGTACAGTTGCATGTTTTTTGGCCCAAGGCTTGTCTGCCTGTTATAGGTCAGGTCATTTAACTGGTAAATGCTATTATTTAATCAGGCAGTTATGTGGGACCCATCGCTCAGACATAGAGTGTAGAAAAACACGTTGTCACTCAACTTCTCAACAGTTAGAGAAGCAGCTGTAGGGAAGTCCGTTGGTACGGAGTGGTTTATGCAACTAAAACTGGTGGTATTTTCAGAGATGAAGTGTAAGAAAAATGCCTATTTGGTTTAGTACCTTTTTAAAGGGATGTATTTTTATTGTGGATGGGCAAATTACACACCTTGATGTTTTCCTTTTTTTTTTTTTTTTTTTTTATTTTTCAGGAAACAAAAATCAACTGTGTCCGGCTGGCAACAAAAGGTACGTGCGTGTCTCTCTCCTGCAAAGCACAATGCCAGTAATGTAAAAGCTGCAGTGGTGACAGAACTTGATTACAGTTAGTAGTCAGAGAACAAATGCCACTCTCTCCCCACCTCCTCTTGTTTGTTTTTTGTTTGGTTTACTTTTTTAAAGGAAGATTACAAAGGCAAAATGACAATTTCCAGAACCACTCTACTAGATGTGTGGACTGTTATTTTTTTTAAAGACAAGGTATCTGTCCCCACAGATCCTCCTTTCCCTTGTTCTGTTGACAGCTTTCCTGTCCAGAGGACTGTTCTTGCTATCGGCAGAACATCACTGAAAAAGCAACGTTAACTTCCTATGAAATTTGTTCTTTCCATAACTGTATAAAGCAGATAAGAAGAGATCTCACATAAGCCTAATATTGAATACAGTGGGGCACAGTTCCTGTATCACACCACTTTTATGGTATAATTCAACAAACTAGTACAGTACGTTCCTTATTTTCATTGCAGTTAGTTCAGAATAGACCAAACTGATAGGTCAAATAGACCAGAACGAGCAAACCCGCCACTGTTAAGATGCAGTGCTCCGATGCCCAGCTCCGATGCTTCACGAGGTGTAACTCTTGAGGGACTGATGGTGACAATGCCTGGGTTCCTTGCAGTTTAGAGTTGCTTTTAACAACTCTTCTAAGGACTTCAAAATCATCCCAGGGGCTCCTTTGCCAGCAGAGGTATCAGAAGCCAATTCACTTGTAACACAGAGGAGCAGCTGTACGAAGACTTGCTCAATACATGCTGTAGTCTCAAACTGAGCTGTAAGGGAAGGGTCGGCTAATTGCCGTGGCCGTGCTACAGGTAGGTCTCCGTTTCCAAAACTTAGAGTTGCTGTCTTGTGCTCTCACTGCTCTGCTGTAATGTGAAATAACTGCATTACTGCCTGTGGAGTTTTTCAAGGGTTAAACTACATTTGCAGGAACCCATGACTTCCCTTTTTCCTTTGAGGCACCATCCCACTTTTTCCATTCTTATCACTCCTTTCTGTCATGTGGCAGTACCAGAAGCTGGTTACTTCCAGGTACTTTCTCCTGGTCACCTCTGCATTTGCACTTACAGAGGAGTTGAGAGGGCTCAAAGAAGCCCCAGCTAACAGTTGCTGGATGGCAGAAGATGACTTTTTCCATCTTCTCAAGGTGACATCCCTCTGTTCCAGAGCTCCATGCGCTGGGGTGGCAGGTGCTGCTTCAAGTTCCCATGTGTGCAGCTGTTTCACTGCTGAGACCTGATATCCGAGCTGGTGGGTCTGTAAGCGGTTGTGTCACCACTGAAAGCCAAGGAGGATGAGCCATTTCTCCCCTGTCTCCTTTTCATCTGTGGCTCTGCTGCTCCCCATATTCTCTTGTTGCTTTCCTTTTTAAAAGTTCCTCGTAAAATCTTTATTTAATTCATTCCTCTGGGTTTACAAACATCTGTGTGTCTTAGTCTCCCTTCCTTCCCCCTGAGTTTTTCCAGCTGCTAGTGATGTGACCATTTCAAATGCTTTATTTTGGCTTTCTGGTGGTGGAAAGAGCTGGACTGGCAAGTCTGTGTGGAATGAACGTCCCCAGGATTTTCCCAGAATATGACTAGAGGTCTCTTCATGAGATCACAGAAACTGTATTAATTCATTTTTGGAAACCTGTAATTTCTCCCATTTCAGTTGTTCCATTTTCTGGAGTTGGTGGAAGAATGTTGCCATGCTAGCAGGAAAGGTATTTGCTCTGTGACTATTCAAATAAAAAAACCCACCAACTATATAGCTTGAAAAGTCCCTTCTTGCATGAGCTTTTGATTTGCTCTGTCTGATGTGGGTCCTTCAGAAGAGTGTCACATAAGTGTTTGACCTTGAACTGACTTCTGCAAACTGATTTAATCTTCATTTACCAGTTAGGTCACCAGGCAGAGTCCATAAGCTCCCCTCATTCTGTTGTTTCTGAGTGTGGTCTCTTTTTAAAGAAGGATCTCTTACTAGTATTAATTTCATAAGAGATATAAAAGAGAGGGGTAGAGCCTAAAGGTGCCTAGAGCCACTGCTTTTGGGTGATCTTAGTCTTTAGGATTATCTTGATTGACACAAATGGAGAAGGACAAGAAATGATGGTAGTTCTAGTGTTTATTCTTACTGTCTCAATGCATATCACTTTTGATTCATAGGCAGATATCTGATTTCTGTGCGTGCAATGTGGAAATTCCTCCCCCCCCCCCCTTATTTTTCTCTTGTGCTCGCTCTGTGAATTGCCATGTTGCATTTGTCAGTGCCTGACCATTAGCAAGGACATGGGAATACGCACAACTGTGGATAATTTTATGCAGTTTTAGCTCTTCAAAGGTACGGTATTGCCTTGCAGCTCACCAGCAAGGTAGCATCACAAATGAATTTGCAGTCTTGATAACGTAACGCTATCTTCCATTGCTGGCATCTGTGAAGTATGAGCAGCTGAGCAATAGCTGAACAATGTGCTTCTGTGGTTTGCAGCTTTCCCATAGTTTCAGATTTCCACATGTCATGAGGATGAATTCCCACCCCACATTAACTCCATATGAGTGGGAGGACTCAGACACTGCACATCCCAGCCCCTGAAGAGAGGTGTCGCAGCTGCACTCTGCGGTGCGGCAGTGGACAGAGACGCTCACGGATCTATAATTACACTGTGAACTGATCAAAGGCTGATGGCTGGGATGTTCTAGATGACCTACTGTGTCTGTGCTGTCTTCTGTCTACTCATTATATTGATTATCTTTAATGGCATTGTCCTGTATTCACCTTTATTTGCATTGTTCTCTTTCTGAGGATAGAATGAGCAAACCTGTAGGAAAAAATTTGTCAGAGCTGCTAGCAGAGATACCGCTGTGATGTCTTTGTTAAGAGTAAGGGGGGGAAAAAACACTTTTTTGGAGTCAAGGCTAATCTCAACATTGACAACTTAAAAGTTCTGCTTTGAGTTGGTACCAGAGAAAAAGCAAATTTTGTTTTGATGCCAGAAAATAAATACATACTAGTGGTGCCATACTAAACATTCCTTTTGGGATATAGGCCTAATTTTCCCATCCCCAGACATCTGACACTGCAGTAGCTCCGTTAACATCAGTGAAATGAGTTCTGATCTACACCAGTGACAGGAAGATTAGGATCCAGGCATGTTAAAGCAAGGCGAGTATTGTCTTGAAGTACTGCATGAACAAGGGCACTAAACGTGAGTGTGGGGGTAATTAGCAATAAAATTTATTAGGCAGTGTGTTACTGGGGGATTGTAACGCATCTTGGGTGTTGCTGCGAGGCACCTGTTCAGAAGCTGAGTAGCTTTAATTACTTGAGAGATGCATGAGGCTGTTCCACTGCCGCTACTTCAGCAGGTTGGGAGGCAATTCACTCTGCATGTCCCGTTGCCTCAAACCCAAGGCAATGGAAGTAGACGACTCTTCGAAAAGTGTTTCAGTCCATTACAGAGAGTTTGGGAGTTTTCCCAGTTTTCTCTCCTCCCCTTTTAGCAAGAAATAGACTGTTCGGGTCGACCCTTTTTCAGTTCAGCTCAGCTCTGTGCAAGAGCTGCTTCCCACCTCTCCCGCTGGTGTGCTTCTCGGCGTGGGTTGCTGCGTGCTGCTCCTGTTCGGATGAACATGATTCCTGTGGCCGCGAGAAAGACCTCTCAGATCATGTATTTTGGGTTATAAATGGGGGGTGTGGGGGGGGTTGGCGTTCCAGAGCACTGGGTCATGGCACCAGTGGTGCACCCTCCAGAGCCGAGCCGACAGATGCCCAGCTGGGCCAGCCTCGCTGAGCTCGTTGCCTCCCATCCAGTGGCTCAGGGTAGGAGCTGGCTGATGCTGGTGGCGGGGACTCGTCATCAGCCTTTGCTGCGGTAGCATTTGACAGGCCATCAGAAAGCTCTACATCTGTCCAGTCTGTGTAGCCGTTTCACATTTTGCCAGCATGTTTTACATCCACAAGCGTTATTAACCTTTTGTATCTACATAATGTATTTATTTTCAGATTCGTTGCTCTCAGACTTCTTACCACTTCGAGCCATAAACACCTCTCCCCGCATGGGGTACTCCGCTTTTTTTTAAATTACTGGAGTAATGTCGTCTTTCACAGCATTAGTCACTCGGGTGCATATCATTAGCATAAAACATTCCTTAAAAATAAGTTTCTAATTAAACCCCGATTTACCAGCTCTCTGCCATACAGTTTCTATTCAGACATTTATTTATTAGTTTTACCATTTGGTTGCCTTGATAGCATTTATTTTAATATGTCCCGTTCTTTTTGAATTAACTGACTTGTTCTCCCTGTCTTAAAGCAACATATTTATATTGACACTTTATTAGAGAAAATTGTAACCTCTTACTAAGAGAGAGCGATTACCTCTTGTATTCTTAAAGTGCGTTAAATTAATTTCACAGTGTAATTGAAACCAAGGCAGAGGGCTCATTAATGGTTCCTTATCTCTCGATACTCATTTCTTCTTTCTTTAAAATGTAAGTTCTTGCAAATGAAAGAATGGAGCTTTATAATCATTACGAGGTACATTTTTATCCCCCCCCCCCCCCCCATGTTTTTTTTCCCTTGTGCATGCTGCCTGGGAGTGATTTTCCTTGTTCTCAGCAGTAATGGGTAGGCAACAGGTGACCACGCGAAACCTGGCCAACCCCTTGAGCACAGGTGATTATCAGTTCAGGAAAAGGAAAACTTGAAACTTGCAGAAGTCTGAGCAGCTTCGTGACTTCTTGTTTTGTATTTGGGTTGCACAGGAAAAGACGTTTACAGTTTTGCTAACCCCAGGGCAGAGGGGCGCTCCTCAGTGGCACCCCTGTTGCGCTGAGGTGAGTGTACACCTGTGTGGAGGGCCACCTACGGGACTGAGCACCACTCAGATCTTCACAGCAGCACTTGAGCGTGACTGAGGAGCCCCACAGGTCCCTGGCTGTCCCTCTGCAGGGGCTGAATGTCTCCCTGAGCATGCATGGAGATGATCTTGCATTTTTTAATTAAAGTAACTACAGCATTTTCTGGGGCTGGTTATTATGCACGTTCTTGGACAGCTGAGTCCTGCTGTTGGAGAAATGATGACAGGAGAATGAAAACTTAATTCGGGAAGCCCCCTGTACAGAAGCTTCTGCTGGAGTCAGAGGTGCTGCAGGACTGAGCCTCAGCAGCACCGTGTGGAGTCATTCACAGATCACTAGTGGGAAGGTTCAGGATTTCTCAAGAGTTTTGCAGTTTCCATCAGAATGAACTTGGAGGTTTGTGTCTCATAAATGTGCCTCATCATACATAGCACTGAGAGCAGCAGAAAAACTCCAGAAAATTAAAGGAAATCCCATCAGCTTGTGGAAAGTTTCTTAGCCTGATGTGCATAGAGTGACTTACTGGGATGTGACAGAGTAACTTGTGATTGATACGAAAGGGAGGGGAAAGGAGGGCTGGGTTTTTTTCGGTTTAAGATGGATTAAAATTTTATAGGAATGTTCCTCTCCCATTGCTGCATGGTTATCACTGTCTAGCTATGACTTCCTCACCCAACAATTATTTCAACTACACATCAGGGCAGCTGTGATGATACAGGGGCAAAAAGGTGCAGGGATTACTGTGAAGTTCAAATGCTTTTAAGATTGAGAGAAACGGCCCTACTTTTTTGTAGTGCATCAGCACTGGAGGAAGGGAACTTCCTGGGAGAGGAGTGCTTAACGATCTTGAGACCTCAGTAATGAACCTGGGTCTGAAAGGTGACCAGTGAAATCGTGGCGGGGGAGACTGCAAGAACCCAATGGAACATGAGGAGGAAAAAGATTCCTACTGCTCACACACAGTTTTGCTGCACATGAGAACTATTCACTTGATAGCTATTGCTCCCTCAATTCGTTTAAGAGGGCTTTTTTTTTTGTTTTCTGAGATATATTCTGGTTTTGTAGACAGACAATGTCTTTTTTAAACAGATCTAATCCCACTTCAAATCTGTTTGTTATTGCATTTTGTCTTCTGATACACTGGAATGTTATTCCTTTGACAGGTTTATTCTGTCTTGTGCTATTTATTTCAGAGGGTTTTATCACACGTTTTAAGTTGAATGCATGAAAATATTTTTTTCTTTTCACTTGAACAAACAGCAGCCTTCTAAAAGTTTTTTAGCACACGTTTTTGTATCACCATAATTAGTTGTTGATAACAGACACATTTACGTTACTCTTACAAAAAAATATTCCCCACTGGGAAGACAAATCAAACTTCCTTGCATGTGGAATCCATTTAACCCAGTGAGCATCTTTATTTTCCCTAAATTTTTGGTATCGAGACTTAGAGGGATTTCAAATGTCAGCTTTGGGGGCTTCCTTATCCCAGGGAGCTAATGAACCAGCTTTGAATTAGTAAAGAACCTGGTGCAGACCTGGATGGGACCACAAGTGAACTGAGTTTGGTAACTTCAGCCCAGTTTCTAGAGGACATCGTCTGCTCCAGCGCTCTGCTGCTCTGCCAGACTCCGACCTTGGCTCCCAGTTAAAATAAGCAGTGGGAGGGCAGGGGCAGGAGTAAATTTTGGGATGGGCTAGCAACAGCAGACCCTAAAAATATCAGCTCTATAATTCAAAGCATCCACTGCCAGGATACACTGGGTAGCTTTGGAAGAGAAGAGTCTTCGGAAAAATCAGAATCCAGTTTATTATTGCTGCGGGATCCAAGTCCTCCTGGAATCAAAGCAGGCAAGGGTTTAGCGGGAGTGCTGCGGAGGCTGCCGTGCCCTTTCAGCACCCATGTGGCGTGAAAGGATGCCCTTGGCCTGGCTGGGGGGTTCTGCAATCACACCTTTGTGTGCAGGTAAACCGGTAGCCAGGCAAAGGAGGTAAAAACAATGACAAAAAAAGCACTAATCAGACATTACAGCCACAAGTGAAGGTCAGATCAGATCAGAAAGGATTTGGTTTGGTTTTGATTTTTTTCGGTGTTAATGCAGGGCCCAATGGATGATTAGTCGCTTACAGAATTCAGTTGGTTTTTTTTTTCCTCTCTTCTGCTTGAAGGTTTGCAGGAAGAACTGCCTGAACGTCCCCTGAAGGCTTCTGTGCAGGGGTGAGAGCTGGGGCGGAGGAGGGGGCAGCTGTGGGCGCAGGAGCAGAAGGGCTGAGGTTTTAGAGGGGAGCAGTGCTGCGTGTTCCGAACATCCATACGCTTACAGCCACTTCCTTAGGCAGTCAGGATTGCTCCTCTTTCCTGACATCTGGAGATGCTTTCTGCAGTGCAGCGGCCGCTGGCCAGGTGCTGTGGATCACTTAAAAAGTTTTGCATAAACAGATTATCGTTGTCAATGTCCTTAAATGGCGCTTCCAAAGGCATGACAGACCCGAGGCTATTACAAATACCTTATGCCTCTGTAAAAATCTTAAACCGACTTTTCAGTGAGCCAGTGTCCAGAAACAGGGTTGTTATTTAATGCATTTGCTTCTCAGCTTCTTCCAGGAACCAGACATTTAAAAACCTATATGATAGCATTAGTATATGTGACAATGTCACAAGAGAGGTAGGTGTGAAAGAGACTGTTCCATAATACCACTGTCGAGGAAAAGATTTAAGACACGTCAGGAAGTGCTGCTTCAACTTGGCAAAGTACAGAAAGTTTCCCAGTATTTTATACAGCACACGTACAGCGTGTATACACAGGCTCCCTAATGCATTGCCTGTATGACTCCCTTTTTCCTGTGAAATGGAGAGCATCCTCCTCAGCACGCTGCTCGGTGGGGTGAAATCTTACCGGGCACGGCATTTGTAGGCCACCG
>JAVJGJ010000002.1:3290136-3321263 GCA_035590215.1 Microhierax caerulescens
ATTTGTAGGCCACCGTGGTCCTTCAAGCACCTTTGACCAGCTGGTCTCAAAAGGTGGCCTTAGGCAGTATTCATTGTAATCCCCACCTCTGGACTTTGCTGACTGGTTTTCTAATTTCTGCAGCTGGTGTGGCTGTGGATTTTTAATGATAGCCATGATGTGAGCAGAGCAACTGCTCAGAGGGGACCGGCTGGTGCAAAGGTTAATTAGTTTTTGTTCGCAGGGTGCAACGAGTCTATTATACATCCACAGCATTGTCATGCACAGTAAAATTTTTGCCTGTATCAGTCAAAAGGTGGATCTCCCTGTCTGTGTTTAAGACCATACACAAATTGTCACCTCTGTAAATTTGAACTGTCATAATGGCAGTTTTACTCATTTTCTATTTTTACAATTTTGAGTTAGTTTCTAAGTAGCTTTGCAAAATGTGGAGGGTTAAAATGGATACATCCTATCACCCTCTGAGCCATCGCATCACTTGTAGGCATCACAACAGCTGCTCTTTATCTGAGCTCTTCTTTCAAGTAAATGTAATAACCTTTCTCATTCTTGGGAGCCATATATCTGCCTTTAGCACAAATTAAGTGCTTCTGTTCTGGAGAGAGAGGAAGAAAAAGAGGAGGAGAAAAGCAAAGCCTTTGTGGTGGATTTGCCTGGAATCTCCAGAATCAATTATTCTCTTAGTGCTATTTTTTAATTCTCATTCAGTTTAGTAATGCTAATCTTGATTCCTCACTGTGTGTTTATGCTCATCCTCCTACAGATTCAACCTGTATGCCTGATAATCCCTCATATAAATTCTGGTCTGTCTTTCTCTCCAGGACTGCTTTGTTTTGCTGCGCTCACTGCTTAGAATATGGCTGAAAGCTTTTGGCTCTCATCACTCTTTCCATTTCTTGTGAACTTTCTTCACGGAATGAGAATGTCTCATTGTAGTCTTAAGCCTGTGCTGTTTGCAGTCCTCAATAACTGTAGGTGGAAGATCGGTGTGGTGATGTTATGTGTAGGGATACTGTTGGTGGTATTCATTTTTTTTAATAAATTACAACAAAGAAATAGCCAAAGTGGAATCTGTCTTCCAGATTTGATGAGCTGTTTCACTTTGGCTTACAACACGGAGAAGCGCTGGCATCGTGCACAGCTTTTTTTAGTCCCAGTACTCTGGTAGACGCTGCTGAAGGTTACAAACTGGTCTGTCTTCCACAACCCGTGCGGGCGGCCAGCTGGTGCCGAGGGCATTGCTGGGTAGTGCTGGCTAACAGGGATTCTGCACCAAGGTGTCAGACGGTGCCCTGCCACCTTCAGCTCAGCGTTACCGTTCCTACAGGGACCTGTCTGCCCTTGCGTTTGCATATTGGAGACTATGCATCAGAGACACAGATATAATCACGATCTGAAAACATAAGGGAAAACATTTCTACATGCAGAGAGGCTTTAATCATTAGTAGGCTATTCGCATTAAAAGCACCATTAAAAAGGAGGAAAAAAAAAAAAAAAAGAAAAGAAAATCGTGTTTACAAGTGATTTGAGAATAACTGTCTTTTGAAAATAAGCCTCTAGGTCTGTTAGGGAATTTTACATTCAGCACGCTGCCTGGCCACTATGTGCCACAAAGAAATTATACTGTTTGAGCAGCTCGTTTTAACTCATAATGACTTTGAACCCGTTATTTTTCATTAATTTTTCTGGGTTAAATAATGCTTTAAAGTAATTTTTCTAAATGGTTTTTGTTTCAAGAGTGACTTTCTATCTGAAGAATTGTATTTTTAGGTGTTACAAATCGGAAACCAGACCTAGCCTTTGCCAGACTGACCTGTCACCTTTCGGGGTCTTTGCTGTCATCTGACTGTGGCCAAACCTCCCATTGCTTGTGTTGCTTCTCTCATGTTGTCCCCCTCTTATTTACACTTGCGCTGCCTTTTTCTTGCCCCTGGGCATTTACCCAGCTGTCCCTAGAGCCATTTTGTTTGCTTTCTCTTCTCCTCCTGTTGTGGTATGGGATGCTTCTCTCTCCTGTGCGGCAGCACAGCTACTGACGGTACCGCTGCTATCGCAGGACTTTGTTCTTTATGCCTCGCCCGTTGGAAATCTCACACAAATACCTGCCTTTTCCTCCTGCCTACGGCTCTTTCGGATTCTTTTTCCTGGCAGTTACGTTTTTTTAATGCAATATTGTAATTGCTGCTTTAAATAAAGAATGTTTCAAATTACAGTTTGTGAAATAGGTTTTAGAGAAGAAACTTGTATTATCAGTTCTTCAGTGTGTCAACTCCACAGAGAAGGTCGCTTTATATCTGGTGGCTTATAGTTATAAAACAATATATCTGTGCATATCTTCCGCTTAGCTGCCATTGCTGTTTCTCCGTCCGTCCCTCCTGTCCCCCCATCTCCATCTGTGAGACTTTGCATTGTCTGATGGAATCGTCACAGGGTGTCAGTCCAGAAATGCCAGTCCTTGGCTCTGCTGCTGGGTGCCTGTGATGCCAAAGGCATATCCTTAATCCTTCCAGATCTATAAAGAAAATAACATAGTTTATTACTTACCTTGCACGAGCATTAGGAGGATTTAGAATACATATGAATATCACTCTAGGAGTGTGTAGTGCTACGTATGAACGCTTGCTGGTAAGTAGATGATTTTTCACTTTCTTAGCATTTTGAGATGGTTCTCCTCCTCTTTTTTGGTTATGACTTGCAACAATTAAGTTTAGGTTGTTGTAATCACTTGCAAACTTGTAATCACTTGTAATTTGCAGCTTAAAGTAGCTAAACCTGTCATCTCTCTTTCCTTGTGGACAGAAATACTTTCAGCTTAAGAAATGTACTGAGACATTTTACTCTGGAATACAAATGGCAGCCCTCTGTTCTGATATTAATTTTGAATTTCAAAATTTATGTCCTTAAGCAGTCAGCCCTGCAGAGCCAGCTTTAATCATGATCTGAAGCAAAGGGGAAAAGTTGAAAGCCACGAGGAGCTGGCAAGATGTGAAACCATCCTGCCAGTAGCTGCACCTGGCTGAACTAGTCTGAGATTTTTTCATTATCTATGAATCCACAGCAGGATAACCAGTTTAGACTTTAATCAAAACCTTAATTAAACAATTGATGACTGATGAACCATAAACCTGACCTCTCATGGGCTGATGAGGTGGATTGACTCTGGGAAAGAGCCCATTTGCTTCTGCTCTGCTCTCGCTGCATCTCTGAAGCATCACCAGAATGGTATCCACTGTGACTGTGCTGCTTGTAACGTGTTCCATCTCACTGCAAGATGCTGCTTCTCTGGGAATTTTGAAAGAGGTTGAAGAAACAAAGAAAATTAAGTTGGTAGGAAAGGGCTAAAACCTTGAAACAGCTACGAATGTAAAATGGAGTGCTGGGTGAATGCCAGTGCCTGTGAAAGTCAGCTTCACACCAGTGATCAAGCTTCTGGGACAGTGTGGGTTTTGCACAGTCCATAAATGTGCATCTCTGAAAGCAGTACCCTGGTCTGGTAGGTAGCGCACAGGCAGGGAGTCCAGGGACCTACAGGCTTCACTCTTCTGGCACTGCCTTCTATCATTTGCCTTCCTTATTAAGAAAGTAAGCTCGTGGCACAAAATTGTCTTACTTCGTGTTAGTACAGTGTGAAGGGGTCCTGACCTGAGTGGGGGCTCTGGGTTCCACTGAAATACAAACAGTAATAACAGTGGTGACCTGTTCTATATCCTATTATTCCAGTATTCAGCTTCAGCTACAAGGAACAATTTATTCCAGGAAATGTGGTGGAAGTAACCACTAGAAAATATGGTTATAGTTTATTTCCCCCCCCCCCCTTTTAATGCCAGTAGTATATAAACATTGTTTTTCAGAAAGAAAAGGGTGGCCCCTCAAGTACAGTGGTGCAGAGCTTTCCAAGTGTATTTGAAGACATTTGTATGAGATGGCCATCTGAGCAGTTTTTATGGCCTTGTGTGCTCAGAGGATTTCAGAGCTGCCTGAATGTCCATAAAGGAGAGAAGCAAAACTGAATTCTAAAAAGGCATTAGTGTCAGGAGCAGCAGGAGTCATCTTCTGCAAGCACAGTAACAGCTCACAGACCTCCTCCTGCCAGAATAAAATAGGTTTCGCTTACCTGCAGGTGGGGGCACAAACAACCACAGCAGATAGAGGCATCTACAAGGAAGATACACCAGAACGGCAGGAAAACAGTGGACTTTGGCAGTAACGTTTCACTGCAAATCTTCAAGTATCCAAGACCCAGGAATTTACCGACACTGTCATATTATCAATTCCTAGGAGCTATTAGCTGAGACAACTTACAAATGGTTGGACTAGTAGCCTAAAGGAATTGTTGGCCTTTGCCAAGATAGATAGAAAGAGTTACACAGAAGATTCAAGTGAATCAGTCACCACAGTGTGTAGGTGTCAGGGCAGATAATAAGCCTTTATTCTCTTGCTAGAACTGCAGTAGTCTACAATGGGATGAGAAATATCAAATAAAAATACACTGACCACACATTGCCTGTAGTAACAAGCAACAGCCTGGCAAAAGCAAACCGATCTAGTGGATTAGAAGATGGAGTTGACACCAAATTCTTTTTTTTTTTTTTTTTTTTTTTTTTTTCTCCATGGCTCACAGTTCATGAGGGCGTTCAGATGATACAAAAACAAGGGGCATCTGACTGTGCAGTTTGTGGTAGAAAACTGTTCTCCGACACCTGTTATTCAGGGTCATAAGAGTAACTGCAACTCAAGTGAAGGATAATTTGGAGTACTTCTGAGTTTCACTTCAAACAAACAGATTTAGCCATTTTTCAGGGAAAAAATTGTACCTTTATCATTTACTTTGTAGTGTGAGAGTGTCAGGATTGCCTGTATGATGGTATATAGCTCACCTCTTGGACAGACTTGCTTCAAGACTGTAAGAGATGTTGTCAAATAAAGAAGGTAATATGCAACTGATATTTTATTGTCATGCTCAGGAGTCCCATTAATGCATTTGAGACCTGTAAGGGCAGAAGTTACCAGTGAACTCTTAACTGAATGCGAAAATTGGCGGATGCAGCAGAGCAATAGAGTTGTCAGGGACAAAAAGCTGAAAATTACATACATGTTTCAAACAGCCAGCATTTTTGCTTGGTAAATATTGTATTTTTCTGTGGCAAACTAGATTAACAGCTTAGCTGTGGGAAAAGTGAAATCATACTTTTATCACTGCATGTGGTGAGTTTTCTTGTTTTGCATTTATTGCATCATTCCGTGTGTACTCTTCAAGATATGATGAGAGAAGAATATAATGCTTTATTCAAAACCGGGTCCCTATCGCTGGAAGGCCATCAGCTAAGGCCCTATTCAGAACATACCAGAAACCCCTATGCTCAGTTATACGATTTGATCTTGGTGACCGTTCGGACTCATCCTTGCAGACAGAGATCTTTTAAAGCATACACGGTTTAATGTGTGGCAAGTGGGCAAACGAATAACCCGGTGAGGCTTGCTGCTGTCTCAGCCACGTACGGACTTGATTATTAAGACCCCAAGCAACTGACTTCATGAACAGAAGTGATTCAGCTTTCCCTAAAGGTCAGCAACAGAGCTGTTAAAAGAGCAAAACGTTATGGTCTTCTGATGACAGCACTACGGTTTCACCTTTGATTCCCTTTTCCTACTGTGTTTAAGCTGTAAAGGAAGACTTGGCTGACTCCAACCCAAATAAGATTGTGATCTCATGTAATGAATTCATTTAACTTCATCAAATGCAAGGATGATATTTTTAGTAGTAGTTAAGTATATCAGGAATGTAATAAAGTTAGGCTTATTTAGCCTTTAGAGTAGCCACAACTCAAATCTCGTGGGGCTTTCTAAATCAAGGTCAGTGGTTTAAGCTACATCTGGGAAAATTCTGTGCAGCAAGTAGCGAAGTCAGCAGAGCTAAGGTATAGAATGAGCACTATATAAGTAGCCCCAGCAACAGGGGAAAGAGTAGCATTCTGCAAGGTGCTCAGTTACGCAAGGGGCAAAAGACCCTTAAAATCAGATCACGGCAAGGAAGTAAAAGAATAAATATTTGCAAATAATGTTCCTAAATACTTTATTTTTAAGCGTGTAGGCTTTACTCTTAAAAAAACCAAAAATTTCAAATAGAAATTTTGTTGTTTTGCCTGGGCTGCAGAAGAACTTGTGTATGGAATACACTAGAAGATGTGGAGGTTGCTTAGTGTGTTAGATTACTGCTTGGTACATGCATAATTGTAACCATGTGCTTACAAAAGCCAGGCCTCTGGTATGCTGAGAAATACAAATGTGTTCTGATTTTAGAAGAAAAAAAAAGTTTCTGCCAGTAGTATTATGGGATACATTACTGCAAACTTTTATATGCATTATTTTGTTAAGGATTGCACCTCTGCTTAAGCTGTTTGAGATGAAAATTATAACTGCTATTAATTCTCCTGCTTCTGGGTGTATGCTAGCGCTTCAGAAGAGTAAATTCACCATTGCAGTTTAATGTGGTAAAATATTAGAGTCAGTTATATTACACTGGGGTATTACACCCTATTACTGCTCTGAATTACCTGTCATCAGCCCTTATTAAAGGCAGATTTGGTTAGATGGACAATTGTCTATTGTAACTTAATTGCAAATATGTTGTTAGGCTTTCAAATGGATATTTTTCTACATTCTTCTGTGATTTTTCTACAAATTCTCTTTTTATCTCCTCCTCCATCTCCCTCCATCTTTTAAGGAGCTTCCACCCAGAATTCCAATGCAGTGGAACCAGAAAAACAAGTTGACAGCACAGTGAAAATGGCCGGAGTTATAGCTGGTCTCCTGATGTTTGTTATTATCCTCTTGGGAGCAATGCTTACCATCAAGAGAAGGTAAGTTTCTGCTTTGCTTCCATCCTGAACCTTCTGGCTAGAGTGCTTTCAACTTCAAAAAGAAGAATAAATTTAGCAGAGAGAAAACATTCCATTTGTGTTACAGAGGACAGCAGCCAATGCCAATATACGCAACTCTCTGCAGTAGTTCGAGCCCCAGGAAAGATGGGTGTTCTGGCAGATAGTATATGAACAACAAAATAATTGTTGTTAAAGCAAAGAGTTAATGATAAGTATCTGATAATTAATAAGAAGGAATAGCTGATGAAAAAGCATGGAGAAGTACAAAGTGATAAGGAGGCAGTGGAAGTGGGCATGGGCAGGAAGCACAACAGTGGTCTAATAGAAGACAAGAATTCTTTCCCTAACAGCTGAGAAAAATAATATATTAAAATAATGTGATCAGGGGTCTTGTTCCCAAGTGAGTCTTGATGCGACATGTTTTCACATAGCAATTTTTTTGCAACCACTGTTCAACTGGAATATTGCGTCTTGCTGAGGGTTAGAATCTTTCCACGAATTAGCTTTCGTTTACAGGGGAATGAAACTTGGAAAAATCATGTATGTAATGAAATTTGTTCAAACAGTTCATTTTGTGTGATTTTCTTTGGACCATTTGCACTTACACTTTGAAGTAGACTATTGTAGTTGCTACTATTTGAAGATATCCACTTTTGCAGTGTAATATACTGATCCAGAAAACCCTTTAAGCAATAGGTTTTCTTGAGAAAAGGATGTATTTTGTAAATCTCTTTTTTTACCAGTCACATTTCTGAAGTGAACCCTACTTTTCAAGAGTCATTTGATCCTAAATGAAACAGAAGCTAGGTAGCGTGGCACCCCTTGTCTAGGGTGTGGGTAGCATTACGTGTCAGAGCCCTGATGATTTTACTTGGTCTGTTGTCGGGAGTGCAGCTTTTCAAAGCAAAGCTCCATTCCTTTGAGATCTGTTACCTCTGTAACAAACAGCCACACATTTCCCCAAAATAAGAGCAGCAGTTAAATCTTGATATGGTCTCTGTGTTAATCCAGAGCACATCTGCAAACGGCATAGCTCTGTGCTGCAGACGCTGGAGTGCAGGGCTGCTGTTCAGAAGGACGTTGGGCGGCTGGAGCCTCCTGACATTTAGCAAAGGCCAAGTCCTGCATCTGGGATGGAGTAACCCCATGTTACAGCACAGGCAGGTTTGCAGAGAAGGACCCTGGAGGTCTTGCTGGCCATGGTGAACACAACTCAGCGATGTGCCCTGGCAGCAAAGGTCGACTGTGCCCAGGGCGGTGTTAGCGGGAGTGTAGCCAGCAGGTCGAGGCAAGTGATTATTCCATTCTGTTTGCCATCGCTGAGGTTGCCCCGGGCCTGTTCTGCGCAGTTTGGGGATCTTCAGTACAAGAAAGGCGCTGATATATTAGAGCAAATCCAGAGGAGGGTTACCGAGATGGTTTGGAGGTGGAGAATCTCCATCCCTGGAGAAACTAAAAACTTGACTTGAGCAAGGCCCTGAGGGACTTGCTGCAAGTAAAACGGGAGGTTGGACTCGAAGTCCTTTTTGAGTAGCTTTTCCAAATGATGTAATTCCACAAAAAGGACCACATAGGTAGTGACTACTGTGAATTCCTGTTGAATTAACTGAAGGGGTGGGCAATCTAGATTTTTAATCCAATTTTTGTTGTATATAAAAAAAATCAGATTTTGTGAACAAATGTGTATGTTTTGTAGACACATCTGCTGCACTTTTGTTCAGTGTTAGGTCTGAACAGCATAGATGCTGCTGGTCCCACTCCCCTGGGAGCTTTTCTGTTCATAAGCAGAACAAAATCAGATGCCTCCAATGAAAATCAGGGAAAGGGTTTCAGCAAAAATTGAGCTGGATTTCTGGTTTGGTGAATGCACGGCCCTCATACATTCCTGTTACCTTCCTAAAAGCTCTTTAAGAAATACTTTTATTCTCAGCTTGAGAGATAAAACTTATAAGGAAAGCTATCAGAGCAGTGCCACATCTGAACATCCTGGTGTATTTCACAAGCTATAAAAACTTGATAGCATTTCTGTCCCATAATGTATTATTATTATCAGTCATGTATGTTGCTGGGCAGAAAATAAACAATGATTTGTGATGACCAGAAATTCCTTATTTGAGGGTAGTTTTTTTCTGTGTAACCTGCCAACAGCTAAGTCAGAGAGGTAAGTATAATCTTACGAGGCAATATACTTTAAATATTAAGGAGGTAGTATTTGTAATCTCTGTATTTTCTGAAATAACGAGTTAAAAGTACAGAATGGGAGGAACTTGGATAATTAGACGGTTTGTCAATGTACGCATGCTTACAAACGCTTCAGTGGCAATGAAGGAAGACAATAAAACACAAGATGGTTGTTCCTATGTGAGAGATGTCTTCCACCGATTCTGATCAAAATGGAAATCCAGAAGCCAGATTTCCTTTGCGTAGGCCATAGGTCCATTTTCAGGATTTTCATGATGCTCACCCTCTATCGCATGCCATAGGTTAGAATTTTCCATAAAGCTCCATAATTAGTGTTTTCATTTTATTTTCAGTCAGTTGTATGTGTGGTAGAATATCTCACTACTTTGTTCACTAAAGGCCTTTTTCCCCTGTTTTCAGATTTCGCATCAAACTCATATTCCCAAACAGTCTACCACATCTTTTGAAATGTAAATGTGGGACTCTTGCTGTTAAACACTGTGATTGCTGCCAATCTATTTTTTGTATAAATTTGAAAACAGTTAGGAAATTTCTCAGAGGTAGAATTACAGGCTAGTAATTTTTTTCTCCAAATGCTACAGAGAAAATCTTCATTGTTCTCATTCTGATGAATGCATTCATAGAGATGACGATACATGTCAGTGATGCAACATCTTTGCTTGATCTTCCATCTCCCACTGGAAATCCAGCAAAAGGACAAGTTATCAATATGTAGGAATCTTTCAAAGCAAAAGTAAAAATTCACAGTTTATTTAGATTATCAGATTATCAGATTTTTTTGCTTGTATTTGTTTTTAAATGGACTCTGCATATCTTCTGCATAATATATCAAACTTCTGTTAGAGGTCAGGAGGAAACTTAAAGACTGTATTATTGTTTAGTTAGCAGATATATATAAAATCAATGGATTTTTTTTTTCCTGATGTCTTTTTAACTCAGGTAAGTAAATGATGGGGAGATCTATCAAGATCCATCTTTTTCCAACATTTGATTCTTCTGATGTTTTGGCTGTCGTGACTGGTGCCATATAAGTTGATATCTCATAGAGAAACACAGACAAACTCAGAATCAAAAATACTTGTAATGCAGAGCAAGTTCTAAAGGCTGGAGACCAAGGACCCGTTTGCTTGACATAAAAATTCCCAAGCTAGTGCTGACCTGAGCTGCCCCCCTGTCGCAGTGCACACGTGTGGAACTAGCCTGGTCCCCAAAGCAGCAACGTTTACTGAATTCGGATGTGATGTCCCATGGACAGAACTTTGCTATGTCTGGCTTTGCCATAGGCTCTGTAACATGGGCATCTTTCTTCAAAATTAAAATTAGAAAGGAGGTGAGCAGGAGTATTAGAAATATAAATTCTCCCCTTTTTTCTTTCTAGAGCTGGAAAATTACATTTTCCTCTGTGTTGTTCCCACCCCAGTGCAAACAGGCAAACTCACTGCAGTCCTATCTCTCTCTGCCTGTTTGCTGTCATTTGCAAAGTTACCCACCGGAATACACACTATTATAAGAAATAAACTGGCTCATCGACTTTAAAATCTTTTCCCATTTAGAAGCTATAACAGTGCAGAAAGAGGTTTTGGAGGCTTGCTCTCCCTGGCTCTGTGTAGCACACCTCCAGCATTGCTGAGAAACCTGCTGATTGCATCGGTTCTGGGTCTCCCTTGAATGGGCACCACCAGTCACGTCCAGTTGAGGCTTGGAGCTGCATATGGACAAGTGTTCCCTGAAGATGAACTTAAGCCTATCAGGCTCATTTCATTTGTAAACTAGTGTGGACTGGGACCAGCTTTTATAAAAGGAAAGGCCGCTTTGGACCGCAGGTTGATTTACACTTCTGGAGGAGCACAGCTGAAAGCTTGCACTTGTCTGAGAGAACAGTTTAACAACAAAGTTCTCTTTTTTTTATTTTACAAACAGAAATGTTAGGAGCTTAAGCTCTTGCATTCGATTTTTGCATTAACCTTACTTTAAAAAGAGTTCCTCTTTCCAGTTCGCTAAGGCTAATACTTCAGTGTACAAGGCAGTGTAGTCTTGCAAGGCAACAATGCAGAAAGATAATTTAATTAGACAAATTTAGAGGCATTTTCTTCAAATGGAGCTGGAAAATATCACAGTGACATTTGTTTATGGTCCAGGGCGTCATAGCTCATTGGTAATAGGCACAGCAATGGATTTCCTGAACGAAGCATTTTTATTAACCAGTGCAAAGAGCAAAGGAAGGAGAGAGACTAGAAGAGGCAGAAACACTAAGAGAAGGCAGACACTGGTTTGAGATTAGGATTAAGCAGATCATCAGAAGCCGCTTTTTGTTTCTGTGAGGTGCACCAAATCAGCATAATTTTTGGAACCTTTCATACACAAGGCATGAGCAAGCGTTGCTAAATCACTTACAATTTCAATACATGGTACTGCAAAAACTCTAGTGACTTGCAAATTTCTGGGGACTACCAGTGTTTTATAGGGTTTAGTCAGATGTGTGAAGCTCAGTCATGCCAGCCAGAATGTTTATGCAGTGAAAAAGTAGGAAATGTAATTGAGTTTACATTTATTACCTAAAAGTTTTAGTTGAGCCCTGGGTTTGCCTAAAGTCTGCTAAAGTATGTGTATATCTATGTAAAAATTATGTGTGTGTATATATACATTTGGTTAAAATATGACTGTCTGACAGTATCTAAAATGAAAAACTATTAACAAAACTTGTTTTCTTGGTTTTGGGTACATGTTTGCAGCTCTTGTGTCATCATATGTATGTGGACACACAAATTGCTGCAACATAATTCAGCCTGTTAATTTACAGGTGATGATCAGTGTGTACATAAGGCAGTACCACTCTCTTTCATTAATAGATACATACCTTGAAATATCTCATATTTATTGTATCAAAACAATGCTAATTCTGTAAGGAGCTTGTTTGTTTGTCCCTTAAATATTTAAATATTTTTGTGTAATAGAGAAAATAGGACCAGTTAGTAAAAATAAATTGAAACAAGAAAGAAGGTACTTGTAAACTGCTTTTCTGGAGAAAATACCCTCTGACTTTGCCCTCCTTCAAAAGGATTAGATTTTGGTCAGTTCTGATTTCATTTGGACAGTTTTAACTCTGGTGTAATCGTGACTTACATTTCCCTGGAGTGAAGAATGTGACACTTCTTGGGCTTGTGCATTTGAACAGACAAAGCCTCTACTGACCCTGTTAAGTATAAGACTGAATATATGAAATAGGATCAGACAGCCTGTCATGGGTGCACTGTAAATATGTTCTTTAAACTGCGGTTGGTAGCAAAAAAGGAGATTTGGGGCCGTGTAGGGTCTAGGATTAGTTCCTTCTATGAAGATTCAGCTCCTTGTCCTGGATTAGGATTTAGGTTGTTACCTTTAATTAAACAAAACCCCAAAGCCTCTTGAGCAGCACATACCCGAGCTATAGAATAGAATTAACAAAGGGATATTTGCACATTTAGTGACCCGTGTCCCATGTCCCTTCTGTGTCCATATTTAAGGTGGGTGGCAGGCAGGGTTTTCAGGGTGTGTGATACATTCTAGGATATGGTCAAGTTTCTTAGTGAACTGTAACTCTGTAGGTTGCGTATTTTGGGAGAATTTGAGCCAAAATGGCCTGTCCAATTCCAAATATAATCCTCCTTTAGTTTGTCTTCCTTTATTTTCTATCGTTATGGAATAAGTCTCTGAGGTTTCCTCTGCAGCCTTGAGGGGTACGCAGCTTCTTAATAGGAAGTAAGAGTCTCATGTCATCACATGTGTCTGCTGGCTGAGACATGAGAAAAGTGAAAGTACAGCAAAGATGTTCAACAGAATAATTACAGTTGATAGTGCTGTGTGAAACCTGGCACTGGCCTATAGGAGGGGTTGGTATGATGGAATAATTTTGGGGATGTAGAGGGGTCAGCTGTGTGGGCTCTCACTTTCCACACCCTGGTGATTTTTCCCTTTGTTTAGAGGTTCAGGAGAACTTGGAATTTTGCAGTGAAGCTCAGTGGCAATCACTGCACCTTAATTGGTGCATTGCTATGGCATGTAGAATTTCTGGGTTTCGGGACATAATAGCATTATATTAAAAATACCTTTAGGTTTACCTTGGAATCAGTGTCCTTCAAATAACTTGACATATATTGGGAATCTGACCAGAATCTCAGCTATATAGCGAGTGCCACCATCAGGCAAAGCATGCCATTTCAGTGATCCTCTTGAACATCTGTAAGTCGCTGTCCTTTGCCTAATGTGTGCATGGACAGTGACTGCGCTGAATCTGGTTTCCATGTGTGCTTGGGAAAGCTGTGTTCAGAGCAACCAGAAAAGTGAATGCTTGAACCTGAATTTATAATATGTAAGTGCTTCCTAGTATTTGTAGTGCCTTCAAGGATGGGATGTTAAAGTTGTGCAGTAGGTAGAAGTTTGCGTTTAGTTGGTTTTCCCTGTCTTGACCATAGCTGCTGCTTTCGAGGCACCTTCATGCCTTGCTGTAAATCTGTAACAACACATGCTAGGTTTGTTGTTAAACAGCCTTTTCAGAGAAGCCCTTTTCCAATTATAAAAGGGAACAGCATCACCTCCCTAGTCATAACTGATTGCCAAGGCTTGTTTTGCGGCACTGCTCAAAAACAAATCAAAATGTTCTGAAGTGTATTATTGAAAAACTATAACAGAAAATGCTCAATCACTGTGACGCAGAAAGCTAATGCATATTCCCAGTGATCATCTATAAATATGTATTGATGCTTGAATCGTTAATGAGCTATTTGCATTTTAGAGTTTGATGAAGCTTGATTTATCTTTACACAATTTGCTCATTGTCTAAATATTCCAAAATTGTGGTTTTCTTACATTGTCACTTTCCTATTTATTGTTATTTATATTAATAGCTCTTACATAATTCTTACTGTTCCAAAAGCACTTTAGAAGCAAAGGTAAGTCTCCTTACATGTGTCAGTGACATGGCAAAGTTAAGGAAGAAAGAGATGAGGGCATTTGCTAATGGTGACACAAGTTAGCAGCAGAAGAGGAAGCAACTTGTGTTTGCTGTCTCCAGTTCAGTATCCATTCCTCACCAATGTATGGTTCCTGAAAAAACGTGTAGGAGAATAGTCGCTGAGTACAGGAGGCAGTACAAATATTTTGTATATTGAAAAAAATCCTAGAGTTCATATAAATCTAATTATGTGTTTTTCTTTTTTTCTCCTTTTGGATATTTTCTTCGTCTGACTGGCTGTCCATATATAGAAGAAATGCGTATTCCTACTCCTATTACTTGTAAGTACTTGGCTGGGGATGATGTTTCCTGAGTGTGTTCGCCCTGTGGTAATTTTGTGCTTTGTTGCATTCTTTTCTTTTACCACTTTTTTTTTTTTCCTATCATTCCGTTTATGCTTCTTGTCTTCCCAGCAGAGTGTGTTTTATTTTCTCAGTTTCACACTGTTTTCCCTGTTTTACCATTGCACCTATAACTGTGCCTGCAAACACATAAAGACATAAATGTCCATCAATATGTTGGTTATGGCTTACAGTTCTTCAAATGCTAATGGGCAAGCACAGAGGGTCCCAACTGCACCTTTTTTAATTGTCCGTTGTATTTAGCCAGGCTGCAGGGAAATTCACACCTGAAAGTTATTGTTGGGAATTTCTCAGCATAGATATAAGCTTTTTAAAAATGTAAGGTTTCTATTTAGCCAGGCTGCAGGGAAATTCACACCTGAAAGTTATTGTTGGGAATTTCTCAGCATAGATATAAGCTTTTTAAAAATGTAAGGTTTCTGTCAACTAGAACTTGACATTATCTCAGCAAATATCCCCATTCCTGGAGTTGCCAAGTTCTAAGTGTCAGTTTAGACTGTTGGATGATGAAGTGGTTCAGATACTTGGATCTAAATCACCTGTCCAGTCCTAATGACAATGCTGCATAATTAAGGCAGTTGTTAAGGCACATGAAAATGCTTCACACATCAGTACTTCCAGAGCCATCTGTTGTCTAAAGACTGAGGGGCTGGAAAATAATCAGGGCCAAGCTGTTTCTGCCATGATAATAGTTGTCTGAGGATCAGGAGGAGGAGGAGGACTAGATCAATGATCTGAGGAATGAGTTCTGGAGAATTTGAGTTGGATGCCTTTGCTGCCATCAGACGGTTGGGAGGGATGGAGAAGGCAACTGTTACTGCTGAGAGAAAGAGATCTCCCCTCCCCATGTCTCAGAAACAGCAGCTGTACTTCTGACCTAAACCTTTCCCCCAAAACAGCAACCTGCCAGTTGCCCAATCTCTGACATTGACAAAATTGTCAAAAGGGCCACGTCTGCTCTGCTCACCCCTC
Organism: Microhierax caerulescens; assembly: GCA_035590215.1. Lineage (NCBI taxonomy): Eukaryota > Metazoa > Chordata > Aves > Falconiformes > Falconidae > Microhierax > Microhierax caerulescens. The sequence continues at coordinate 3,305,544 of JAVJGJ010000002.1, forward strand.
CTAGTCTGCCACCTCGGCAACCTCCTCCCTTGCCTCTTCCTACAGTTCATCTTTGTCTTGATCTTGCAACTTTGTCCTGCAAATACACCTGGCAGGCATTTAGCAGGTCAGCAAAATGAGCGTGTTAATGTTCTGCTATCTCAGTGGAGGTTGGCATGTTATCCATGCGAGCTGATTTACATGCAAAGAACGGGGCACAGAGTTAAGTAGGAGGATCCCTACATACCACCTGTTGGAATGATTCTGCTTTTTGATGATCTATCTGAAAATGATGGAAAGAGGAGCTTTCCCCACTTGCTAGGTGTGTGAGGAGCCTAAAGACACCATAATGAGCCTTGACTTTGGCCAGTTCTGTAATGGTAAATACAGAGTAACTCCATTTCCTCTGGACTTCACACTGGTTCACCAAGCATGGAATTTGACCTTAAGCAATCAGATTTCAAGAGAAGCTTCACCAGGTGTTAAATTAGGGGGCAGTTTTACACCTAGGTGCTCCTAGCTTTTTTAACTTCTGGCTACAGCCTTTGCTCTTCTGCCCCTTTCTCGGGAATGTCAGGTAAGTGCCCTCTGCACTGCTCTGCTGTTGCGGTTTCCTTACAAGTGGTCAGCACCACGGTCAGCGCCGCGGTCAGCACCACGGTCAGCAACATGGTCAGTCCCCAGTTTTCTAATATAATTTTGTCTTCTTCCAGTAGGCAGGATGTGGTCAGAATGTTCCTTGCTTTATTTTAGTTTGGGATTTGCGTATTTAAAAAGATTAATCAACCTCTGAGCCCTGTGTGACTCCTTAGAGCTCCACAGCAGCATTGCTTTAAGCACTCAGCTGAGGATTACTCTGCTAGAGAAAAGCAAAGGTATCATTAAGCAGTCTTCTCTGTCTTGTAATGGCTTCTGTGGATCAATATACTAGAACATTTTTTCTCAGGGAACAGGAGAGTGACTCAGGAAAAGTGAAGAGAGAAACCCCTGGAGGTCACCCAACCCCGAGGTCATAATGAGCTTCTGCAGTAGCAGGAGCAAGTGCTTTAATAAGATTTAATAAGGCAGATGTTCACCATGCAGCATATCACAATAGGGAGAAGCCAGAGGTATCACCAGGCAAGCTTCTGCCTTCATAGCCGCCCACTGAAGCACTCAGTGGAGATTTGAGCTCAGGATGTAGAAAACATGTACCTCCCTTGTACAGCACCTAAGATTTTTTTTGCAGAGTGCTCATTCTTAGCTCTGTGCTTATGGTGTCCCAGGTACCTCATCAAGCTAGCTCTGCTGGCTGGAGCATCACTGTGGTAGAGGTAACACATAAATAGCTGTCACGCAATAAATACTTTGGTTTCAGATTGACGTTTGGTCTAATCCCTGATCTGGCAAAAGCAAGCGGTATTGGTTTTTCAGGGATTTTTTTCCCTTGAATAGTCAGAGTCTGAAGGATGTTCCAGTAGTGAGGGAATAAAGCAGGATAATCCATGAAGGAACATATGATGAAGTTTTATTGAGCTTCACATTTTGAGTTTTGCATGAAATAGGATGTTTCATTATGACTGCAGATGAAAATCTTAAATTGCTAAGGACTCTGTAATTCTTAGCCAGAGCTGATAGAAATTGCTACAGCCTTTTACGAGCAGAGAGATTTGATTTAGGTTTGTTTGAAATGTTGTGAAAATAAGAGCATCAATAGGTATATATATAGATTTTTCAAAAATAGAATTGGTTTCTGTGCTATGACCTTGTATGAATGTTTTAGTCCTGAAGCAAAATTCAGTTTAATGAGTTACCAGTATTGAAAAGCAGTTTCTCAAGTAGATCTGCTGGCAGACCTTTAAATACGACCATATGGAATACATCGTTTTATTTTTAGTTTCAGTTTCTGGACTTCAGAGTTGTGCTGCTTAGAGCAATTCTTGTCTGCTTTCAGATAATTCCTCTCAACCCGTTGTCATCTGGTATACTGGCGTTTCTTTTTGTTAGGGACCAAAATCTCCAACCTGAACTCTTCTAAACAATTCTTACTGCAAGTCTATTGAAGTCAGGGAGGTTTGTTTCATGAGTGTTTTACGGAGATGAGCCATAAGTGGTGATAAACTCTGGACTGGAGTTCTGCCTTCAGCTTCTCTTGTGTTCTGCTGCAATCCAGAACTGTAGAATCTGATTCTGTAAGATGGTTGAGAACCTGCATCTTTGGCAAAACCAGTCAAAAATACTCATTTACAGGAGCAGCTCTTTTAGATATTTTGTGAATACATGGTTATGGATAAATAATTGTGCGATTTTTGTAAAGCATCACTCTATTAAAAACTTGCTACAACATATAAGGACGTTATTTGGCTGAAATAGAAGGCTGTAGAAATCTTTACCATGCTTTAAGTGAAAACAGAAACCCAGGAGGCCTCTGTTCCTAGCTTGTTAAGTCGTCATGCAGGATTGACATCATTTTGTGTACATCAGTTTACCCATCATTAAAAGTTAGTTGCTTACGATTTGAGATCCTTGGACAGAACTTGGTTTTGTCACAGGAAGAGAGGGATGAGGAATGACGAGTTCCCATCCTGGTGCACTTTTTGTATCACTGTCACCAGGGTGATGAATGAACCTTTTCAGAGGAGTTACTCTGTATTTACACCAATACAGACTTTGTCTAAGGTTGTACAGAATTGCTAGCTCTGTCACATTGTGCTGAGGTTTAACATGTTATAAGGTAACGATGTGCAATGTAAGATGGCAAACATCCACATCTGAAAGTTTTTCCTAGCTGAAGCTGTAAAACAAAGACCGCAATTCATCTGGTTTCAAGGAGGGTTTGCATTTAATGACAGACACCTCTTTGCAACAGTACTTTCAACTGCAACAACCCATATCAAGGCTTTATTATTCCCTCACCAGGAAAAGGAATGGAAATATTTTTTCTGGGGGGGTGGGGGGGGCTGGGGTGTTTTTTGTTTTGTTTTGTTTTATTTCTTTCTCCTGGGCTGCGTGATGGTTGCAGAATGAAATTTAATCAAGAGTGGTATCAGACAAGAGAGGTATGTCTGGAAATACATTGATCCACGTATGTGTTGCAAGGACTCAGTTTAATGTTTTTTATAAGAAAAGGGCACTCAGTGGCCAATATGTTGTTTTCCTTTTCCCCTGAACTGGCCAGAGTGAGGACACGATTGCAATGTAGGAAGCCCTTCAACTCCCATCGTAATTCCATACCAATTTTAATTATTGCAGTGGTTTCAGCCAGGTGTTTCTTTTCATGGGAGAGGTTCTGTCAAAGGTATTAAGCTAAATTTGTACTTACATTTTCTGACATAGCAGTTTGTGCTGAATTTACTTCCACCATCTGTGGGACATTTGAAAAGAAATAAAACATAATTTTATTTATAGGCACATATATAACCACATACATACATCAATATCTCCATATATTTCAATGGATGGTGGGATCTGCCTGCACAGCTCAGCTTGCTAAATCAGAATTTTAAGAAAAAAACTGTTTATCTCGTCAGATGCTGGAAAAACAGAATCATGAATCAGTGGTTATACCAGTATAATGAAACCAAATTGTGGGGGGGGAACAACAAAAACAAAAACCCCAAACCAAAACCACCCACATTAAAATCCAGAAAGTAAGTAATTGAGATTTTATTTAGAACATGTCTGTGTGGTGATTGCAAGCCTAAACTTTGCAGTGTTTGCTGTTTATACCAGCATGTACTTATACTGTACAGCTCTTGTAAGCACCTGTCTTGTCTCAGGTTTATGTGGTTGTAAGCAAGTGCCCTCCACAAGCCGTCATTCCTTTGATCCAGTAAAGCTTAGAGAGCACAGCCCTACATTTTTCAAGATCCTGTGTTTGCGTACACACAGTGCAAAATATTCAGAGCATCTTTTTTCATATGTCTACATTGCATCACGTTCTCATGTCAAGTAATATTTGCTTTTTAAGTAAAATTGGGCGGCTTGTCCTCAGTCTTCACTTTGCCTCTGCCCTGGTGGGTTCCCTCTGCTCCTGCGATAGCCTGTGTGGAGTTTGGCTTCACCATGGCAGGCGCTAAAAGGGTGCAAGTAAAGCTGCCTTCACACTTGCCTCTAAGTGGCAGATTTGCCCTTACAGCGGCTGTAAGGCGCGGGAAGCTGCCTGTGTGCTTAGGCCAGGGGCTTAATCCCAGCTCTGCTGAGGTTCCGGGCTGCGCAAGGGGAGTGTGTGGTGAACTGCAGTGTCAAGCAGGGCTGTCGGAGCATGGGGAGGAGATACCCAACGCGCCAGGCTGCCAAGAGGCTGTGCTGCTTTTACCGCTCACTCCTCTGGCTCTTCTGTTTAAAAACCTCTAGGAAAGATTTCACAGCCCACCTGCCCAGCCGGCTTGAGGTGGACAGGCTGTACCGCATGGAGTTTTCCCAGTTTAGAATGAGCTGCCTTTCCCATAGCTTACCCTATTACTTTTTTTTTTTTCCTAGCCCCTGTAGACAGGAAGAACAGCTTCCCTGTAGTGCCTTTTCATATGTTTGAAGTCCTGTCAACCCTATTTGATTTTCTTTTCTCTAAATTAAAGATCCATATTTCCTTTGCCCTTTGCTTGTAGGTCATGTTTTCTAGATTTTACCTTTCTTGTTCTGCCTTTGTATGTGTCCCTTCGGCACACGTCTTACTTGAAGTGCAGTATCACAGCAGAGGCCTTACCCATCCTCGGTCAGAGCAAAAGGTTTACCTGTGCCATGTAGAATCCCTCCCTTATTTTTACACCAGCATAAAACTGTTTTTTTTCAATTGAGTTTGTGATCTGTTACAGGTTTAGGGGACAGAGATCCTTTTGAATAGAACTGCTGTGTTTAACCAGTGCTGCCTGTTGGGTATTTGCATGGCTGATCGCTGCCTGCCTTAAATTTGTGCAGATTTAATCATAAATAATATGTGTGCTCCTAGCAGGCTGCTGTGCCCAAGTATCTAAAAGTAGTTGTATTTTGTAGCTTTCTTAAATTGCTTATTGAAAGTGAGGGCAATATGCAATTCTTGTTCTGTAGGAGGAAATTTCATATTTAACTTACGTGATCTATACCTAATGTCTAAATTACCTGTGCATGCAAATCTACATTATAGTGTATATAATCCATCCTTGTGAAACATCTAAAATTAAATCTGTCAATGTACGTGTACAAGAGTTCTTTAGGAGTGGCAGTTAGAGATTTAACATTCATGCATGTAAAATTGGTATAAAAAGTTAGAGCAGAGTTTGAAGCTGCTTTTAAAAAATAATCCCTGGCATTTATCAAAACCTCTGCAAATTGGGAAGGTGATCCTGCAGGTACTACTAACTGAAAATAGTGCTTGAGCATTCTGAGGAATGCCCGTGGCAGTAAAGCCTTGGTACTTGATACTAAGTTTGCATTCCTTGACTGTTAAACTGGAACTCCCACAATTTTTTATATAGTGCTTCAGCATTTTGTATCTGTGTTCCAGTAAAAGTTTCAAAAATAGCTGGACCAAATCTCCATCTTTTTTGGGGTTTTGGTTTTTGGTGGGGTTTTAGTTGTTTGTTTTTGTTTTTGGTTGGTTTTTTTTTCAAAATTCCCACTTAGTTGAGATTCACTGCCAATAGCTTTTATCCTTGCATTAGTTGGGTCAGCTTCAACTGCCTGATTATACAGCTGGTTTCATTATTTTATTCTGCTTTGAGCATCTAACTGTCTCATCCCTCCTGTGTGTGTATAGTGCTTGTAAACATCATTTCTTCATTTACAACCCCTCTTGAACTGAAAAGGGCAACCCAGTAAAACCCATCCATGGACTCTTGTTTTCTTCTTGGCACGTTTTCCTTACACTTAAATGTAAACCAGTCATTAATATCACCTTACACGTTTTGACATTTTGGTTTCCTCACCCTGTGTTGACTGTATCAAACCCTTCTTCCAGATATCTGCCCGGTCCTTTATTTCTTCCCCTTTTCAGCTGCATAATGCATGAGATGGAAGTGCCTGCTCAGTGCCTGGTGTCAGGCTGTGCTGGGCACACGCTGGTGGCAGCCTGCAGCCGGCCCGTGATTGACACTAATGCACTGATAGCAGTTTCATCTCCGCGTTGCAGTTGTTGTGTTTAGGGGAGGCTGGTCAGTGAGGAGAGCAGGAGCCGTGTCACTGATGCGGCTTGTCAGTGATTCACAGAGATCTCTTGAAGTGCCCTATTTTTGGAAACAGCATTTCTAGATAAATGCTTTTCCGATTCCAAAGGCATTTTGACGTGCTGGGAAATAAACCTCTACCTAGCTGTGGGTTTAAGTCACATCCCTAACAGTCTAGAAAATGCTAGTCATTTGATTTTATAATCCTTTCTATGAATTATAATGATGGCAAGGACCAAATAGGCTTAGTCCTGTGCTGCCACTCTATCCAGACACGTAACAGAGGCAGAGAAGGCACATTTAGAAAGTGAGAGCCCCTTGATGTGTCTGGCAAGCTTAGCTCTGAAATCCTCAAAAGAGATCCATCTTCCTTTTCCCTCTAAATTTAGATGAAGAATTTTTACATTCTTGGAATAGAGAGGGAGAAAGGTGGAAACTGATAACATGCTGTTGAAAGAAAATTGTAGCATTTTCAGATGCTGAACAATTTTCCGTGTGGCTTCTCTCTGAACATGCGTAAGCGTTAGCTGGTCCGCCTGCGAGCAGCCTGCACAGAGGCGGCCGGTTTGTGTGTGCGAGTTAGATTGAGAACTTTAAACTCATGTCACCTTTTCTTTTTAGGCATTCAAGCCAATGTTTTAGGGGCCTCTCTGTCTTCTACAGGACCAGGTAGAACTGCTTTGCATAGGGCTTTTGTCAGCAGGCCTTTGGGGACTGATGGGCTTGGGTTTGGGGTGATTTTTTCCTGCCTAGCACATGCAGAAATGTTATTGCTCGTTCACTGAAAGAGGAAAAGAATTTGCCAATTCCAGCTCTTTGTAGCTTGTCAGCATTTCTAAACACATACCAGGCAATGGGGTTTCCAGATAATTATTGCCACAAATAATTTAATCTGGATTTAAATAAGGAAGTCACCCTTTTTGCCTCACCATTTTTAAACATCAGTAGTGGTGGTCTGTAATGGCTCACCCCAGCAGTCCAGAGTGCTTGTTATTAAGGACTTCTGCATTTGGGATTAGTGTTTCCCACTGAGAAATTTTAATTCCTGTTGCCAAAGAATTCATATAGGCATGTATGATTAGCACATCTAAAGGATTAAAATAACCACGTGGCAGAATTAATACACTTCAAGACTGTTGTTGTTACCTCAGGTACCACAGCACAAAAAAAGGGGGCTCCCATGTCTGCAGCTCATAGTTAATAAATCTGACTGTGCTAACATTGCTGAACACTGGAAGCAAAGCTTTTAACATCATTAAACACCAGCTTTTTGCTTCATCACTCAAGGACGGTTCCCCTGTTTGCATCTTCATCTGCAGAAGCAGATATACCACGGAGATTTTGTGAGATCTAAATACACACGCTGTAATTATGTACCCAGTTTGGCTAGCTATGGGTTTGGATTGAAACCACTAACTGTAAAAGGCTGAACCTCAACTGGTTGAGCCAATGAAACAGATGTGTTTGCTCAAAAGTTTGCAGCAAACATTGGATGTTTCTCCATAAACCTGTGCTCTCCTGGTCTGGATTATCAGCTTGCTTTAAAATAGTCATTTCCCACAGACAAGGCAAAGGTTTTAGTTGTCTTTGACCCTTCTTTGCAAATGAATGTAAGTGGCCTAGCTACCCATCTTGTGAAGGGCTGGGGTCAGCCGTGCACTTGAACTTGCTTGTAAATGCCACTCTGACATGTTCTGTGAATAAATAAAGCCTGTTGGAATATGTTGCAAGGAATATCTTTTTAAGAATCTAATAAAATTTTAAAGAAGGGTAGTACTTACCATAAGCATGTCATTTAAGTGAAGAAAAACCTCTTTGCAAAATTATTTACTACTTAGGATTTTTTTTTTCCTTTGAGTTAGAGGAAGAAAAGGAAACAAAAGCTCCTTCTTACAGTAATCTGTTTTTCTCCATTTTATTTTGTTTTGTTTTCTTACCTACGGAAGTCGTGTAAGCAAAGGTCTTTGCCAGTACTAGGGATTTGTGTGATATTTTTTTCAAGGTACGGATTGTAGAATGTCACACATTCATTTTTAAACAGTTTTGCTCTCTGATACGAATGAAGCACAGGGCAGTCAAATGTCAATGGAAGCTTAGCAGCTCACTTTCCCTGCTTTTCTCCATTTTCTTATTATTAGCTGTGCTTGCAAAAAAGGAGCCTCTTAAGTTCTTGGCTTTGTTAGTGTTTTCAAAGCAGGTGATGTTTCTGCTTTTGCCAATGTTTTTGATGTCTCAAAATAAGATAAGAATAAGAACAGAGGCATATTTGGACACTTCTAAAAGAAGTCAAGGTTTTAATTTGCGCCACCCTTCACTGATTGTCGATCCTCAGTGCACTTTGGGTGCGTGTCAAAATTCAGCGGAGGCTGCTGTCCTCATTGCTCTGCTTGGGGACAGGGCAGGACTCCTGCTCCAGCCCTCAGGTCGCACAGACTCAGGTTGCACTCTCCACTGGAGCACACAAAGAAAATCCCCGGGGCAGGTGGCCCCGTGGGATGGATGCAGATGTCCCGTTTACCTCCTGGTGAGCGGTTCTGATTGTTGGCCTCCTCCTCTGCTCTTCCTGGAGCGGCTCCAGGTAGTGGCTGACACCCGCTTCAGGGGCTTTCCCCATGCCACCCTCTTCAAGGATGACGTAGCGCTCCTACTGCTGGGGTGATGCAGGTTGGTGCAAGATAGGTTACTGGGAGGGACAGCGAAGCTCAAAGACTGGTATCACTAGATTTATTGTGCTCCACAACAGTTACATTAAAAAGTTGTGGCATTTCTTTTCATATGGTTTGTCACATGCCCTGCATGTCTGACCAAGTGGGATAATCATGGTTTTCAAAGTATTTTGTCATTGATTTGTTTTCCGTGAGAGAGAACTGACCTTGATTTCTCCCCTCTTCAAAACACCCTAAAGGAAGCTAGCCAAGAAGCAGAAGGAGACTCAGACCAGCACGCAGAGGGAGATGGGTCCCGTGGCTACTTCTGACAAGACCTCTACCAAACTGAGTGCTGTTCACAATGAAGAAGCTTTTTCTTCCAGCTGCCAAGATGTTAATGGATTCAGTAAGTTTAACTTGCTTGCAATGGATATGTCCCCCTTGGAGAGCTCTAGGTTCTTGAAAGAACCTATTCCCATGGGCACGATATCGAGGGGCTAGGAGTGAGAGTGACAGAGATCATTGCAAAAGCTTGATAGAAATCAGTTGTCTGAAATGTCTCTGACACTGCCCCTGTTTGAACTGTCAGATAGGTGGGGAGCATTCCTTCTGACTCTAAATCTGCTGAGAATAATTTATAAAGCCTGTTCTAATAACTACATGAGACACTCAAAAAGGCACGTTTATTTGTTCTTCAGAAATATTTTTTCCTTTGTGAGTAGAAGAATCAAATCAAATCACTTAGCTGCTTGTAGGATGAAATAACATTTTCTCTATGAAACTTGTGAAAGCAAGCATGGTCTTCTGGTTAGAGAACTGGAATGGAAAGACAGGATTTCTTTTGTCTGTGTCCTTGGTTTATTCTTCACATGCGTTCAGTAGAATTAATCTTAGTTAATACTTGTAAACCACTCAGACCTGTAGCTGGAACAGTTTTGTGGGTAAAACGGCACAAAGTCGTACTTTAGACTCCCTAGATCCAGATTGAGTGCATGGTGGATTGCGTGGTGGATCTGTAAACTTTTTCGTATTAAATAAATTTTAACTTAGACACTATGGGAATGTCACTCCTTCTTTTGACACTTAGTCTGCTAGTTTGAACAGGTAACAGCTCTGAAACACAAGTACGTACTAAAACTTTTGTCTGTCTTTTAGTGAAGTGTTTCTTCCCCTAATTACTAACACAGAAATGCTTATGGTAAAACGTGTTTTATCATTGAAACCTTTTTTTTGTGATCTCAGATTTAGTGGGACAGGCTGAGTGAATTCTTCTTTTCCCTCTATCTGTAGGTCATGACAAATTCCATCTGCATACGTTGCTGCTGTCACTCTGTGTAACATACCTGTGAGATGGATAAATAGGTGTTTGGGACCATCAAGGCTAGCAGTGAACATTTCTTTCTGATATTAAATTGACTTGAGTCGAGATCTGATTTACTCAGCTGCTGAGTAGCTATACCTCCTAAAGAGACAGCACGAGTTGTCAGTGGCTCGTATCTTTGAAAGACAGGATAGCCGAGGACAGCACTGTGACAGACATCCTAGAAACAGCAAAGGTAGCTTCTTTAAAATTTATGGAGAAAACGAAGGTTTTAACACTTTCTTTAGAATCTGAATTTTTAAAAGTTTGGGTGGTTTGGTTTTTTTTTTTTTCCAAGCAGAAAATAAGAGAGGAGGCGAGCTTCAAATGTGACCTCATTTGGTTTTTTCCCTTTGGTATTTTGAGAGACTAATTAAAACAGCTGAGTCATTTACTTGAAATGGCAACTATAGAAAATACATTGTATCTAATTTTGTAAAAAAGCATCCCTCCAGTTTTCTTTTTCTTTTTTATTTTTAAATTGGTTAATCCTTTGTTTTCTGACATCACTGCAGACTTGATCACTACTTCCCTCCGTAACACAGCCTGAGTCAAGTCATGGACCTATTCTCATCTTTTTTTTTCCTTTTTATATCTGTAAGAAACAATTACGAGTAAGCGTTCATGATTTCTCCAATTTTTTTACTGCCAAGTCTGGGATGCTGAGGTGTCGGAGGTAAGTTCTCTTATGTGCAGTAGTGTGCACATGCTGATATAGGAATTTTTTGGGTAGAAGACTTTCTTTTTAAAAACATGCCTTAATAATAGAGTTTAATATTTGAGAGTTTCTATATAGGCCTACTCTAACTTTTGAATAACATAATAGGATTGCTTCTTAACCCTCCTGCTAAATAATGGAGGTTTACAGGAGGTTATCCATCTTAGCTTTTGAAATCAGCTGCCTGTCTCAAGCAGCAGTCAAATTCCTTCTTAAATTGTCCTTTTGCCTCCTGACAATAAATAGCATTTGCAGCCACCTCATGAGAGGTGAACATCCTCCCCACCCCCACCCTCAGTTATGGGAGCCCGAGTTGGCTGTACCAGAGATGTGGAAATATCCCGCTCCTGGAAGTACGTCCACCAAGAGAAGCCAAGTGTTTTCAATCCCAAGATCACCTTGCTAGCTCAGAAAAGCAATAAAATAGAACAAGACAACTTGTTAAGCAAGATACCTCACTTTTATTGAATGACTTGTGAACAAGTTTATCTCCAGATGACAGTGGCCTTGCAGGGCATGTGTCCTTGCCTCCAGTTTTTCCTTGCTGTCCCGATAATTTTAATGACTTTTCAGACAGAACAAATTAAAGGCGTCCCTATAGAAGCTTTTTTCTCCCCATCGCCTCTCCAGCTTGGCCACTGGTCTGCTCCTGCTGCAGGAGGATTTTTGCTGTTCTTGGGTGACCCCCATCTGCTGCCTGTCCCAGTGCCTGTCACCCTGCGGGGAGCTCCCACCGGGCAGGTGGCCGTGAGGAACAGCAAAAATGAGACGCTGCCTTCGTGCCCATCAGCCCCTCCTTTTCGGAGGAGACGTGGACCTGACCATCCTACGGGCATCTGCAAAGCGTAGGCAGTCAGGCGTTGGCGATTCTTTCACCATGGAGAGTTACCGTCCTCCTGCCTCTGCTGCCGGTGAAAATGCAGAGTCCCTCACCTACTCTATCTCAGCGCTTAAGGGGAAAATGCTTGTATTTTCAGTATAAACCCATGCAACCAGCGTCACCCATAAAGTCGTGCTTTTTGGGTGCCACGGAAACCCTTTGCCGAGGCCACCGCAGTGCTCGGGAGCTCACGGTCCTCTTGGACCTTTGTAGTTTTGAATTCTGCCATCTGGCAGAGGTGGTCGTTGTCAGATGAAATTACGTTCTGGAGGAACTACAGCCTCTGTGCTGGCACGGGGAAGCCTCCGGTCTTGCTGAAAAGTGGAAGAGAAATGGACGTTTATCTTTCCTGGCCCAGAGCAAAGCCCCTATCAAAGCCCCTCATCCCTCTTCCCTTTCTACACTGTCAGTCGTTATTCAGGCACTGTTCTTACTGGTACATATGGGAGTTGAAACTGAAGAGGTTTTTTGGACTCAGGCTCTGTCTCTGACACCATATGGAGTCAGAACAGGTGTTAGCTGAAAGACAGATTAGTCCATAGCTAGTCAAGCTTGTCTGGTTTTACCCAGGGATTATATGGAGGTGAAGCAGGCTCATCGTAGTTGTTCATTTTCTCAAATATCTTGCTTTTTAAAAAGTACAAATATATCCTAAATCCGTTGAAGGCAGATAATGGTACTTGCGGTGTCTGAGCGTGCTGCTCTGTTTGCAGGAGCGCTTGGAAGGCAGCGGCACTTTCCTTCCAGTGGCGCAGCACAGTCACGGGTAGGCACTGACTCGGTGCAGGGTTGTTCTGGAACGAGGTGGCAAACTGGAGACAAGTTGGGGCTACAACTGTCCACCAGTATCTGTGCACCGACCAGATGGGTGTGCAGGGGGGTTGCTACTGCACATAAATGGTGTGCAATTTGGACACGAGCTCAGCAATGATACGTCCTGCACAAAGGAACTGGACTTTTGGCTTGGCAGTGCTAAAATGCCGTGGGTTGGGCTTCTCCAGGGGAATGCCATGTCACCAGCATAGCCATCTTGACATCCTTACGGGGTTTCTGGAAGGAACAGTTTGATTCTGAGGATTTCATTTCTTAAAATGCAGCCAGTGCTGCTAGCAAAATGCTAGAGATTGATTTATTAGGGTGTGCTTAATTTTTGTCATGTTGCAGTTTGGGAGGTGTCTGCTTTCCGGATAACCTTCAGGACTGAGGCTGGGACATGTTACGTAGGCAGCTTTAATGTTACAGGCAGAAGCACAGTTTGAAGACAGAAAGGAGCCCCCACCATTCTGCATGACTAGAGGGATCTGTGTAGCCTGACATGCTCTAGGGAGTACAAAGAGAATTTTTAATGAAGTCGTAATCTCTACCCTGACATGAAATCATCTCTTGAATGTGCTTGTAAGAACCTCTGGATAGGAAGCAGCGCTGCGTACACATCTCATTATACCAGACACTACCAGAATCATTTTGGGAATGAAAGCTCCAAAGTTTTGGGAAACTTGTCTTTTGGTGTGAGGTTGGGTTCTTCTCCCCTTTTTCCCTTTGAATCTAGAAATCACCTATTTCACAAATGCGGTTCATTACATAAACCTCGGTTGGTAACAGTTTTAATCAGACTCACTGAGGTAAGATGTGTGTCTTCAGCAGCCCAAGTAATTTGTTGTTAGCAATTCCTGGAAAGGAATGGCCAAATGAGTTCTTGTACACTTCCAAATTTCAGAAAATCTGAGTCCTGCTCCACACTCTGACTGTTGACTTGCTCTTTGACCCTGGGCAAACAAATTACTTTTTTTAGACCTTGCTTTTATATATCTGCAAAAGTGGCTGTGTTCCAAGTACAGTAAAAGGAGGGTCTGGTTTAGGCTGACAAACACAGGGGAGAAAGTGTAAGAGGTCCTGAAGGAGAGATGCTTTATGGCTTGAAGGCAGCTGGGGCAGAACTCCAGCAGATTAAGCTATGAGAAATTTGGTTATTTTAATGTGTTTCCAAGTGGTGTAACTCTGAAAATATAGCAGGAGAATACAGAACGAGAGCAAGTTCCTTTACTAGATGATTATAAAGTGCTTAGAAGGTAATTCTGCTGACTTTATGAAACTCCCTAGGCTAGTGACTTCTCTGGTTCACCCCATAGAATAACTTGGAAATTTTAAGTGGTGTTTGCTCTAGAGATACAAAAATGGTTTCTGAAATTACTTTGATGTATATTGAGTTTTATCTAGTTCTATTGGATTATGGAATAGTTTTTCCTGTATTATCTATTGTCATCTTTCTGATGTGCTGAGATTTCTATTAGCTTGTTTCCCAATATTCTGAGGAAGAGATAAATAAATGCCTGTAACTCTGAGAGTGAATATGGAATGATAACAAAAGAATATGCCTTCAGAAATGATGGATTGCTGTAAGAGCGTATGTGTATGCTATTGTAGATATAAACCAGCCTCATAAATTTACTATCAAGAAAAGAATCTACTGTGAAGATGCTGAGCCCTGCCTCCTTTCCATAACTATTTGATTAATATGGAAATAATTTGTGGATTCTTGTCCACAGAAAGCTAATGCTTTAATGGGAGAAGGCAGGGATGCTTGTCCTGCTGAAAGAACCCAACTCACAGGGGAAAGGATTATAGGATTTGCTATGAACAGTCCTGGGTTGAATAAAAAGTCCCTTGTTATTTTGTATTGTTTTAACAAAAAAATTGCTACCCTACCTGTGTGTTTGTGTGCTAATAGCGTGCACTGTGTTTGAGCAAGCTTATTTTACTGTTAATACTGCATTTGATTCTCTGTAGTTTGTATTCTGGGGGTCATTTTTAAGGACCTTTCTCCTAGAGACAAAACCATAGCTTTGTTCCTTTGGTTAAAAAAAGGTTATCTAGAATATAGTCCTATATGTGTATCCTGTGTAGGAACACATTGATTTACAATAACTATAATACCATATTTGGGGTCTGGAGTGCTTATATTAAAGAAAATCCATCATGATGACAACGTAATAAATGTAATATGCATGTTGAGATGAAAAATATAATTCATTTTGATAAGCCTTATATATATCCCATATTACTGTGTTCTTTGAGGAACATTCTCCCTGTTCTCTTTCTCTCTCTTAATATATGTCTAAAGTCTTTTCCTTATGTCTTTCCTACCTAGCATCACCCTCTCCTTGTTCATTTTCTGTCCAAAGCAAAACCCTTCAGAGCAAATCTTTGTTGAATTCCTACTACTCAGGTACTAGTGCCAGACTTTTCTTTCATTTCTAAATTTTCTTTGCTTTTGTGCGTTTCCCAATATGACCTGTAGACTGAATCTTCTGAGTGTGAGACACAGCTAACCTTGTTTTCATTTTTTGTAACTTTTTTTTCCTATTGATCTTCTGTTGATTTCCATTGATCCGTGTCGTGTGGGTGAACGGAATTCCATCTCAAAGTATCATCAGACACTGTTCCATCGACCACGCTGTTAGGTAAGAAGACAGGTATGGTGTACTGCGCTTCACTGGAGAGCAAACACGCTCGTTGTATCTTGAAAATCACTCGGAGAGAGCACCGCTAATTGGCTGGGCGCCAGCATCATAATCCTGTGGTCATGTGTTACTTGGAAAGCTTTTTGTTTTACTCATGCTTTGTTATTGCTATTAATTGCTATTTTAATCTTTAAAAAGGAAATAAGAGCTCAAAAATTAAGGGTTCGGAGTTCTATCAAGTACTTGTTGTTTCGTTTTGTGAATGGGATTTGACATTCGGAGCCAAATTCCCACAGGCTGCCTTGCCTTCGGCTTAGTGTTGATTCACGTATGTGGTTGTGCCTGTGCAGCTGGCGTGGAATCATAGACCAGTTGGGTCGGAAGGGACCTGTAAAGGCCATCTCGTCCAACCCCCCTGCAGTGAGCAGGGACATCTTCAACTACATCAGGTCACTCAGCCACATCCAACCTGACCTTGAATATTTCCAGGGATGGGGCATCTACCACCTCTCTGGGAAACCTGTTTCACCCTTAAAAAAAACTTCTTCCTTCTAT
>JAVJGJ010000002.1:3332242-3374760 GCA_035590215.1 Microhierax caerulescens
ATGTACTTAGCTCCCCCCCCCCCCCCGCCCCCAGCTTCCATTTCCATGAATAGTACCCCAAACTATATTCAGCTCAATTACAGATGCCCTAAGATCTAGTTCTTGATGTTCAAGAAGAAAACAGGTGCTGGCATATATGTAATTTTCTGGCACTGGCGTTGGTAATTATCAAAATAGCACATTAGCATGAAAAATGTCAGTGCAACTTTCAGCTCCACAAGTTCTGCCTTTCCCAGAAAGTGCTATCTACATACGTCTATAATGACGATGACATTATATAGATTTGCATAATTCCTTTCTTTACAAGAAATAGCCTAGAGAATGCCACAAGCTCTCAAATCACATGCGCTGTTCTACCCTTCAATCAGGGGTAATTGCCTGAAGGAGCAGTCATTTTCCATGGTGGAATTTGGTTTTCAGAGCATGGGACGGAGGCAGCATTTCAGCTGCAAATAGCTTTCAGCCACCAAAGGCAGGGGGGGTGTCAGGGAGTGCTGTAACTCCTGGAAGGTAGGAGGTTTCAGCTGGCTGAGAGTGGCGTCTCAGGCTGGAATCTGGAGGAACACAAAGCTGGGTGGTAATTCACAAAGCTGCAAAACTGGCTTTGCAAAACATTTTGCAGAAATGTTGATAAAATCTTGAAAAAGAATTAGGTGTCTCTTTCAAAATGTGTTTTCATACACTAATATCAGTGTCACCTCCAAATATGTTTTTTCTTCTGAGGAGCTGATTTTCTACTTTACTTTGCAAATTGATAGCATAAATTACAGTCTATTTAGTGACATGTTACCAAATAATTTTACTCTCATGAAAAATCACTTTGAACAGAGTGTATCAGTCACACGTGACAATCTTTTATCTCTGTATGTTCTCATCTCCACCGAGTAACCTGGAAATTACATTCAATATTTGTTTAAAGTAGAGCTTCACCTAGACCATCAGAGCACAGGCGGCACATTTTACCGAGGGCATCTGGAAAAATGTTTCTGGTGCTTGCACCTCGCATGTAACCCCACGCTGAGAGGAAAAGCAGGATGGGGTTGTGTAAGTGGTGTCGCTGCTGGTGTGAAATGGATGCTAACGGTGTGCGTGTGTGAATGCGGGAACCTGTCAGCACTTGCCGTGTGTGTGTGATTTTGGGTCTGCCTGCTGCACCTGAGGCCAGAGCGGGGCTCGGGACTTTTGGGCTGCTCATTTTATCTATTTATTTATTTATTTATTGTCTCTGTTTAGCAATAAAATGTGTAGCTCACAAGAGAAACGTGTGTCACTGGCGCTGGATGTAGATAGCAGTGCTGGGGATTAAGCGTAGCCATAAACATTGAAGGGGGCACGTTTAAATGTCACCTGTTCCTTTTTCAGCACATATCAGCCCTGATTTGTTGTGAGCTGCAGGACTAGTCCCGTAGACTTACTGTGAGCACCAATTACTGGCTACAGAGATAATAAGCTTAAGTATCCAAACTCATTTTTCATTATGATTTAGGATGCTGCTAAAGTACCTTCTCCTGCTGCATTCCTGAGACCAGTCAGTTATTTTGGATTTTGTGGCTCCTTCCTCAACTATCTCAGTAGTGAGGGTCTTCAGTTTCCTGAAGTCACCCTTGGATTTTAACCCTTTCATTTCTGGCTGGCTACACATTTCTCTGGTCAAAAGAATGGATCCTGTGGTTCAGGCGATGATGTGGCGTTGCATTCGGCAGCGGGGGGTTACTGAGGATGCTCTCCTTGGGCAGTGCTGGCGTAAGGCTTTGGCGCGAACCGGGATGGGGAACGGAATGGGATGAACTATTTCTTTTCAGGTGTTTGGGGTTTCTTTTAGCCAAAGCAATTTTTAATCCTAGGTCACAGCAGAGTTGTGGGAACAGTTTTGCCACCACAGCTGAGAAGACAGTGACCGCAGGGAGGGGGGCAGGGCTCCGTGGTACACTTTGAGATGAGCGGCAAGGCTTTTAATTGATGTCGTTGCCTTTGGCAGCGATACTGCAGCATCAGGGTGGATCATTGCAGAGGAATGATTCAAGTTTTTGTATTTAAATTAAAAACAAACAGTGAACTAACTAAATGCACCCACTGGAAATTTAAATTGGCTTGCAATAAGCCTCAATGTAATGTGAACACTTTAGTTATGTTTGGGCCGTGGTGCTTAGAAAGCTTGATTGAGACGAAGCTGCCTTTTAGAGATACATCCTTGTAATTTCAGATAAACAGTAGATCAAATTTAAAAAGCATCACTGTAACATAAATTCCACTACTGGGAAGATATTTCAGCATAAATTTTACAAAACTTCTCTAAAAGCAAAAAAGTAAGGAATGCCTAAAGATCAAGTCCAGAGTTTAGAACACTGAAATTTTGCTGCTAACAAATCAAAGACGGACAGGCAAGTGTTTCCTGTGAAATGGGGGTCAAATACCAGTGCCTGAATGATCTGTCCTGACTTACCATTGCTGGATATACAGAGAGAAACAGAAATATTAACACTTTTTGCTACTATAGAGATACTTCTTGTACAAACAAAAACTGAAGGAACAAAATGTTAGGTACGCTCCTCTTGTTCTGCATGCAACCGAATTATAACTGATATTTTTGCTTTTGTATTTTCTATGCTGTTTCTATTCTTGGTGCCGCATTTTTAGTGATCTCACAGCAAAACTACTCATGCTGTACGTGCAGTTACTCCAATTTGTTCACCTGGTGTGTCTAAAAGTAGGGGTATGAGGCACACCTCCGCAAAGGCAGTGTGTGTTCCTCACCAGCTCAAGCTGTGCTTCCTCAATTCAGAGGTGGATAGCTCTGTGCAAAGCAGAGATTTCTTTGGTATCAAATGAGATAAAAACCCCTGGACTCTTAAATCTTTGGAGGCTATATCAGGCAAATATAAAAACATCAATTTCAATAGAGAATTTTATGTTCAAATCACATGAAAGGATAGGGTTTGTTGAAAAGGGATTTATTGGACCTGAATGTATTTTCTTTGGCCAAGAGAGCTTCTCCCACATGGAAGTCAGATTTTTATTTTTTTCTTTTCAAAAAGCTATGATTAGATGTCTAATGACTGTTGCTATTCTCTGGTCAATCTGGTGTAATCTTACATTAGTGGAAAAATAAGGCATCTTTTTCCTCAGTCTTTGAAGATGAAAATGAACCTTCCTTACCTCTTTTCTTTTACTTGGGGATTTTTTTGTTGTGTGTGGGTTTCCTGGTTGGGTGTTTTTTTTTTTTTTTTTTTTTTTTTTTTTTTTTTTTTTTGCTCGGGAGATGAGCTGCTATTTGGAAGCAGCTGTCTGTAAAGGAAGTATATGTGTGATCAAAGCCTTCACCAATTACGGAGTTATTACTCTTTCTCCTGGGCTTTTGAATCAGAACTCACTGTCCCTGTCTTTTGTCAGCGATGCTCGTGGCAGTGCTGCAGTGCCTGACATTTTCTGTCCTGGAACCCCTTTGGGGGAAATGCACAACGATCGGGCCTGCCGGGTTTGCTCATATTAAGTTTAATTGTAATGTCAGTGTTGTAGATCCTCATAATTGTGTGTCTCTGCTATTGCATTCAGGCACTGTAATAGACCTGGATGGCTTGTGAAGATGAATATAAATTCATTTTCTAGCACAGCTGTGTCAAAATACCTGCTGCTTGCTAAGGCAGATACGATTCTACAATGATTGCAGTATAAAACCCCCATAATTCCCTAGGGACCATAAATAATACAATTTATCATGTTGCCATTGTTTTTTTGTAATGTAGGATCACATTAGGGAGTAGATCTTGGGGGGGAGGCAGATGGACAGAAGCAATCCGGTGGGAATCCTGCTCTCCCCGGCTGGGTTTTCGGCACAGGTCGAGGCTGGGCTGGCTGCAGCCGGTGGCACCCGTTTGCCCACGGTGGCTTTCTGCTGACGGTGGCTTTCTGCCCTGCTGTGGTGCTGGCCATACCCACAGAGCTGGTGCCGCCGTTGTGCCGGCAGAAAGCACTGCTGTGCCTGCTGCTTTGGGCTGCCTGCACTGACATCCCACCACCCTGAGACAGGGAGAGGGATCGTCCCGCTTACAGGCACCCGAGCCACCCCCCGAGGCAGGCATGGGGGTCCTCCAGCCGGACCCCGTGCCAGCTGCCATTTTCCTGGCTCTGCCTTTGAAGATCCTCCCTGGATGTGTCTCAAGGGGAAAGAGGCTCATCTGAGTGTGCTCAGCCCAGCAGGAGGGGCAGGGTACCACCGTGTGCTGCCGGTTTCCTTACCCCATCCTTTCGTAACTAAAAGAGCAGATTTTAGGAAAATATCTGTTTGTTTTCATGCTGCAGGAGCATGTTTTGCCTCCTTCTGCCTCTTTTCCTACACATGAGCTAAACCCCTGAGCTTTATTTTTCCCCAAAGAAAACCACTTAGTGATTTGTATTGCACCACCCCATTATTAATATAGAAATAGGTGAAACCACTGTATCTGTTTTCAGCTTAAATATGCAAGACTGAGCAGCATGTTTTGGCCATCTGGGTTTTCTTAGGAGTGTATCTACGTGGAACTCCACAAACCGTGTTCTACAGGGAAAACGAGGTTAACCTGTGACTGTGCAGCCAGAAACAAATTCCCCTGATCCTTTTAGATCTGAAGTGGCAGGAGGAAAATGATTCTTCACTGGCAGAAGCCAAAAGATGCAAATGGTCTGCGCCGAGCTCTGCTTTTGCATTAGTGGATGTGCCCTTTCCTCAAGAACAGCTGTTTGCTTGGTCGACTGCTGAATTATGCAGCATCTTTATTTTTGCCCTGCTCAGTCTTCTTAATCCACTTGAAGGCATTGGCCAGATTTTTATAAACACTCCACTATTGTTTATTTTGCAGGCACTACCTGAGGGGCAGACAGCATCCTGGGATACGGCCAAGGAAGATGAAAACCGCAATAAGAACAGATACGGAAACATAATCTCCTGTAGGTGTAAATTCACATTAAACTGAGCTTTCTGTAAGATTTTATATGCATCCTGTGGAAAGGGTGTGTTTGAGAATCTCACTAAACCTAATCTCACTAAACACTGGCTTCAAGTGCTGATAATTCAGTAGTTCAATCTGTTGGTTACAGGCCATGTTGCTATGATTTATTTATTATGTTTTTTTCCATTGTTTTATGTAAAGTCATTGCATGACTTCATGCTTTTTTTTTACACATTTTCTACCTGCCTAGCTTGGTGCTTAATGTTTGTAATTTGAGGGCTAACTCCTTTTGTCAGATTTTCGCAATGGGTGATGATGCCCATTTTCTGTCTATTTTTACTACATAATCCAGAGCTTTCAGTGCCACGAATGGGAGCACAAAAGGAGATGCAGCTATATCCAATTTTTAGACATGGATCAGAGATCAGATTTTCTCCTTCCTTGTGGTCAGTAACCAGTGGAGCAGGTGCTGCCTCCCCAGAGAGCTGGTTTGATGTGAGGGACAAGCTTAGCTTCTGCCTCAGAATCACAATAAGGCAGCTGAAATTGGACTAAAGCCTCTTAGTTTTACTTCTTTCAGTAACCAGTTACTGTTGATGTTATAGGAATATCGATGCACCAGAGAACTGCAGGGCAGTGAAGGACTCTTCTAAAACCATTTAGGTCAGCTTTATTCTCCAAGTCAGGACTAGATTCACCTCTGTCACTTTTATCAGATATTTGTGAAGCCTCTTCCTAACGGATCTCCAAAGCTGAGCTTTCCTCAAGCTCTCCAGACAGCTTACCCCGCTGTTTCATTGTTCCTTAGAGTGACTGGGGAGAGGAGGTGTGAGAAGGAATTCTTTTTAAGGGCTCCTGAGCAGCATCAAGTTGGAGAAGTCAGGCCTGAGACCATCAGAACAAGAAATAAGAATATACATGAATGTGCCACAGATTTTCCTGACTGGGTAAATCTAAAGAACTCTGTAAGAGCAAAATTAAGTCACGCTGAGTGATACATTTAGTACTGCATTTTTTTCTCAGGTTAAATATGTATTTCCTGGAGAACGGACTTTACTAAAGAATTAAACAAAAAAACCTTGGCCACAAAGAAAGATCATCTCACACGTAACTACTCCTCTCTTTCTTTTAATTCTTGAAAGAAATGATTCATGTACCAGTTTGGGGGAACGGCATAGAACAGCTGAGTTCAGGGACCATATGGTAAAGATGAAGAAATCTGGAAATGAAGATCAGAACTTTGTGAGCCCTGATCTGATCCCACTTCTACTGCTGGCTTTCTGCGTTGGTTGTGAGCAGGTCACTAGTTCTATCTGTCTTTGTTTCTCCATGTAGAAAATGGAAAGGATAGTACTGGAGTTTTACCGTTGGCGAGAACATCGTCTCCCTGATCTTCAGCTGCCTATGAGCTTCACTTCTGTAGCTTTCCTGTGTTCTAGTGCCAGAGAGATACCTCGAGACTGGGGTTTAATTTACCTGTTTATATGATTAGCTTCGATTAAATTGGTAAATTGCTCTATGTCAGATGAATTGTCCAGATAACAACTGCACGCTGCATTAATGATGGAAGTGCCATAGTATGATATAAAGAAGGAAATGTGAAAGACTCTTTGTGATTTTGAGGAAGCAGTTGGCGTAATGTAAAAGTGGAGACGAAAAGAGACGAGACTGTGCCATGGACACCGTTATGTTGAAGGTGGTCACAAAGAAAACATTGCATTCCAAGTGAAATGTGAGAAGAAATGAAGGAAACAAAATCAAGGAAGATAAATGGGGAGTTATGTGAAGGGAAGGTGTTCACAAAGATGAATTGTTATCTAACGAAGAGTGATGTTAGCCTTTTAGCTATAAATATAAATACAGTAGCAGTAGAGATAGGAGGTGATGCACTTGAATAGGAGAATGCAAATTGTAATTAAAGCTAAGGAAGAGCTATCTGCACATTATGAGACATCAGGAAAGAAGCTCAAGTTTGAGGACTGTTGGGAAAGATTTCAGAACGAGGTTGAGAGAGTGGAAAGGGATGGATTGAGAAGGAAAGGTAGTGAAAGAGGAAGATTGCAGAAGAGTTGAAGAGAAATAACAAAGCTGGGTGGGTTTTCTTCACTTCAGATATATATCAGAACAAAGATTTTGAGGAGGAGACAACAGCTCTTCTAAAAGACAGCAAGGAGAATTTAGTAATGTACAATAAAGAGTGATAAAAGGCAGTTAAATCCTTGCTTCACTTTGAAGAGGCTAGGGAGAAGGAAGGGAGGATTCCTACGGAAGGAGTGTATCAGTCATCAGACATTTTCTAAAACCACTGGGAAATTGCCGGTAGTGTCGCTGGCTGAGCCTTGAGCCAGACCCTACTGATGGGCGACGTCGGGCAACTTTCCTGAGTGAAGGCAACAACAGGATCCGGATTAGAGAATCGATAGCAGAGCTGAGAACAGCAGGAGAGTAGTTCCCTCTAGGCAGATCGTGAAAAGGAATTGTGCTCCGTGGGTACAAACTGTGCGGAAGCCTGAGCAGAGTTGGGGGGTGGAAAACGATGACACCCTTAGCTGCTTTGTTGTGCTAGAATTGTAATTGCTGGTAAAACCCGGAGCACGCGCTGATTGCTCCTACTAGTTTATTTGGTAAAAGGCTGCAGATGGCAATTAACCTGATTTATTTAACCACAGTTGCCGTTTCATCACTCCTGGAACAAGATATCCCGTGCCTTTTGGGGAGTGAATTGAAAAGTCAGGTTTTGATCTAACTTTTGTAACTGCTTCAGAGACTTTTGTTAAAACATGGGTTTGCAAGCTCTTGCAATAAGTAGCATTGCTCAGTGAATCACGGCAGATTAGATCTTGTCTTTATGGCCTTCTGGGTAATAGTACACTTACAGGACTGTTTTACTCGGCTCACTGCTTTCCCAGGGCTGTATTAACATCGTGCCTCTATGAAAACTGAGATCTTACTGCCAGCCCCAACATCTGTTGTTCTTGTATTTGCAAACCAGAACTGCAGACAAAGCTGATCTGTTCATGGAGAAGAGATGTTCATGGAAAGCTCTAACCTCTCCTATGCTTTAAACCCCAGCTTTTCAGGGTGCCCTTCAATTTGCAACACAGGTATATTTTTTGGAGAAAAGGCAAAACTGAGTAGTGGGCTTAGGGTCTGTATGAGCACAGAAATCTGCTGGTGGGTGTGGGAAGATGCCCTGCGATCGCACAGATTTGCTGTGCTGGAGGAAGCTGCCCTACTCAAACTTTTTATTGTAACGGCAGGGTCCATGAGCTTTGCTCCTGCACTTTGGGTATAAAAGCTGTAAACACAAGGACAGTTGTGGAGGTGCAAAAGTTTTCTTTGTGGGGAGAGGGTAGGTAGCGAATCCATTTGTGTGCTGAAGCAAAATTATTTAGATGCACTTTAGGGACTAGATACTGAGGTCTTCAAAGCGCATCAGCAAGTGGTTGTTAGGGGAGGGATGTTGAGCTGAACCCATAACTGAGAAGTGAAAACATCCAGAAGCTATATGGGACCTCTGGGTCTATTTTATTTCTCCCTGACTTGTCCGGATTTAGACCCATTACATTGTAAGACTAAAAATTCTCAGATGAGAGCTGGGACATAAAGACACAAGGGTTGTTTTGCTCTGCCGTGCAGAGGGGCGCTTTCTTTCCCTTTCTTTTCTCCTTCTGAGCGTATTATTAGAGGAGGAGGCCAGCACTGACAGGAGTGCTCATCCAGGTGCTACTTTGGACACATCCTCCCACCTGCAGTGGAACATCTTCCCACTTATGCACCATGGTTATGAAGTCTTGTAATGGTCTATTAAAAGCTGTTGAGTTAATGACAAAAGACAGTAAAGAAATTTGCTTCATTTCCTTTGTGCTTTGACTACCATATGCTTTGGGCTGGAAGACTGTGAATTAATCAGAGAATTTTGTGGTGGGAAAGGTGAACAAGAGAGAGAGAGATTAATGGAGCTTTCAGCTGAAGTGCAGGTGGAGAGCACTTCTTGGCCACAGACAGCGATAATGCATAGAATTAAAAAAACCCCACATGTCAGTATTGATGAAAAGACTTTTCATCTTCCAAGTATTTTTGTACCATGGTTTCTTCTGTGGTGCCAAAATTCTTGCTTGTCTGTGCAAAGTCCACGGTATGTGATCCTGAGGCGATGGGACACGTCACGCCTCGCTGTTAAGCGGTTTTCAAGGCGCAGTCCAGGATCAGTGGGGATAGAAGGGGGACGGCAGCGGGTGCTTGAGAAGGCAAATCACCCTTTTGCACCAGAACTGGGTGGAATCATTTAAAAAGTTGTCTGTGATTTTCCGTTGACTATGTGGGGAACCTTGACAGCCAGTTTAGACTAGCTACCTAATATTTAGATGGCGAAAGTTGTGTGAGATTAATCCAGTGCTGGTGACAAAATGAGATGTGGAAAAATTGCAATGATATTTCAAATGATCACTAATGGGAATTTTGACAGAAGTTTGAAATGATAACATTCTTGCGCTAAAATGGAAGTACAATGTGTTTTGGTGAAATTCTTGTCATTTATGAAATCTGTTTTAAGACCAATTTTCATTCAAAGTACTCTTTATTACCAATTCAGAGTTCTGCTAACTTGCATACAGAGTATAGTAAACAGGGAGAAATAAAATCATTTATACATTTATTAAAATATATTTCTATGTTTTGCAGTGCTGGATGTTACTGACATACCGTTTCATTCTGTTTCTCCCTCCGTTTTTAGTTTCTTATAATCCATTCGTAACACATGGTGATACGATGTCTGATAAATCTACAGAAGAGTTGGGCGGCACGTTCATTTCAGTGTGCAGAATATGTAGCCGCCTTGGCTAGTGTAGTCCAGGAGATAGGGTGCAGAATCAGAAATAAATGCTAACCATTTTGAGAAGATATCATGCTGTTCTTTAAAAAGCTTCTTAAAATTTGTAGATGAAAAAAACTTAAGGGCAAGATTATTACTGCTAATAACGTAATAAATTGCATTGGGTTTTGCCCCTCTCAATTGAAAAAAAAAAAAAAAAAAAAAAGTCCAAAGTTTGGAGGGAAAAGGGGGATTTATAAGGTAAGTTACTTCATGAACTTTTATCCAGACTGTGCTCATGAACTTATGAACAAAATTAAAGACACCTTTAAGACATTGTTAATATTTTGTTTGCTTACCATATACACAGATGCTTTTTTTGTTCTGCTGTGCTGTTCACATTTATAAGAGAAATAAATCTCTCACGGGAATTAATCTCATTTTTGTAAAATATGCAATGAAATATTTTGAATTCTGTCCTCCTGAAGGGAAGTTCAGCTAAAAGTACTTTTTATTCAGTCCCAAAATATAATTGGACCTAAACCTGAATGTCTCCTTTTTTAATAAAAATATTTAATTTCCAATGATCATTTCTTCATCCTTTACTGTTTTTCACAGATAGAATAAACATATTTAGCTTAAAGAAAAAAAAAAAAAACAACAAACTAACAAAAAAAAAAAACTACCAAAACCACTTTCTACAACTAGAGAGCATCTTTTCTTTATCCATAATGGTCTTAAATCTATAGACTACTTCTACCGTCTCCTTCTCAGGTCTTTCCCATCTAGCTCCCTCGGGAGGTATTCAGCCTGTCTGTTTTAAGTTTGTAACTAAAGAATGGCTCAAAGGGCTGAAACTTAATTTGGGGGTTTGCTTCTATGAAATGGAGAGAGGTAGGTTCTTCCTTGAGGGCCAGTCACAGCACTTCAGCGACACTCCGTGCACAGCCAGTGTCTTTGTCCCACTTAAAAATCCAACCTGAGATTCTTTCCACTTGTCATCAGGGTCATTTTGGGTCTCAGTGCTTTTTAGTGCTATTGTTGCAATAAGACTTCATAACGTTCTTATATCATGGCATCACAAGAGGAGTCAGTTAATGTTCCCTTCCCAACCGTTCGCTCTACGGAGGGGGGTTCTTTGCTTTTGTTCTGTGTGATTCTTAACCAGCTTAGTCTGCTGCCTTGAATTTCAAGTGTGAAATTGTCTGCGGGAGTTTTTGTGTATTTCATCTGCGTGTCCGGTTTAATCAGCTCTTTGTCTGTCTTTGTGAATTGCTTTAAGTATAAATTCTTTTGTTGTCTGTCTACCCACATGATTTACTGCAACTCCTAGTGCAGTTGCCTTGAGCGCAGGTAATTGTCTAGAGCTGGGAACAACATCAGCGCTCTGAGAAACATACCTGCTTCCACTGCGGCTACAAAGGTTATATTTATTAATACAAATATAACAGAGCTTCTGATTGATTCACCTGCATAACCTTTTCTGAATGCAAATACAGTATTTGATAAATGCAGCAATGTGGTTATATTTTTTGCGTGTGAAAATCTCACCCAAAGAATGCAAAGAATATGAGAATCATTCCTTTACGTAACTGAATGAGTGTTTAATATATATCCAAGTCTTGGATTTCAGAACTGCATGCACATCTTCTTCACAATTATCTGATTCTACATTTAATTGTTATGACTAAAACCCTTTTTGACTGAGTTACTGCAGAATCACACCTCATATTTTTATGTCTCATCACTATGATTCTTTTTAATTGAATGTAAAACATGCTTAGGCTCGTATTTTGCTAAGTGCTTCTAAACATCAATGCTTAACTGACCAAGGCCTATGGTCTATACAGCTGGTAGAGGGGAAATAAACTTAATGGACTCGATATTATACTACTTTTAAAAAAATCCTTTAAAAATGGGCCCAGCATGGCCAGCAGTGACCTCTGTAACCCAGTAGCCTTTGCCAAGAAATTGGCCGTTAAGTAGCGGTTCTGCGATGAATTGCGTACCGGTGCTGGCATTGCCAGACCAGATCAGATCAACAGCCCAGCTCACCCGTATCTCCCGTGGCAGAGCCAGCACCAGCTGTTCCAGGGAAAGATCAAAATATTCCCTCGGTGGAACATCATGACCTAATCTGCCTGCTGGGGTGGCTGCTTTATGCGTTGAGCTGTAGAGCATGCTGGGAGGTGAAAAGACTGATATCTGTTCTGATATTGCCTTATTTAAAGTAACTTTGAACGTCCTCAAAAATATGAATGTTTCTGATTTGGGGGGGAAGGTGTTTCGGGGGGGGGTTGTGTTGTTTTTTGTTTTGATTTTTTGGGGTTTTTATATTATTTTTTTTTACCACTGCCTCAATGCCGTTTTGCTGCCGAGTTCCGTGGGTTGGGTAAAGGGTCAGTGCTTTAATTTCCTTTAGTGTTTCCTTTTAGATTTCTGGGTCGCCCCATTTCTGACTTGCAGGATTTCTTTTACTGTTTTACCCTCCTTAATTTCTTATACCTCTGTTGTATTTTTATCCTGATCTTGACAGTTTTAGCTCTTGCCTCAGTTTCCATAGCCCAGATTAAGCCAGGGAGGCTGTTACTTCCAAGCATGAAGATGGCTGTTGTCATGGAGGTACATCCTGAAAAGATCTATCCCAAGACCCCCAAACCAAGCAACATTTGTGGTCTGTTTAAAAGCTCTATAAGGATTATGGTGACAGCTGAGAATTTAATGAACACAGAGTATGAATGAACACTAACCTAAAGATCTAAATGTTATATCTTAAACATATAAAGAAAAGGCTTGTAGGAACAGGAATACCTGTGATATTCTTTCATTATTTTTTTTGTTATTGTAGGAACATGAATACCTGTGATATTCTTTCTTTTTTTTTTTTTTTTTTGGTTATTGTAAGTATTCAATTACCCACTTGCAGGAATCACCAGATAAAATAAAAGACTTAGAAACTCCTCTTTATCGTTACTGTCACTTTTTTTTCTTTCCTTCTTTCAGATGATCATTCAAGAGTGAGATTGCAACTGCTGGATGGGGACCCTCACTCTGACTACATAAACGCCAATTACATAGACGTAAGGCTCCTGGACGTTCCCCCTGTGACAAACACTCCTGCTGACAAGTCTGCTTATGAATTTGGTGCATCTGACATACAGACAGGCTGGTGATCTGATATGAGTGACAGCTGAACATTATATAAACACCGTGTTGTGACAGGGAGAAGGTTCTAGGTCTCCAGTTTATTCTGTCTGACCAATCTGGACAGATGGAGATTTCCTGTATTTGACAGATCCACCAACAGAACTGGAATGTGGGCTAAACGATGTATGCAGAAATCAATATCAGCCCTTTGCAATAGCATTTGTAGATATCTGAGACTTATCTACTCCTTACAAAGTTGTACCGCAGAAGGCATGTAAATACATTGAATTTATTTTTTTTTTCAGTGTTGTAAAATAACATTCTAAAAACAGCCTCTCTCATACACAGGGAATGATCAAATGAGCATGTTTCTTATATGCATCTTTGAAACCTTAGGGGCATGACAACGTTCGCAAGAGTTTCTTTAAGGGTTGAAAAATACACCTAATAAAGTTACATGAGACTGATCTGCAGCATTCTCGTGCAGATGCACATGCGTACCTTCTTTTTCAGACAAGAAGGTGCAGCATTTTGCCTGTGAGTTTTCAGAGTTGCCCACAGCTTAGTTATAGGATTGTGTTTTGCTGAGGAAATCGTAACTATCCTAATCCTGTTTTCTCTTTGGCATAATGAGATCTTATCATTCAGCCCGAGTGAGATACCATCACTTCAGACCTCAACGGGCAACAGAGTTGCCTGTCTTCATTCATTCGATAACCAGTGTTAGTACACTGTTAAGAGTGCAGCAGTTGCTGGTACCTGGAGGGTATAAAATACATGATGTGCTTTGTCTCAGCTGTGATCTCGCAGTGTCACGTATTTTCTTTTCTTCCAGGGTTACCACCGGCCTCGCCATTACATTGCAACTCAAGGCAAGTTCATTCTTGTATGTCTCTATATTTGTAAAACCACTGCTGTTTTAAACTGTTGTTTATAAAGTGACATCTTCTATTTTGGGGAACATCTGAAAACTTGGTATAGGGGCACAGAAGGGAAGGATACAGGATGTTCCGAGATTTTTAAGGCACTCAAATGCAAAACCTCAGCTACAGGAATAAAAAATGCTACAGACTTAGAGGTGGCAGCCCAATCTAGAATGTGTCCTTTGTGCATCAAGTATGAGATTAGGACTAAAACGGACTTTATGGATCTTGGATTTACCTTCTGGAGTGAAATTGCTTGAGGAGGTCAATGAATAAACCTGTGACTGATGAACTTTTGGTTACTATGAACTGGTAGGAAATGCATTTGAACACCACCTTCTGTAAGGTAGTTGATGAGTTTCTTATGCCAGGGAGGAGAAGAAAATAAAGAAAAACCACAATTCAGTGCTGAGAGTTAGATGAAAAACCACCTTAGTCCTGTTCTTTACAACAGGGTGCTGTTTTCCTGCATCGCTGGCCGAACTCTTATGCCATGACAGCTTCCTCTACCATTACTTGTCCTCGTTTTTTGTGCCTACCTTACCTGCAAATGTTCACACAAATGGCTCTGTTCTTAAATTCTGCTTTGTGACTTCACTGCTGGCTTGTCCCTGTTGGAAGAGTAAAGAAACGTGTTAGAATAGAAGTGGCACTTGGGGATATATAGGTACAGGGAATGCAGCAAGGCAGAGAACGTGGAGGTTGGGTAGAGTGGGTGGAAGGAACCCATGGGAGGATCTCATCGACACTGTAGAAGAGAGGAAGGAAACAAGGTCAGAGACAGGCTGTAGGCTAGCAAACCTCTTGTGAGTACTGGCTGTTTGGCTGCTGGAACCTGAAATATTTCTCTCTAGGGGAACTTCAGAGAAGGGCTAATTTCTCAATGTTTCCTTCTTCCTTTGGAATTAATAAATATTAAAGTGCGTGGAGGAATTTTAGTGGTGCGTGAGGTACAAATTTCAATACAGCCTCAGTTACAGAGTCACTGCAGGGTACATCCATGTCCCATCACTTACACATGATTATCTGCTGGAGCCATCTCCAATACTTACAGTGCGGCCATCACCTTTGTTCCCAGTGTGCCAGAGCCTTTAATAACCCCTGCAAGGAAGTGTCTGATCTCTTAAAGAGCTCCAAGTGTTTGTGTCTGTAACCCTGAATCGCAGAGCAATGCTGTGAAAGGGAGAGTAGGATCCTGGGGGTACAGGGCACTGAAAAAGAGCTGTTGGCATTCAATACACTCTCTTGAGATGCCCTTTTGTCTTTTCTCCTGCCCCAGGGCCGATGCAAGAGACAGTGAAGGATTTCTGGAGAATGATTTGGCAAGAAAACTCTGCGAGTGTTGTCATGGTCACCAACCTGGTGGAAGTGGGCAGGGTAAGGTACCACTTTCCCAACCTATAAAGCCAAACCGCTGCTGGGTATAAGATGTTCAGGCCAGCTCAGCAAGTGAAATGCTTTTTGCGTACTGTAGTAAAGGGATGAATTAAGCCACTCTGCGTTTTTCTCTGAAATGTTAGATTTTGTAATACTTAGCTGCTTCCCTTCTAGGCTAATAAGGATCGTGTTCCTGGTGTAAGTCTCAGCTTTAGCAGAGTTATACAAATTTATGCTAGCTGAGAAGCTGTCTCCTTTTTCAGTACAGAAGGAAAAATGTACTTCTGTAATAATTATTCTTTATCTGTGTAATTTGAATACATCTCTACCCACAAAAATCTGGAGGGGCCAGAATGTGTGACTGTTGTTTGAACTATCAAAAGAGCTCTTTAAATGACAGTTCAAAGCCCGGCGTTTCCAGTCACTTCAGAAGATGGTGTTCCATGGTGGTGTGAGGTTATGCACAGCTGGACCCTGGGGCCACCCAGCAGCACTGGCCTCCTCAACACCCACCACCTCACTCTCTTGGGTTCAGATGAACCAGAAGTCCCTGTGTCAGCACAAGGCAGTTGCTAAAGCCCACGATGGGAGCAAATGTGAATAACTCAAATGACGTAGGCTAGACTTTTTAAAAAAAAGGCATGTCTGGGTCGCTTTCCCCAGCCTATTCTTCCCACTCCTGCTGGTCTTTGGTTTAGAGACGTTCTCAGCCAGAAACTGGAGCCCTTAAAAGTTTTTTCCTGATGTTTGTCACCTTCCATTGCTTTGGTACCAAGAAAAAAATCAATTATAGTTTACTCACAGCCATTAGTAATTCAGCTGCTTTGGGTTTCATTTCCTTTAGATCTCATGGTTGGATGCCAGCTGGTTCTGTTCATTCATTGTTATTCTATTTTACCTTCTACTGACACTTTTTGAAATAAACACCTCTGTGTAAAAAGCCCAAACCTACATTAATCTTTTTTAATATTTATAAACCCTCTTCTGGTGATGACTGGAACCAGATCGTGAAACCTGCTTCACAGTAGCTAATTGCTTCAGCTTTTAGGTGCAGTTCCACTCTTTCATGCTACAGCATTTAATAATTTGGTAGTGTCTGTTAGCCTAAATATCCCTTCTAGACCTTCACAACCTTGGCTGTAATGTCTTTTATTAGTTTTGCACATGGCTTCTAAAAGCGGCTAAGCTTGGGTTACGTTTACTTGATCAGGAGATTTCTTTCCTGAGCCTTAGCTGAGGTCTGTGCTGGTCAAATGTCAAATTTGTGTCCTCAACTGATAAGGAAAGCTTACAGTCAAACAAATTTAATGTATCAACAGGTATCTCACAATCCCTGTGAACTGAAATTCTTTGGCTAAACAGGGAGTGTTACAATAGCAATAGCAAGAGCCTGGATTTTTCTTAAAGGGGGTGGTGGTAGCGACGGCCAGCTATTCTGTAAACCTGATGTATGGTCAGGGCGTGCATGTAAATTTAAGGAAGACTATCTTAAAGAAGAAGAGCAAAATGCATCCTTTTCAATTTGTATTGACAACAGAGGAAACTGGAAAAAAAACCAAACCCAACAGTCCTCCCTGTGGTTTCTATGTGTGGTAAAAGAATTTGATTTAATTTATGCAGGTAATTTTGACAAGGTCTGTACATCAGAAGAAAGCCTGATTTGTGTTGGCTTCAGCTTGTAAGCGGAGTAAAATATAGGTCAGCTCTGACTGAGCTGGAGCCAGTTCCTTTCAATATTTTCTTTTTTCCCCTCAGGTAAAGTGTGTTCGGTACTGGCCAGATGACACAGAGGTCTATGGAGATATTAAAGTCACATTAATTGAGACAGAACCATTGGCAGAGTATGTCATACGCACATTTACTGTACAAAAGGTAAGGAAATCTTCAGTCAGCTGAAATTTTGATACAAAACTTAAAATCCATGTTCAGAAATGTTAGCTCTGGGAAAGATATGCAGAATGCTCTTGGAGATGAGAGCTGTTACTATTTGGACAGGTTTCACTTCAGAAACCTAAATTTTTGACAGAGGTTCCAATTTTGGACAAATGATTTTTACATGAACATCTTGATGTAGCCACAAAAGTAGAATCCACAGTGCATGAAGTTTAAATGCATCCAAAAGCCGGCAGACAGTTGACGGTGTGCCAGGAATAATAACTGTCATGTTTCACAGTGGCAAATTACAGATGAAAAAAGGTATCAGTTAAACTTGATGCCAGGTAGGGTCCCTTTTCAACAGAAATAAAAATATAATAAAGAGAGGAGTATAAAAATTATCCCCAAATTGGCAGGATTTGTAAGACTTTTGTTACTTGTAATTAGCAATTGGAACTCTAAGTGCCAGAGTATTCCAGGTCTGTCCAAATTACTCTCCAAACACTCAGTAAGTGGTTTTAAAGCTTTTCAAAAATTCCTGCTAAATGAACTTCAGCCACATGGGGAATATTGTTCCAGTTTTCTAATACATTAGCTCCATATTTCATTAAATCACTGAAAAACTTGGTAAGAGATGCCAATGCCAAAATCTGACAGTTAGGGGACCTGCTGCTGGATTCCACCTACGTTGCCGGTACGATAAAATGTCGCGGGCAGCTGATGCTTCTGTGTCGCCCTTTGCAGGGCATGTACAAGGGGAGTCAGCTGTCACGTACCAGTACCAGCCTCACCAGAAAAGCCAAGTGCTGAGTCTGGGTACCAGTTTCTGCCCTCTTCACCACCAGCTGTATTCTCAAAGCGTGTTTTTTTGGCAGGAGATGGCAGAAAGTCTACTACTGCCTGGGGTGTGCCCACTCTCTAGGTGCTCATTCCCCAGGCTGTTGCTTCAATGCCTCAAGAAGGGTTTAAGGGTGACTCGGTGGTTTATGGTGATAACACCAAAAGAGGCTGGATAACTGCAGCCATGGTGGGATTGGGGCTGAAGTCACCCTTTAAAGTTTCTTAATTTCCTGGGTGTGAATTCTAAGACTGCTGGTTTCAATTGGGAGCTGGCATTCAGCTCTATAATCCTCAGCTGTGTGTTACCCACTTCACTGGTAATTGGATGTTCAGCTTGAAATCTCTGGGCGTAAGGAGCGGCGTGGCACACATCCCACGCGGAATGAGGGAGAGCCCGAGGCGCGTTCAGCCTCTGCGTGAGGTAGAGGAGCAGTGAGCAAAATACACGGATTGCCATCTGATGGAGGAAAAATAAGAGGCTGTGTTGTCTCCTCAGAAAGGCTACCATGAGATCCGAGAGATTCGGCAGTTCCACTTCACCAGCTGGCCGGACCACGGGGTTCCTTGCTATGCCACGGGCCTCCTGGGCTTCGTTCGCCAAGTGAAGTTTCTCAACCCGCCAGAAGCAGGACCCATTGT
The DNA here is from genome assembly GCA_035590215.1 of Microhierax caerulescens. Classification (NCBI taxonomy): domain Eukaryota; kingdom Metazoa; phylum Chordata; class Aves; order Falconiformes; family Falconidae; genus Microhierax; species Microhierax caerulescens. The sequence goes on from JAVJGJ010000002.1 coordinate 3,350,782, forward strand.
GGTGCACTGCAGGTATGCCAGCCCTTTGTCTGAGCCTTTCCTGCAGCAGCTTTTTCAGCTTTTTTTCCTTTTTGAATTCTCATCTGGCAATAATCAACTATGTTTTGTTTGTTAAAGAGTGTATAATTTCTGGGCTTCGCCAGGTAACAAAGTGGAATTTGGTTTTCTTTTCTGAAGTGGCGGCTCTGGAGCCTAGCTGCGTTGGAGATGAAATAAAGAGGTCAGAGAGGGTCATTCAAATGGAGAAGACTCTCTGGTGGCCTGGAGTCTCTTAGATGTTCATAGCAGGAAAATAGCAAATATCTGGGACAGCCATTCCAGTTGTTATCTACAGCAGACCTCACGGGGCAGAAGGGACAATGCCTGCAAAAAGACAAGGAATTTTAAAGCAACTTTGCTTTTCCATAGCCACGTGCAGTGCAGTTCAGCTTTGTACCGGCAGCAGCAGCCTTACCTGAGACATTAGTCTGCCTTGTCTGGGTGCCAGCCGTTGTGCATCCTGGCCTCCTCAAAGCCCAGGAGCTGGAAGGGGAATGTCAGACTGAAAATTTGCCCAGTGCCTTCTAGCTAGTAAATAAAAGGGGAATATCTGAGGAATCCCTGCTGCTTGGTTTGGAGTTGTGAAAATTCAGATATTGAATCCCGTGCTTGCTAACTCCCCGGCTGCTGCTGTCACTGGTGAGGGCTCTCCTGCACCGTTTTCTTTCCACTGATCTTAAAGCCCAACTGTGCAAGGTGCTATATGGATACGTAGGAGAAGTGTCCATGACGTGAAGAACTCGTGGCATGAAGTGTGATCGGGAACGCTGTGGGGGGTGGGAGACCAGGCATACATGCAGCCTGGCAGCACAGTTAGGTGGCTTCAAATGCAAGGAAAGGTATTGCTCCAAAACCCGAATTTGGGTTTGTAGCAGCTGCTTCTGCAGGGCTCAGGGCACGTGTCTTATGGTGGAGACGAGGCTGGAGCAGGGCTGTGAGAGCACAGGGGCTGCCCCAAAGTCTCACCCCAAACGCATCCACAGACACTCACTGCTGAGTGCCATGCTGTGTGACCAGGAAGAGGGACAGAATACATCCCACACAGACTTTAAAAAGGAGAATCAATTAAGTCTTACCTTTTTCAAACAGATTTGTGTGTGTGTGGGGGTTTTTTTGTTGGGTTTTTTTAGCAAGCAGTGAATCAGTTTTATAATAAAATGCAGCTACGCCTGAGGAGCTGGCAGAAGGGAATTCATTTAGAGCTCAGGGCCTGAATTTGCTCCCTTGGTGCAGTGACATGGGTTTGGCCCTGGAAGGAGCCTGAACCTGATTCATTGTCACCAAGAAAGCAAGGAGAAATTTTTCATCCTTCACATTTTAATGAATAAATGCCATTTCCTCTCTGTTATTTATCTGCTTTTGAATTTTAATGACTTGCTTTAAGTGGTAATTACCAAATTCTCCCTACCGATGCCTGGCTGGATAATATCACTGTTCGATATTTATGAAGTGCCAGGATCCTCTAAATATAGAAATGTTATAACTATTTGTTAAAATTCTGAAAAGCTGAGAGATAAAGGGAGAGGAAATGCCACTTATTCATTAAAATTCTACAAATGAAAAATATCTTCTCTCTATTCAGCAGCTGATTAATCTGGTCCATTAATTTATGGTCATTCATATCTCCTTGCTTTCGGCTCTGCTGGAGTTTTCATGCAACTGAAGTTTCCCTGATCTGAGCTGAGTTTTCCTTCTTCCTTTGGAGTAATGTGAAGAGACGTTCTCCTCTCTCTATCCTTCACACCTAAACAACTTGGATGATTTCCCAGGAGGGAAGGAGGGCACAGTGACAACACAGTTTTGCAGGAGATGGTCCAATTCTCACAAGCAGCGGGGGGCTCTAAGCTGAAAGTTTTCAGTAGCCTCGAGCTCCTTCCTCTGTAATTTTACAATCCACAACAAAAGATCACTCTCCTCGGGACCCAAAATCCTCTGGATTAAAAAGGGAAAAATAAATGTTTGAAGTGGAAGACTGAGCCCCTTTCATCATGGCCACTTGAGTAAACATGTACATGCCTTTTAAAGAGTCCCATGGCAGAAAATTTCTGGAATTGTGTCTGTTTGCAGCCTGGAGGCTGCTCATCCCACATCCCGTGTGATGAGAGCTGTGCAGGTGAACCAACCCGTACAATCATGATGGTTATTTTCATGGGGTGTTTTTTTTTGTTGTTGTTGATAAGAACACAATTATTTTTTTTTATTCCTGGTCCCTGGATCCATTTCCCTTTTAGGAAAGATTGTTTCACCTCATTCTCTTAAATCCTTAGCTAATTTGGCTACCCACAAGAATCATCCCAATAGGAAGAGGGAAGCAGCTTCCAAGAGAAGACAGATGTGTCTGTGATAGAGTTCTTTTCTCCTCCACAGAGCCCTGCCTCTCCACGGTCCCTTGATCATGCAGACCCTCATGTTTTTTTTCTTTTTTCTCTTTTTTTTTTTTAGTGCTGGGGCTGGGAGAACAGGGTGCTTTATTGCCATCGACATCATGCTTGACATGGCAGAGAACGAAGGCGTGGTGGATATATTTAACTGTGTGCGCGAGCTGCGATCCCAGAGGGTCAATTTGGTACAGACGGAGGTAGGTGCCAGCAGGTCTCCTCTGACGAGGTGCTGCTCTTCTGTCAGCTTCTCCGCTCAACAGGAGCCCAGCAATTCATTAAGTCAACACTTGCTTGCTCTGTGATGTGATTATGCAGAAGTTTTTGTAGCTAAACGTGTCCAGATGTGCACCAAATCACATTCACTGGCAGCTACTCGGGGCCCGCAAGACAGAAGGGCAAACCTTGAAGTTTTTCTCTTAGCAATGTTGATTAATTTTGTTCTCACAGTAGAAAAAAGCTAGATCCTGAGTCCTCTCATGACTCATTCATAGGTGTACTGCAGACTTCAATAGCACCTACTTTATATCAATTGCAGGCTAAATAAATGAAACATCCTTGAATCAAGCTCCGAGTGCTGATTGAGCAAGCTGCTCCATTGCGTAGCATCTAGCAGCTGCGCAATCTGCTGTGGAACAAGTCGTGCTTCAACGCCTCCCCCTCCTGAGGGACAGGACAGCAGCCTGCAACAGAGAAGGGCTTTTAACTGTGTTGGGCTTCTCATATTCAGTTCAGGGAACGAGCTTTACCCGGGGTACCAAGAGTCCAGAGGTTTTGAAGAGATGGATGGGGCAGACACGTTAGCGTAGTTGTTTCTCTGGTGTTATCACAGGTCCAAAGCGCGATCCGTTCCTGACCGTCGCCTCGTGATTGTGAACAGAAAAACTTCACACCCTGATTTCCTCCTCGGTCCACCCCCATCTTGTCTCAGTGTTCCTGAGAGTGGTGACTTCCCATTTTACTTGTAAATTTGACATGAATACATGAGACCTCACATTCAGTGATGGATGAAATATGCTCACAAAGCTGTCACATAGCACACTGTAATTTGTCTCCACGTGAAACAGAGCCAAATATGCATATTGAGTGTGCTTTAAGAAAAAAAAAATAAAACGTGATATTTCATGATCTGTATTGAAAATATGATTTTAATATCTTATCCCCTCCCCTGTGCAGGAGCAGTATGTATTTGTCCATGATGCCATTTTGGAGGCATGTCTCTGTGGCAACACGGCCATTCCAGTTTGTGAGTTCAGATCCATATATTACAACATCAGCAGACTAGATCCACAGACCAATTCCAGCCAGATAAAAGACGAGTTTCAGGTAATTTCATATGTCTCAATCATTGCAGTTGCTGTATTAAAGGTGTTTAAATAATTTCTGTGTGTCATCTTACAATATCCAACAGAGCAGAGAAGGGGGACACTGAGCCAAGGTCTGATTTCAGCTGATTTTTGTTGTTTTGCTACTGGATAGAGCAGGGATTTGGTTTTGAGGATGGATTTTTCAGCCCTCAGCAAGGAAAAACATTCCCCTTCACTTCAGTAGAGCGAGGGTACTAATTTTCATACATAGTGTTGTACTTCTCATTTCAACAAATATCTTGTTGTTCATTTTCTTCTGTAATTTATGCAGAAACATTTATGCCTTAAGGTCCCTTATTATCCGTTCTTGTGGTTCATATGCTGCTTCTGAGTCTTGACAATCAACTTGCTGATGTCCTTCCATACAAAGGAGGATGTGAGCTCGGCGAGCGTTACTTTCACTACTACTAATTTTCAATGAACTGAATCCCTTGGTTCACTACAGATGTTTTGCCAAGTACCTGGTGATGAGAACTGAAATGACATACAGCAAAATACACAAGCAAAATACTGCTGCAGTGCAGGTTGCCTGGAGCAAGTAATGAAATGGGAACCTCTCCACCTTTTGCTATCGCCGTTGCTTATCCCTGCCTAATAAATGGGCTTGGGACACACAAGCCATGAGTCCCGTGATGTTGTATCTCGTAAACTGCAGAGAACTCACCCTGCAGAACGCTGAACTAAGGTTTCCAGTCTTATTTCCCATTTATGTGTAAATCCCTTTAGGATTTTCAGCCAACACCTATGTACAGAAAAAAAACTTAATATTGTGGGGAAATTTGGGGCAAGGTGAGTTTGACGGGAAAGGGAGACCAACCTCTGCTGTTTGTTGAGAGTCCATTCTTCTTTGTCAGCAATAAAAAGGTGGTGATTCCTTTAACTGTAGGAAATGCCCACCTCCTTTCCCAGCAAAGCATCTTTTGCAGTAAGATAATGTCTTTTGGGAGCTGGTTGGAGTTGGATGCCTCTTTTCCTCCCTCTCTGTGCAAAGGGAGAACGTGTGTTTTTTATCTGAAACCTTACAGGGAATCATCAGGGTTGGTATAGTGAGATAAAGAATGTGGATCCTAACTGATGACAGTTCAATTAAAAAAAGATCTGGTTTTACCAAGTGATATCAGATCTGTGAAAGTGTTTCTGGTTCTGGATGCTTGGCATGAAAGAGCCAAAGCCTAACTTCATCAAATGCTGTAATGCTATTAAAAAAACCAAGTCACTGCTTGCTGGGCTTATTTTGTCATGAGATGAGATGAGATTTGTCGCCTGCGTGCTTGTTCTTTTGAGCTGCCAGGGGCTGGCAGCTCCTGTGGGAAGGAAATGCTCCGCTGTACTTTGCATAAGAGGTTCATTCTCTGTCTAGCTGTAGAATCTATTTTTACAGGATTTTGGCTCAGAGCATTCTTCAGTCCTAATTGTCTGGATGTAATGCAAAAGATGATATCTTTTGCTACAATCTTTCATGAACCGGTTGATCTAACTATAGATCTGCTGGTGCGATTTGTATTATTTAGATCCCACTGGCCCTCAGGTGAGGTTGGGTGTATTTCTCATGCACTGCCTGTTGTGCGAACATGCAAAAGCTCATCCTGGAGAGGGTTTTTTTTTCACTGAATAAGTACAGAAAGAAGGGAGAGAGGGGGAGGGCATAAAATAGACAGGAATAAATCACTAACAAGTCACCTGCTTAATTATCTCAGAGATCTGAGATTTTGTGTTGCTTCCCCAGCTGGACCAGCTGCTTTCCATCTCTAGACAAAGGGACTGTTCTGTAGAAGCTGCATGATTTAGAGCAACTGTATTATATCAGATTTTATACTTTGATGCATTCCTTTACCTTGGATTGTTTGACCCTCCTCTTTTTTCTATTCATAACCTTTCTGTGGCAGAAGTCAAGCTCTTGGTACGAATTCTTGACCCATAAATATTTTGTGTTCCTCTGATGGCTGCAGAGGAGGTCACTGTATGACTGCACAGGCTTTGCTCAGGAGGACACTTAACAAGGGAAAGCAGGATGACATCAGAGAACCACTGACCTACCACAACTTAGGCGACAGTGTTAAGATGTGTTCCCTTTGATTTGCTATTTTTAATCCCTGCTGACCAACCTGGACTGGTTTGTCAGAAGGCCTCCACAACAGATAACATGAAAGAAAATTAGGTTTAAAGACAGACGGTTTGTCAAGCTGTGGGAAAGACAGATAACGGGAAAAACTGACAGCGAGACCTCAGAGATAAAGTATGACTATGTAAATTAAGCATCCGATGTGTCACTCCACAGGAAAATAGCAATCTAAATAATATATGAAACAAATAGTCTTTCCTGTTAAAAAAACCAAACAAACAAAAAACACACAACAAAACAAACAAACAAACAAAAAACAAACAAACAAACAAAAATAATAATAAAAAAAAACCTCCCAACATGTTATCTTAGGTTTTTACTGTTAAGTCAATAGTTTGACTGAGGAATCACCGGAGGATTTGAACTCAGTCTGACCTTCTGGGTGAGCCAGGTCGATACTCAGGGTACTTCTGCACAGGATCCGTTTGAAGAGCAAGAAGGATATGTGCTTCCACCCTAGGGATGGTAGAAACACGAGGAGGTTTCACTCCATGACCAGGTCAAAGCTGCAACTTGTACCTGTGACAGCTATTTCCAACCTCTAGGAAAGAACAGAAATGTTAGCTAACTGCTGTAGGCTTTTAAGAGCTGGAAACTGTTGCAAGGTGCATAGTGCCCTCAGTTTTTGCTGGAGCTCACGGTTTTCAGAAGAGCGCCTCGGGATGATGTGCAAAATGCAGGGTATTATAATGGCAGCAAGCTCCTCGGTGCTCCTTCTTTTTTCATTCTCTGGGATCCCACAGATCTGCTGGTCTAAGTAGCTTTAAAATAAAGATAGTGTGCAGGCAGCATCCTTCTTGGACGTACATTCAAAGATACTCAGCCTGCTTCTGTCTTTCTTTCCCTTTTTCCCTCCCCCCTTCACAGACCCTCAATATTGTGACACCGCGTGTTCGGCCAGAAGATTGCAGCATCGGTCTTTTGCCAAGGAACCACGACAAGAACCGCTGCATGGATGTGTTGCCCTTGGACCGGTGCCTGCCCTTCCTCATCTCCGTGGATGGTGAATCGAGTAACTACATCAGTGCTGCACTCATGGATGTAAGCAGCACTGCCCTGTCCTCACTGCTCTAGTCTGCATGGCGTTCATTCGTTCTCAGGACACTTTCCTGGGAAGAAGGAATTCAAAGCAAAAAACTTTAATCTGTAGTTTCTGGGTCTGACATTTCCAAAGTGGACAAAGGCACATGAACGTTCTTTCCCTCACAGGAATGCATCACCTCGACTGTGATTAGCACGCTGCTGTTGTGGTTCTGCCTCACATCGGTGGAACATTTTTGGCAAAGAAGTTCATGAGCATGCAGCGTGAGGTTTTATCGTAGAAAGGCAGACAGACAAAGAAGTGCTGTGACAACCCTTCCTATACATTGGTTGTCATATATATTGGAAGAGAAATGTAGAAATGTTTGCCACGTCAGCTTTTTGAAAAGAATAACTTCAGTGTGGAGCGAGTGATTGATTTGAGCTTCTGCGGTTAAGGAGTACAGGGGTCAGATGCGCAAAATGCTTTTTAAGGCTGAAGGACATGAGTTAAGCTGATGTGAGTCTGTCTGAAGGCATTTTCCCTTGCTGTGTTTATAGGCTAGGATCTCACAACACAGATAATTTGTGTAGGGTGAATTATGTTGATGGCTTTTTGCTGTGGTGCCTTACTGCCTTTGGACAGAGATGTCTTTAAAGCCACTAATTACTGCAGTTGGAGTATGTGTAAATATGATCCAGGGTGAAATGTCACTATTTTTTTGTGGTTTTTTGTGTTTGTTTTGTGTTTTTTGTGTCACTATTTTTTTGTGTTTTATGTTTTTGTGTTAAAAAGGTCGGTCCTTTTTAAATTTGGCTTCTTTCAGTCTTTGGTAAAGAGTGATACTACTGCATTTAAGAGGTTAAATCAATGGTCATAGTATTAATTTTACTTTTTTTTTTTTTTTTCAGACAGATTGTGATGTTTTCTTGCAAATATGCCTAAGGAAACTTTATTTTTCTTCAAAGTGTGTTTTGTGCGTTGGCAAATCTGCAGAAGCACAATCTAGTCTTATCTGGTTTCTTAGGGACTGGGAATGTGTTTGCACATTTCAACCCTCATTACCTCAAATCGCTTTGCTAATATAATGGTGTTTCCCCCCAAAATTCCTGCTAATCAAATTTTTTTGTGCAAAGGAATTTTTCACCCATCATTGTAATTCAGTCACTATGATGTTCCTGGCTCTCCTTTATCCTTCCATCGAGGTATCTTTTGGGGAAGGAAAAAACTAATAATAATTAAAAAAAAAAAAAAACAGAGGGGAAGAGCCAAAATCCCACGTTTTCATGGGATTCCTCTTGAAGACAGTCCTTGCAAATTCTTTGTCTTTTCTAGTAGCTTCCTGTCTGCATTCCTGTACTAAGCATGGACTCATCCATCCCATGTTGACTTGAACTACCATTAGTTCTTCCATGTGTTGGGGAACACTTGACAATGCAGTCCCAGGGCTGATCATTTTATTTACAGATTTCTCACGTTCATCTCTTTATTAAAAATCTTCTCCCCAAGCTTATTTGACTCGCAGCTTGCTCTCTGTGTTACATGAAAGCTATGATGGCAGAAGTGCTAGCGCAGGCAGGGGTGATGGGGTGCCTGGAATGGGTTACAGCCTGCGTTTGGAAGCAGGGACTGCAGGAGGGCAATCTGCCAGGCTGCTCTGGACTGTGTCCACCGAAATCAACCTTAGATCCAGAATGCCGTTTGAACCTTCCCTCAGGGGGTGAAGCCCTTGGGCTGGGCTCCTAGCTAAAACTGTGCTGGACACTGTCCCAGTCTGTTGACTGCAAAGCATTAAAAACCAGCCTCTTCTGCCTTGAGTTAGCTTTTGGGAATACAGCAAAAGGGCTACTGTTGGCCCTGGAGGGGAGGAATTGTCCGTAGGAGATTTCAAGACCTCTGACGTTTCCTCTCTGTGACCTCTGTCTCTTTTGAGTAGAGCTTTTCTGTGAGAATCATTGGAAAGCCATGTTTGCATCTGCAAAATGGTTTGTTGAGAAGAAAGGAGAAATACCATCCCCCACCTTCCCCTAAATCAGTTGAACGTGGTCCCTAAGCAAAGAGACTTTAGTCACATCTCTGAGTCAAGCCATACAGAAGTGGCAATAGGCTTGTATTTAAGGCATGGGGCTTGGAGAAAGGCTTGAGCCCATGTCATGTCCCTCTTGTCATCATTCTCCCAAGGTCCTACACATGTTCTCTTACACGAGTAATTAACTCCATGTCACCTCCCCTTTGAAGTAGGACAGTGAATCTGGTTCCTCACTTGTAACAAAGAAAACACCTGCGGAATTCTTTTTTCTCTTAACGGCAAGACCCACAAGCATGTCTTGTCTTCAGCCAACAGTTTAGCCAGTTATGCAGTGTGCTATATTGGTGCACAATGAAAAAGCAGAGAAACATTAGGATGTTCTTAACTCTAATTAAGAGATAAGAGTCATTTTTTTTATCTGCCACTCTCTTGCCACCATTGGTCTGGTACAGCATAGCTTTTGACCCATGCTGGTGCTCCTAGGTTTGAAATACAGAGTAGGGAGAAAGAGGAAAATCCATTCCAGACTGATCATTTTCCAAGAAATCATTTCCTTCTCTCTGCTTCGTGTCCCATCACTCTCCTCACACTTGCATGCGCAGAAGCACGGCAGAGCTGCCCTGCAGGCTGGTGCAGAGTGTGCACAGCACCTTCTCCTGCTCCCAGCACAGTTTGCTCAGGACTGCCACCCACCTCTGACTCATGGAGGAGAAAAGTCAAGCCCCCACAATGGCTGTCTTAATGCTGGCGGGTTTTATTTATGTCTTTAAGTCTAAAATCTTCATTTGTTTGGTTTTTTTTTTTCTTTTTGGTTGGTTTTTTGTTTTGCTTTTTTTTACTCAGAAATGTTGTGCCTTTTGATTCAAGTCTGCTTCACAGAGGCACAAAGGACCGTGCAGTTTGCAGGCTCATGTAGGCACTGCCTGCCGTGGTCGGAAAGCGATAAAGTTTTGGGTTTGTACCCTTTCATCTCAAAGTGCCTTGCAAACATGCATTAACACAGCCCCGCAGAGGCTAGGAGCACAGTTCCTCCCCTTCGTGGTTAGGGAGATTGAGGTCAGAGGGCTTTTTTGAGGTGAAAGAATAGCATCAGAAATTAAGTGCCAGTGTCACAGGCTCTGGATATTGCCCCACAAGCTCGTAAAGGACGGCTGGGATCCAAACGTGCCACCTCTACAGCTCTACGTCACCAGGGAGCAACAGCAGCCGGGAGGGCTAATCCCTTCTGTACCTCCTAGAGTCCATTGCAACAAAAAGGGCAGCATTTGCTTCCAGCTGTTTTCTTTGCAATTATGAATATTACTGATAGTAGTAGTAGTAATAGTAGAATTAGTATTATTTGCTGAGTCTCAAAATATAAATAATTGATTTGGGTAATCTCTGCTCTTGTGACACTTCTTTAATGAAATGTCTTCATTGGGAGCAAAAGAATCCCATTATGAGACATTCATTCATTGCAGAGCGATAACAAGGAGAAGGATATGTGATTTGTATAATCTGGTTAAATGGCTCAGATTGCCTAGCCATAGCCTCCTGGGTATAATATTCGTTTGAATAAAAGTTGATTGAATTTTTTTTTTTTTAACTAATCTTATTCTTTTGTTAGAGCCACAAGCAACCTGCTGCCTTTATTGTAACCCAACACCCTTTGCCCAACACCATAGCAGACTTCTGGAGGCTGGTGTTTGATTATAACTGCTCCTCTGTCGTGATGCTGAATGAGATGGATGCAGCACAGGTCAGTGATATTTCATCATTTCTGTCATGTAACTTTCTTCTCAAATCCAGATGGTTTTAAGAGTGTTTCTGCTGCCATTTTCTTCTGGGCCCCATCCCCACCCCAATAAATAAATGAAGGGGAATTGGAAAGTAATAGGTAATGTTTTGGGGTATAATAAAGAATAAGTCTACATTCTTGGCTCCTTCTAAGGCAGCTAATTCTTACTGCAATTAAGAGGGATATCTAAATACGTTGTGTTTGTGGGCCTGAGTTTTCCTCCCGAACCCAATTTCATCCCTCTCGTATATTTGTCTGTCTTTGGTTCGGAACAACGTTTTGTACCAAAAAGCCCCAGCAAGCTTCGTGCTTGTCTGTTCACTTGGGATTTCCAGAATAAAACCACAAGAGGTGCTGAAATCGTTCAAAGGACCTTTTCCTCGAGCTCTCCAATGGGATCCTGTAACACTGAGAAGTGTGGTTTGCACAGGTTCTGGAGAAACATGTTGTGCTGTGTTTCGGTTTGGGTTTATTTGGTTTTTTGGTTTTTTTTTTTTCATTCTAGTTTCATATGTAAATTGGTTCCTTGGCTACTAAAGGCACCATTATTTTCAGGACTTGAGCTTTCCAGGGGAGGAGCTGTTGCAGTTCCTCCTGTACAAGCATTTCCAGCCACCTTGCTGATGAGTGGCAGAAGATAACAGCTTTCAAAAAGGCATAATCATGAAATTTATGTGAAGAGTACATTTGGCATGGCTAATTCACCCATTACAGCACTTGTTAAACAAGAGGAGAGGAACCCTCAAGTAGTTGGTACTTCATGGATTAATTTTTCATTTGTCTCTTCTCTGTCTTCAAGATCTTACCACTCTTGAAGGTGGCGAGATTATTGGTCTCTTTTTTTTTTTTTTTTTTTTTTTTTTTTTTTTTGATAGTAATGCAGAAACCAATCACCCCGTTCACTGAGGAGATCCCTTTGCAGGGTGAACTCCATGTGATTTAGTTTCCAGCCGCAGTAAGAGCTGGGCTCACCAGTGGGCTCTCTTGGTGACCCACAGGGTCCCACCGCCATGCGAGGTGCTGTGCATTTGCTGCCTTCTGTCCAATTCACCCTCCCTGATTCTGCGGCTTGGCACTGACTCCAGGGACAAATATAATCTTTTCCTTTTTTTCTGATGCTTTAAAGAAAAGCACTGCTTTTTCTGGTAGTGATACACTTCATTACACTTCGTTCTTGGAAAACACAAACCTATCAGCCTCAGCCAGTGCTGTTCTTGTGACTATCTTTCTGCACTAGACTTTACCTGCTTTGGGTTTTTTCCTAGAAAAAAATTGTTTTTATGAGTCTGTAGGCATGGAAAAGGAGATTTGGCAATGCATAAAGTCACTTTGACAGTTACTCTAGTATGGTGTCACCAGCTCAGGTCTGCAGCCAATGCCCAAACCATCCAGCTAGCACTGGAAGTTAAGGATGATTTTAAAGATTGTAACTTTTGAGCTTTCAAGGCAAAGTGTGACAGTTTGATATCGTAGAATCATTTAGGTTGGAAAAGATCCTTAAGGTCATCAAGTCCAACTGTAAACCTAACACTGCCAAATCCCACTGAACCATGTCCCTAAGTGCCACATCTACATGTCTTTTAGATACCTCCAGGGGTGGTGACTCAACCACCTCCATGGGCAGCCTGTCCAGATCCCTCTGCAGAGCCTTCCCACCCTTAAGCAGATCAGTAGATCAGTTGTGAAAGTGAGGTTTCTGAAAAGGAAACTTAATGATGTTGCACTTGCACCGCCATTCTATGGCAACGTTGTAATTATCTAGCTGTTCATCACTGCCTAACCCGAGCGCTGTTACCCTAAGCGCTGTGAGACTGTTGGTGTACAGGTGCCTGCAGACACTGCACTTGTGTGCATGAGCAGGGTGTGTTACTCATCTCCAAGAGCAGAACACAAACACAAAAATTGCTTATATAAAAGCTGTGCCTGATCTGTATAGAGAGGAAAGGAGCTAAAATGAATTGGTAAGTGAACCTTTAATCCACTATGCAGGGAAAAGGTACAAATAAAACCATTTGGAGGTCGGAGAACATGACAGACCCTTTTAAGCATGGTATATACATGTATATCTGGACAGGTGGCCATTCACAGACCTGCTTTGTGAAAAGCAGATTTTCAATATTAAGGAAAGGTTTAATCTTTTTTCTTCTTGAGGTTGTTTCCTAAAGCACTTGCTCGGCTCAAATCTCCTTGCCTATTGGGCAGATGCTTTGAGAGGAGATCTGTAGGCTGCTTGAAAGTCTGAATGAAGAGTAAAGACAGCCTTCAAAGGAGGACTTGCTTATGTGGTCTTGGCTGGCTTGCTTAATCTTGAAAAACTACCAAGGACAAAGATGCGTAAGATTGCATGAATATCCCACCCAATTTCAATCCCATATGATCAAAGGAATAACAGGAATGCAGAGTTAATGCAGTAGCATGCACACACTTGACGTTATTACTGGCAATGATTGAACTTGAAAAGCTTGAGATCAAGTTCAAGTAAGCATCTGGGTGTTTCAAAACTTAAAAAATTACACTTGAAAATAGGAAGAAAAAACCCAGAAAAAAATACAATCTCAGCAGAAACTGCTAATGAGATCTTATGCAAAATATTTTCTCGCCATGATCTATTTCCAGCTGGATTTGAAATACTTAGATTGTAATTTGTGTGGATGGGATATTTTTTTTTTTTTTTGTACTTTCAATTCAGTAATATCAGCATAAGAAAAAAGACTTCCAACCTGCTTCACGGACTTCACAGATTCAGGGGTGGTTCACCCTGTAATTGCAGTTGCTCTTGTTGCTCTCACAGCAGACTCATTCTCCCTCCTCTGCTCGCTGGTGGAATTGGAAAGCTAAAAAGTTCATCTTAAAGAAAAAAGAAGTTCCACTTTGCTTGAATTAAGATTAATTTTCTTGCTGCATGTACTGTTTCCTCATCAACATCAAACCTCTGTGGCTCCTATGAAATTTACCTACAGACACTAATCTTTTAAGGCTCATTTTCAGTCTGTACCCCTACAGAAGCTTCATTTGTCAACTACCTTTTCTGTACCTTCAGACCCCAGATTTGAATCAGTTACAAACTGTGTTCATACACACACAAAAAAAAAAAAAAAAAAAAAAAAATCCCCCCCCAAGCTTCTAAAATTTTTTTTTTTTTTTCTCTTCATATTCATGATATAAAAAAATTTACTGAGCTAGAAGGGGGCTTTGTCTGAGCAAATGAATGTAATGCAAGATGGGTGATGGGTTTGGAGCTGGTTATAAATTCAAAAGGAAAGAAGAATTGAACATGTGTTTCCCTGTTAGTAGTTAAGGTGCTTTCTGTTTCTTTTGGCATTTTCTCCAGCTCTGCATGCAGTACTGGCCAGAGAAGACGTCCTGTTGTTACGGCCCCATTCAAGTAGAGTTTGTTTCAGCGGACATTGATGAAGATATCATCAATCGGATATTCCGGATCTGCAACATGGCCCGGGTAAGATCAGCGAAATACCTGATTCCCTGTTCATTCTCAAAAATATACTGTGGCGCGAGGAAGAGGCAGAACCAAGACTCACGGTTTTAGAGATGCTGTATCTCTCACCTAGGAACAAAATTCCATGGCAGAATTTAGTAGCTACTTCCTTTAACTAACATTTAATTGCATCGGTCTGTATTGGTAAAAGACTCATGGCTGAAATTAGAAAGTGGATGATATGAGCTGAAAATTGTATTTAAATGGAAAGCATTTTTCTGTGTATATTTAAGAACAGTTAATCAGTTACTAGCCAATACAAAATCATCAGTATCATAGGAAATATACTGGGATAGTGTCAGCAGCTCTCCATCTGTCATCTACTATGCAGTCTCTCTGAAGACAGATGCAATGTTTACTGGCCAGACTGGGATTCCCAATTGCCACTGTTTTTCCTATAAATAAGCAACTGCCATTTCTATAAGCACCTCTTGGTCTATATCCCTCAGCCCAAGGATATCTAAAATTATATAAACGGAGTTTATCTGCACACTGGAATTGGCAGTGCAACTTCACGGCTGCAGGAAAGGGTTTCAGCAGAGGATTCTTCTCTTGCTAGTTGTTTCCCAGATCGATTATGTCTCCTTTTTTGTTCCTTCTGCATTTTTTCTAATCAGAAATGGGAGCAGACTCCACGAGTCACAGTGCCAGGCTGTTTAACACACCGGTCTCTGTGGTCAGAGCCTGTGCAGTGAGTCGGTCATGGCATTGCAAAGTGAACCTTGTGGTCCAACTGCACAAAGTGATAAATCAGTTCAATATTCACCTTCCTCTATCCCAGGCCAGCTGCCTCTGAACCACGGACAGCCTTGAAGCCTTGAAGCATTGCTGGTAAAGACTAAGGCTCTGTGGCTCTCAGGATGAAACTGGCCCGTAGCTGACAGGGTGGATGCTGTGATCACGCAGCTCCCTGCAGCCATCTATGTTCAACACCAATGCCCTCTGCTAAAATCTTAATGGGGATCCTTAACTGGGTTTTTTTGGAGAAATTTCTTTGGTTTTAGTTCTTATGGCACAACTAATCTCCAGCCTAGGGAGCCAGGAAAGACATAATTGATCTGTTTGATTGCAGGCAGCCTGGAAATACATAATTGATCTGTTTGGTCTCTTTGCACAGTTTGATGAGAATTTATTCTCTACTGGGAAAAAAAAAAGAAAAAAAACCCAACAACCAAACCCCAAAAAACAATGGATCCTTGCACCTAGTTTCTCTCTAGTTCTTTAATATCTGAAGTCATCATTTTTATCCAGATTACTGGAAAGTCCTTGTTTCTTCTCTGTATCCAGTATTCAGAGTGGAGGGTGTTAGCATCAATGATCTCAAATCCAGAGGGGAGGATGCCATGCAGCCAGTGCCCCTTGCTTTACCCTCTCTCTCTGTTTCCTGCCCCCCCCCCCCCTTCTATTTAACATCCTGAAAATACTCTTTGTTTTAGCCTCAGGATGGATATCGCATAGTTCAGCACCTGCAGTACATTGGCTGGCCAGCATACAGGGACACCCCTCCCTCCAAACGCTCCCTCCTGAAGGTGGTCAGAAGGTTGGAGAAGTGGCAGGAACAGTACGATGGGAGAGACGGACGGACTGTGGTCCACTGCCTGTAAGTAGTGCTGGAATAACCTCACAGAGTGCTGTCTGAGGAGCACATCCTATGGATCTGGAAATCTGGTGGTCTGCCGGGCTTCGGGGGGGAAATGAAGTTAAATTACATTTCGAACGCACTTCAGGTTGAATATTGTGCTACGTGATAGTTTCCTGGCCCGGAGATTTCACTGAGGGCGGTGAGGAGCAGGTGAAAAATGTGTTGCTTTCTGTTGTGTAGGTGGCTCTCGTGGCCGGAGCCCAGGCAGGACCGACGCGGCGCTGCCACGTGCCCCGCTCTGCGCGCAGAGCTCCCGTGAGCCCCGAGTGCGGAGCAGCGCTGCGGTCCCTGGGGCTTCCGTGGCCACCGCGGCAGGCATCGCCTGAGCCCTTCCAGCCCTGCCTCCTGCCCTGCAGGTCTCCACTTGCACAGCCCCTTGAGTGCCCTTAGCCAGCCCTGGCGTTGCAGACCGAGTGGCCGTGGTGTGTGGGGGGTGACGGTGTGTTCTCCCCTCCCCCACCCCCCACATCACCCAACTTCACCTTTGCTTCTTTCCTTCTGCACCCAGGAACGGCGGGGGACGCAGCGGCACCTTCTGTGCCATCTGCAGTGTGTGTGAAATGATTCAACAGCAAAACATCATCGATGTGTTCCACATAGTGAAAACGTTACGGAATAACAAATCCAACATGGTGGAGTCACTGGTAAGCTTGCTTTTTTTTTTTTTCCTGCGCCTTACCCCACCCAGGGTATACAGAGGGGGGGGTTAGGGTAAGTAAAAAAAATGTCATGGCTTAGCCCAGTGTGAATGAAACCAAATCGTAACACGAAGCCATCAGAACTGAAATGAATCCTCTCTTAGCACGTGTAGCACATCTGGTTCCACTGCTCGAGCAGAGGGAACAGCTGCCCTGGCAGTGTGACGAACACTCTCTCCCACACCGAGCCGCCTCCAGGAGGTTAAACCCAAATATACCCATCACCACGGCTGTGGGGAGGGGGTAGGATTTGCCCCCCCGTGCATGCGTACAGCTCGGTGGTTTAATGCCGTCCTACACCTGGAAACCGGGAAGGGAGAATGGCCCGAAGCCCAGGTCTTGCTCCCGGCAGCTGAAGGGATTAAATTGTCCTGAATCCAACCCATCGATCGATCCCACGGAACTCGTTCCTCAGAAGCAAGGTGTGCAGCGGAGGCTGGGGTCACATACTGCGTAGCCCACACCGGGGCTGTCTCTCCGAGTGTTTTTCTCTTGCATTGACGATACCATCTCTTGGCAATGCTTGTTCAGGCTCAGGTAGAAAGGCAATTAATGTTTGCCTGGTCTTGCCAAACGGTGTAAGGAAGAGGGAGGAGGCATTTTTGGCAGCCTATAGAATGAAGCTCGGCAGAATTTACCCGTATCCTAATGCCACCGACTTCTGTTCTCTCTTTCAGGAACAGTATAAATTTGTATACGAGGTTGCACTGGAATACTTGAGTTCCTTTTAGCCCAGCGGAGGAAGGAGCCTCCGAAATGCCAGACCCCAGTCTCTGGCAGATGCTTCTCCCCTCTCCCACACTGGAAGGCAGTAACAAGTGTGGGAAGAATAAACCTCTCCCTCCCGGAGCAAGAGACTCAGATTGCACAGACCTCGCTGGAAGGAGGAGACAATGCCTGTGTTTGCTGCTGCCTGCTTTCTATCAGAACATCTACCGCTTCTTAAATAACCTACTGTAAAAATTAGCAAAATGGGAGACCGGCTGAAAGACTGGACCTTCTATTCCCCTCTGACTTCTTCTCTCCTCTTTTGGATTGTATTTTTGCTCTCCTTGCTGCAGAGTGGGGAAGGAATGAAACCCTTAGGAAATGCTCTTTTAAATGTCTCTTTTTAATTTATAATTTTGTTCTCAAATCCCAGTCTTTAATTTTTTAATTTCATGCAGCAGTCATTTGGGAAAAAATGAGATAGCCATAGGGGATATATGAAATGTTTCATTACAATTTGTCTACCTTATCTGTTTCATTTTACTTGTTTTTCCAAATGAGAAGGCCAACAACAACAACAACACCCCCCTCACCACCTCCGAACCAACAACAAACAACCACCACCAAAAAAAACCCCTATTGGAATTCTCTTCCCACAACCCATTCCCTTTTAGCATGAAAATAGGTGTCAAAGATGAGAAGCTGTTCATTGCTTCACTGCCTCAGCTTCTACACAAACGTTTCTTCCCAGTTTCTCTGGGCTCCCAAGGCTGTGCATGAACCGGTGACATCTCTCTGGTCTGTGTTCGTTTCGGTGCTGGTGAAACAATACCACTAATGAGTTTCCCAGCCACTTGAACCTTAAGGTTAACTATTTGCATCAAACAAATTGCATTTGTCTTGCAACTTTGGTAACTTTGTTACCACATTTTTCAAGTATTTGCTGGGGTGCAGTGTGTCTTTGAAAAACAGGGTATAAAGTAGGTATTATTGATCATATACTATGTATTACTATTTTTTATTTATTATTTGTATTGCTGTAGAACTTAGGACCCCTAGTCATGACAGGACCCTGCTGAACTAGGCACTGTGCAAATAGAAAACAAAGAAGGTTCCTGCTCAAGAGCTTAAAATCTGAAGGTAATCTTAAAACTGGGTTTGGTCAAGATTTCCTCGCTATTTCCAAACCGTTGTACAGTCAGATGTAGTTGATTGATTTATTCAGATTTCCAGGCCCTGCAAGCTTCAAAATGGTAACCCATCCAAGCTGTAGTAAAGGTGATGTACCTACACAGAAACCTATTCTGACATGTGTTAAGAAAGTGTTAGACCAGCACAGCAGCTTTCCTTGTTAAGCAAAACAGCTTTTGTTTTGTTCTGCAGAAATGCCTGTGCAACTCTCCTTCTCCGAAACAAACACCAGCTGTGTTTTGCCATGGTTCTAGAGCTCATTCTGACTCCCTAGCAGCCAAGAAATTGCTTTTCTAGACGAGTATGTTTAAGTAGTTAATCATTAAGGTCTGCAGGGTAATCTTGGAGGAAAAAAAAAAAATACCTGAATGAACTAGGCCTTACAATATTTCAGTATTTCAATTTAGCCATTTATTTATCTTGAGGGTGCAGGGATATGAGGTTGCTCTGTGTATAAATTAGATTCTGAGAGATGTACGTTTCTTCAAATACAAACTTGCTAAAAGATAGACTGAAGGAAAGAGTTGAAGGAAACTCCACTTTCTTACCACCCTGTAGTTTTCCACCCTCAGGTAAATACTCAGAGACTGTGCTGGGAACTCTGCCATGTCAATGCCTGGCATAGAACATGCCAGAAGTTCAGAACATTTTGCTAATTCTGTGTGTAAATTCAGAAGGCGCCTCTGCTTCACGGTCATTCTTTTGTCGTAAGTCATACCTTTGCCTTGACAATGAAGGATGAAAATGAAATCTGATAAAAGCAGCTCTCGACTCAAACATACCAGTATCTAAGCAAGTAGTTATCATCTCTACCAGGACCTGCAACAATCTAGGGAAGGATGCTTGGAACAGCAATTATCCTCTTCCTGCTAAGCAGAGAGGGGCTTCACAGAACGCCGAACCCCTGGCTCATATTCTAAAGGAGCTTTGGATTCTTGGCTTCAGTGTCACAAAGGTCTTAAAAGAGCTTGAACCACATTCTCCCTGAGGTAGTTGGTATGCCATAAAGCATCGGTGAGAACCCCTTCACAGGTGCCTCTGCTCTGTTTCCAGTTGGTCTCTGCTCTCTGCAAGGAAACATGAAATCGCCTTTAGTTTCTAGCGGAGCCGTAGGTGGATGTCTGGCGTCGCGTGAAACTACTGGCTTTAATTGTGGGTTTTTTTTCCCCTTTTGTCACTAAGCAACACAAACAATTCTGCAGAAAAAAAAATAGAAGGTAAAGCAAAACGATGAGATAAAACCGAGAAGAAAAGCGTAATATTAGTGTTTTGATTACACGTGGCTTGCTGTGACAGTGTAGGTCAGGAACTGGGAGCCATTAGCAAAGAATAGGGAAGAGGGAATCCTGGTCCCAGAATGGGAATTTTCAGCAACTGCGCGGGTGGGAAGAAGCTACAAATCAGCAAAGTGTTCGTGACTCTGCTAACTGCAGAAAGCCAGAGGGAATCACTCCCTGTGGATACTAAGGAAATATTAATTAGTATTTAGCATTCTGTTAATTTTACATGGAAAGTAGCATAGTGATAGGTCCCCCTCATGACTTACTGCAAGACTAGTGCCAGCACTGAGGGCGACGGCCAGGATAAAAGGAATAGAGAGGTAAAAGAAACGGCAATAAGACTGAGATGTGAAGTGTGGGAGGTAATTCAAGGCTTAACAGTAGCATGAAGGAAATTAGATTAAAAAGCCAGAAGTAAGCCCATAGGAGGGATGTTTGCAGGGAGAGAAGGTGGTGCTGGATGAGCAGGGCAGAACAGCACTCGCAGTCGTGGTGGCGAAGGTGTTGAGGTAGGTTTGAGTGTGTTTTATGGGATGCAGAATGGTACTGAAGGTGCACGTAGGTGCATGTATCAGCTGACCCGTAGTGAGTCACCATGTGCTTTTAGCCCTCTGCAAATGACAAGTGACATTAGCATAAACTGCAGGGAAAGGTTTTTAAGCTAAATTTTACCTTTTCTTTGCAAGGAACGAGTTTGATGCGGATGCAGGTTACCACAGCCCGACTGTTAGTCACAGCTTACTATGTGGCAACCCAGCCATGTGTCTCAACCTCCTTCTAATGTCCAGCCTACAATCCGTGTGGAAAGATGCTCAGCAAACACTACAGGTTATGTTGCCAAACTGTTACCTTGCCATGCAGTTACATTGCTTCCAGGGGACTGGCCCAGCTCCCGTCTGTGTTGGCTCAGGGATCTTTATGCTGTTCCTTACTGCACAATTCAGATTTGCTGAATGTGAATTAATGATGAAGGGAAATGCACGGGAAGAGAAGCTCGCTTTAAATAGCCTTATTACCTTGAGGTTGCTTAAACCCTACAGAACAGCCTGTAGCAAAATAGGTGATGTGTTTGAAGCAAGATTATGGGTGATGGGTTTGTTTTCGCTGGGAAAGAGAGAAATTATGAGATGAGATAAAGGCAGCTTTCTCACTCCTGAAAGGATTAATAGTCAGGGTGTGCTTTCCAACTTAGGCATGCCCTGCCGTGGATGGAAAGCAAAAATGTACGGTAGAAAAGGTGAATTCCTGAATTTCAGGCTGGAAAAATATGTTATTGACAGTATTTGAATGATCATAATGAAGATTAATTTATTCCCATTCAGACATCCCTCAAGGGTGAGGGAGCACTGTTTATTGATAGTGTAGTATTGGTCTAAAGTTTAATCTGAAATACAGGGCGCTAGAAATAGATAAAGAAGGGTGGTTCAGGGGTGACTATCTCGTACAGGGAGCAACTAACATCTTAAATTGTTAAAGAATGTAACTGAAGCAATGAATTTCAGAGCTATCTAGGCTGGCTGCTGGAGAAGGAAGACCTTGAGTTGTCTGCAGGGAAGAGATAGACCAAAACCCCGAAAAGGTACAGTAGGTCTTAACAATTTTTTTTTATTTATTTTTTTTTAGTTTTTTGTTTGTTTGTTTGATGGTGGTTTGTGGGTTTGGGTTTTTTTAAGGAGCTCTGTCTTATGCTGGCTCTTTTATTTTATTTTTTTTTTAACTTCTTCAAGCTACCTGTAAGGAAAAAGGCATTTGACCTCTATCTGTAAATAGACTATAAAGTACTTGCTAATTAACATAAAAAGAGACCATGCAAAGGAGTACAGTGTACATGTGAAGGTAACTGAGTCAGGACCTCTGGTAGCAAGCAAGCAAGTAGAAATTTGGTGGGTTTATTTATGTCTGCGGGTTGAAATAATTGTTATTCTCTGATCTGGGAAGTCTCTGGGCTATGCTTAGTAGAAGACCTTTCAGTTTGTGATTTAAATTTTTCTGTTAGGTTGCGCAGAATTATGTCTGCCTTTGGCATGCTCTGGTGGGTCCCTCTTCATTTATTCACATTTTAGCCATTTATGTGAGCTGCGGTTGTCCATTTTGGCCCACTGGTAACAAGCAGTTAGCATTGAAAAGTTTCTGCATGCACGGAAAAGATGTCAATTTTGTGGCCTTCGATGCCAAGTCCAACTGCGGTTTCTGTACCCCTCTGCCCCGCTCAGCCCCTGCCCATGTGCACACACAGTTGAAGAAACTCCTAAAAGGCAGGCAAGAGATTTTGGGAAATGCCTGTCACCCCTAACCAGTTAGGTCCACGTAAGCGTAGGGCACAGGAGGGAACCCCAAGGAAGAGCTTTTGCCTGGAGCAGCATGCACTTGCGTGTCAGCAATTTCTAACTTTTTTTTCTGGATCTGTAGATTCCCTGTAAAAAACAAAAAACAAAAAAAAAACCCAAAAACAAAAAATCCCAGTGGCAAAGTGGACCCCTCAGTAGTCGATTTAAGCCTGCAGGTGGTAGACATGGTTTTCCATTTACTTTCCACAGGCCCTTTAGAAGTAGCTTGAGGGGTTTCCCTTGGGAATCTCACGCCAGGGATTGCTGGTCGCTGCTCTTGGTGCGCTGTAGAGTCAGAGAGAGGAGAGAGGCTCCCGCGGCAGGTGATCCAGAGGGCAGTTATCCCAGTTGCCATCTGGAAGAGAAGGAAAGGAGAAGAAATCTCCTTTGGGAGAAACCAAACATTGGAGGAGAAGGCAGATTAAATGGAGTCCTGAAACAGGTAGGAAGCTTGCACCTTGTTCTTTCACTCATCCTTGCACGACTGCTCTTACATCTTTCTGACTTTTCTGAGTTCATGCCAAGATCATAAAAAGCAGGTGGTGCCACCTTCCGTGCTGTGAAGCTTTGTGGAGATGGAGCAGTCAGAGTGTAACAGAGGGAATAAAGCCGGAGGGACAGAGATGAAAGGAGGTTTGCTTGAGAGGGGAATCTTCAGATACGAGGTGCCTCCATCTGTCACACTTACAGAATTCGTAACAAGTCCTGGCGCGGTCCTGGACACGTAATGCAGCGGGGAACGTTCCATTCGGAAAACTTCATTGTCCTGTAATAAATTTAAACAATCAGCTCCGTGACACTGGTAGCACAGTTAACTTTTATGGTATCTCCAGCCAGTGCAAGGGGTGTCTCGAGAACGTGGTGCGAGCCTGCTGTATTTTCATTAGAGATAATTAATTCGCCTTCAGTGTACCAGCTTCAGTCCACCCCAGTTGGTCAGAAAAATAAAGGGGGCCACGTGGCAAAAGTTCTTCAGCGTAACCGCTGCCTTTGGGTCAAAAATTCCCTACACCTCCCAGGAGGCTGTGAAATGGTAGGGCAAACTACTGCATCTTCCCTGCACAGACGTTTACAGGAGTAGAAACAAGGGGAGCCAGCTAATTAAAGTCAGGGAGACAGAAGTGAGTAATAAGGATTCTGTTAACCCTCCTGCGTTCCTATTTATTTAGATTGCAGACTTCTATAGCCATACATACATAATATACAATTTAAATGCAAGTGCTCTCTTTCCCTGTTCCCCAAAATACCTACAGCTCTTCTTTATCGAGGGTGAGCCAACAGCATAGCAAGCCAAGCCCACTTTCTGCGGTTTTGGCAAGGACTGCTAGGAAAATCTACCATGTATTATCTGTTCATTGACTTGGAAAAGGTATCAGTCATCTCCCTCATATACATACTTGAAGAATGTACAATTTGCTGTAACTGTCAAGAAAATCACACATTTTCATATGTCAAGACCAAATCCTGGTGGTACTGAGTGTGATGGAAAGAAAAAAGGAAAAAAAATTACTGACTTCCAGTGACCTCTAGTCTACAATCTTTATTTGCTGTGTTAAAATATTTTAAAAGCCTCCCTTGTAAAAAAATAAACTATACTCAGAATATCCTTCAGTTTCACATTGGACTAGCTTAATTGTGAAAACCTGGCAGCTTTTTCAGTTTGTAAAAACATGAGATCTAATTAGCCTTTCCATCCTTGTCCCAGTGCATGCAGCAGATTTTTCACCACTATTCTATTTTCAACCTGAGCCTTAAAAAAACAAAATAATGCAGCAGACTGAATGACAGATGTTGGTGTTCCCATAGTATTTCCTGGTGAGGGGAAAAAAAAAAAAAAAAAGAAATTAAAAAAAAAAAAAAGCAAGAACGACAGGGGAAAAGAACAAACTACAATGTTTTTCTTA
>JAVJGJ010000002.1:3398999-3422789 GCA_035590215.1 Microhierax caerulescens
TAGAGCAGCCTCAGGACTTCTTTACCTTTATTAATAGTCACCTATGGATGACCCAAAAACCACAGCCGGAGACTGATGCATAGTGGCAGGACCTAACAGTTCTGCTTCCTTTCTGTGAGCTGTGCGGTGAGCTGCCGTGGTTGGAAAGATTAACTTCCCCACCCCCACCCCCCACCCCCCGGAAAAAATCCCTAGATTTATCCACCCTGCCTTTCTCGCTGGGCTTTGCCCACTCTGCAGCAGGAATCACTTGCACCTCAACCATGGAGAAAGCCCCTGTATTGAAAAAGCTTTCTCTTTCAGTGTTTTTCACCACAAAGAAGTGAGGCTTTTCGGCTAGCCCTGTCCTGGAGAGGTTGGTCAAGGCTTGAGCTGTCAGTACAACCAAGGCCAGTAGCCACAATTGTCCTCTTCCCTGTCTCAAAGATAAACCAGTGGTTTGCCTCCTGATGTCAAATGCACATTTTTCTGTTCATTGAAGGAGGCATTTTCTTGGCGCTAAGACCCGGTGCTGGCGTTTAGTGCTGAGCTCAGCCGTGCCAGTCCTGCAGACTTCTTATGACCTTGAGCAAGTCACTCAATTTTCCTTTGCTTCGTCATTTCTTCTCCTCTTCCTTCCTTCTTCTCTTTCTGCCTGCCCACGGGGAGGTCAAATCTTTGATAAATGGGTTGTCTTTTACCGTAAGGTCAAGTGATTCAAAGAGACCGAGTTACTGTGACTTAATAAGTTAATTACGTCACTTGTCTGTCAGCAAGAGCTGACTGTGTGCGTGCTCTTAGCTGGCTCCTGCTAGGAAATACAGCTCGTTTGTCTTAAAACACCATAAACAGAGTTACTCCAGCCAAAAGTCTACTGCATTTGAAATTAGGAAATCAGAAAAGGGCCCTGAAAGCAAAAAGTCTAAAATACAAACGCTATATAGAAACGTTTATTATAGAAAATGTGAAACCTCTTGTTTCAGAGCACAACCCCTGGTGTCCAAACGCTCTCACGTCCCCCTTGCAGCAGAGGTCAACAAGGCAATGGCAGGACCCCGTCTTGCAGCGAGACATCTCCTGGGGGTCAGCAGGTAAGTTGTGCACTTGGGCCAGCTGTGAACGTGCAGCAAAATTAGCAAATGCTTAACAAAGCCAGGCGGGTGGCTGGAGGTGGGCTGAGAGGTGACCCTTACAGGAGAGATGAGCCAGCCCCGTGCCGACGGGCTGTTGGCAGCAGTGGCTGGCAGGGAGCAGCAGCGCCAGCCCCGCTCCCTCAGGTTTCTTCCAGACATCTTGGGTATTACTATAACGCTCTAGTCCAGACTGGCAGTCTATGCCACCTGCTAGAAGTTTTTTGACTAGCTATTTGACTAAGTTGATACACGTGTTGGCCAGTTTAAGTTTTAGTTGCTGTCTTTGAGCTGGAAGACTGATAAAGAAAGAGGTAAAGAGGAAAGAGGCACAGCACTGGAGACTGTAATTTGCTGTCTTTTAGCTCTCCCTGTATATCATTTATAAGGATATATAGACTGTTACGGCTCATCTGTATCCCTCTAATCATTAATGAGGTGCCTTTCATGCCCTAAAGTTAAAGTCATAAAAGTAAAGTGTGTTTTCTACTGCAGGTCCATTTTAGTCCTTTATACAAATGTCCTAGTGCCCTTTATAATGTATTTGCTATAAATCTTGACAGTGTTATTTGTTTTGTTTTTCTATCTAAATGCAGTGTTGAGTGGAAACAGCCTCATTATCTCCCTATTTCTAAGGAGAATTCACATATTTGAAAGATGCTGTGTTAACAGCCCGAGAGATAGAAACCCCTGTACATACCAAAGAGGCACAACACAGGCAGGCAGATCAAGCCTCTCCCTTCCTCGGTCGTGTGCTTTAGGTGATGGATGAGCGGTATTTCACTCCTCTGTCCCAGACTTGTGGGTTCAGCAGCAAGCTCATCCACACCTCACCTTTTTCCCTTCCTAAAAGCAGAGCCAGCTGAAAGATTTTACCAAATCTAGGGAAACAACATTTGCTTTTCACAAACCAGGGTCCTTCAAGGCTGAGCCTTGGTCTCCCATTTGTTATACATCTCATATCATAAATCATATAGATTACAGTAGCACCTGACAGTTAATTGAGCCGCCACTGTAGGAGACTCCTGTGGTTTTGTGGCTGCGCCTGGTGCTTCCTACCTTTCCTGTGGTTTGCTCTTAAACTTTCCAGCACGCTACAGTCCCACCAGCCAGCACCCATAACCTTGTGCAACATCCAGGAGGTTCTTCAGGTCACCTTCTTCAGCTTCTGCGCGAGCCACCTGTGCGGCTGCAGCGTGGGTGATGCCTCAGCCAGCTGAAGTGCCGCTACACCTGCCTTACGTCAGGGTGTACAGTTTGCTTTCAGGGAGGTGTAGCACAGCTCACGTCAGTATTTTAAATAGCACTAGGAAAATAAGGTTGGCTACCTAAGGTTGATAAATGTTGGGCTGGATTACGTGCCACATTGAGTTCTGTAACCATTTGCAATACCTTTCTTTCCTTTTTGAGAAGTCTCTCGTTACATACGCTGTCAGCCCTGCCTCACCTGGATAGCAAACAGGAGGAGGCAGCCCTCTTCACACCCCCCACCATGTCTCGTGGGGTAATGAAGCGGGATAGTTCACTGGGAAAATCCATTGGGAAGCAGGTGGGCATGCAGTTTCTTTTCATATCCCAGGTTTCTTCATAAAAAACTTTGTTTCCTGGTGAGAAAAAGAATCTGCTACCAAAAAAAGCGTTAGAGAGAGAACGGGAAAACAGAGAGAAGTAAGTAAATGTGGTTTGAGGTGTAAGACCATTTTGACTGTCTTTTTCTTCTGCTAAAACCTGCCTTTCTCCAAGGCAGGACTGGCTCTGTCAGCCCAGCTACATCTTCACAGCACGATAGGGATGCCTTTAAGCCCCCAAGCCTCCATACGACCTTTCCAGAATTGCTTATGGCTCTCTGTTTAGATGGAGCCGATAGCTTATCTCCTTCCTACACGCACCCACATGCACACACACACACAGACGGCCTCTTTCGTGATCCTCCGTTTCTTCAGAGACACTTCACAAGTATGTCTTGGGTACCATTCAGTGTCCCTTGAAAGCAAGGAGGACCTTTCCTTTGGCTTCAGTGGGCTTTGGCTGTGGGGCTTACCCTTATTTTAGAGCAAGCTTATTTTCTTTGAAAATCCTCTGAAGTTTCTCAGAGGAGGTTACAATAGTGTTCAGACCTCAGCCCTCTGCCCGGGAGGTACAATATTATCATATATCACCATCAGTTCAATGTTACAGATGTTTAAAGAGTTAAAAAGTGGAAAGTGATTTTTCTAAAGACTCCAGTAATGAAGTCCAGTTCAACAAACCTCTCATGAATACGTTTCAATCTTCTTAATCTCACTGGGAACCCACTACTTGTTTTGCTGAATCACAACCAGAACACCGACCTCCTGGCTCCTACTTACCCAACAGAAAGGGCTGGATTTATTTTCTCTTTTCACGCATTTACCAGAGGTTTTAAAAACCTCCTTCTAAGTGTGCAAGATCTTGTGGCACAGTCTGTAGCTGGAATCCTTTTGCAGAAGAGCTCTTCCCCTACGTGTAGTATATGAAAATCAGTGAATGGACTATATGCTTTTTCTCCTATTTTCAGTCATCTTTGCTAGTCTGCAAAAGCATCAGCGCTGCGATCCTCTTTGCAGAGCTACTTTGGTTCAAAGAAATGCAGATGGACAGTTGCTTTACTTTGGAGGGCCGGGTGAGCAGGCAGGGGGGGAGGCACTTCATCTCCTCCTGGGGTTGGTTTGTGCCCTGCAAAGTGCTTCAGCACTTCAGAAAACATTTTGCACCAGACAATATCTCTGTTGCCAAAACATACTTCTGATTTGGTCAATTAAACATTACAAAGCTTTTCTGTAGGTATCACAGGAATGTACATCTTGATGGGGAAAAAATGTTCCAAGTGGATGTTTGCCTTCCTCCATCTGTTAATCTTCCTGCTGATAGCAACCCAGCTCATCCAGAGCCCTCTTTTTTGCAGAGGATGGCCCAGAAACCCTGCTAATAAGGTCTATTCTGAGGCAAACCTCTTTTTTTAATTTGGAATTATGCTGTCTGTCCCTTTCCCTTTGTTACGGTGAAGGAAGCTAACCACATATGTAGAAGTGGAGTAAATAGTTTATCTATTCCAGCATTACATCCAGGTACATCCCCAAGTGCGATTCTTTCATCAGACAGGAGGCTGAGTGCTGAGCTTTTTTCTTCATCTCGCTCTTATCTTTCAGCTCACCTGGTATCCATAGCAAAACACATCTCTCCTAAAAGGGGATGTTTACAACTAACAGGCATAATTTTTAAAACACAGCAATTGCTGGAGAGTGCTGAGCGGTGCACCAGATACAGAAGTTTTTCACAGCTTTGGAGCTAATGAGTTGTAGACATTGGCAAATACCGACTTTTTAAATTAGAGGTACTATAGTTCAAAAGAGACAGATGGCTTTATTTATGAAAAAGGGTTTAAGGACCACACAAAGGAGACTCCACAGAAAGACAAAGTGTTGTCAGAGACCATACATCGTAAAATGTGATATTTAAAATGGTTCAAATTTCAATTCCCCTTTTCCTCATTGCCAGCCAAATCTGATGCAGCTCCTTTCTTAAATCCAGAAACCTTTGTGCCCCAATAAAAACAAACACAAAACAAGAGGAAACTTAGAGGTCACCTTCAGAGCTGGAAATACTGCAGGGTTCACCTTGGGGCTGATTCAAAACCCTTTGAACTCATTTCTGTTAACACCAGTACGCTTCTCTTTCTTGTCACCTCTTCCATCCAATAGCCATCCTCTCAAACTTTGGAGACTTAAGTTGAGCAATCAATACTTTGACTTGTTTCTGGGGGGTGGGGTGGAGGTGGGTGCGGGGGTGTGTTATGCCACATGGGTGTCTGGAGCACAGAATTCCTTGGTAGAAATGCTGCAATGAGAATTTCCAGTGTTGCAGTTAACCATCACTTTAAAATACAAATTTGATCATAGGTTTAGATGGCCCAGAGTTCCTGAGATTCCAGTTGCTGTTTTGCAGCAGAACTCCAAGCAGTAACGGGTAACAGCGTGTGCTGCTGGGAGCAGAGTGGGAATAAAGCCACTCGTGTTCAGGAGAAGCTGTGCAGCAACATATCACACAGGAGAGATCAGGACCTGGTACAGCATGGCGTAGGCATTGACAGCTTTTTCATTCACCCACAAAACATCCAGAGCTGCACAAGGCTGGGCAGATTCGAGTGGGAAGGAGCCCCACTAGAGACATGGCTACGAAAGCAGCTTCTGTGTAGAGAGACGGGGCGCGATGGTGCTGTGATGGGCAGCAGTGTAAGACCTGTGCTTGATTCCGAATGAGGATCAAATCATAACCCAGAACGGTGCGTAGCTGCTGGTGCTCTAAGGGGACGAACTCCTGGTAGGGGAAAATATTCCTCTTCCGCTGCTGTTATTTTCTTTCCCGGCTTTAAGAACTACTCCAACAATCTCTTCACTGTCAGCACAGCATATGTCTCCTCTGCTCTGCTGTTATCTGAACAGAATACAGAATGGAAGCAATTTCCAGAAAGCACAGCAAATATTAAGACATGCAGAAGTGCAGGGCACAGGGGAAAAATATCCCAGCAGTTACTCGGCTCTCCTGAATGCAGCGTGGCAGCTCAAATATTCATCAAGTCCAGACTGCTCCAAGCAAGGAGGCAGATTCTGAACCTTTAGTCATATGAAGTGAGTCGTTTATACGTCTTGCAGCCTTCATATCTCAATGTTACTTCTACATTTGCTTGGTTTGCTGCCTATGTCTCCTGGAAAGCTGGGCATCCTGCGCTGTTGTGTCTGTGTGCCAGAGTCTCTGGTGCTCACGTTGCCCTTTGGGGATATTTGAATGACAAAGATCATTTGTGTGAATCATCTTTTGTTCTCTAGAGTATGGGAACAACGTTGACTGGTGGTGTGACTCTAGCAAAGGACACCAAGGTAGTCAGGGAGTTTTGAAATCTTCATCTGTGAAGACATTTGGAAGTCAAGAAGTCCCTGAGCAAGATGTGGTCTGAGCAGGGTGCTGGACCAGGGACCTCCAAAGCTCCCTTCCAGGGACTTCCAGAGCCCCCTTCCAGCCCAGGTACCGATGTGAGAAGCAGTGTACATCAGTGGCTGAACTCTTGCCAGCCTGTTGACCTGAACAACACAACCAAGGTAACCTGTTCTAGAAAAGGAAGGATTATTATCTCATCCTAACCTAATGCATCCCTGTCAGCCAAGCACAGAACTACCTCAAGCCACCCCATTTACAGTGCTGCTTTCCCCATGTCACCTGGCAGGTGTGTCTCGAAGAAAGCATCTGTAGAGCAGAGACTGGAGCTTCTGTGTCAACTGAACCCTCAGTCTCCTAATAGCAAAGGAGATGTCCATGTCCTGATGGTGACATCTGCGCACCCAGAAGGAGATGCTGGCCACCCCTGCACGTTCACGCAGAACCCTGAGCACAGCTTGCATGACCGTTGTCTGTAGCTTCATATTCTTCAAGCTGTGGTTAGAGCTGGAGCCATCATCCACAGGCAGTGCCTGAGGCCGAGCAAAGGTCTTATTCCTATTTTAAAAGAGGTTATTCTCTTACGCTTACTGGCTGCTCCAGTAACACTTGCATTTGTGGGGCTGAGCTGGAAGATCTTCATCCTCAAACTCCTGCTGTCCATACAGTTACCGTGATGGAAGGGTTACAGCCACCTTAGGGCAACGACAGACAGACATACCCAGAGTGTTTGCTGCTAATTAGAGCATTTAGGAAGTCCTGGGCTGAGTGATTATTATTCTGTAAGAAAGCAGAATTAATATGTAGAAGTCCCCACTGGAAAACAAGACTCAACACCACAGGGACAGACAACAAGCTGCAAGCTGCTGTGAAAGGAAAGGTCTGTTGGTTTTGACATTCTATAATCTTTAAATAAAGCATAGTTTAGTCACTAAATATAAGCTCTTACTGCTTTAACGTTAAGACCAATATGACTACTGGCACTAAATGTAGCTAGGGATAAAGGCAGTAATAGGAAATTGCAGGAGAATAGTGTAATACAGTTTAATTTCCAGCAAAACGTGGGGTGGTGGAGGGGGTGTCTTTTATTTTAGGATTATGAAGTTGCAGTGGGTTTTGTTTTTGTTTTTAACAAGATTCCAGCAGAAGAGGATAAATGAAGGTAAGTGGCTGACTCAGGCATTCTGAAATTATCACTGAAGCTTTCTGTTGTAGCCCATCATTACTCTGTGGACTTGCAAAGCAAGAAAAAATTGAAGTATTAAGTGAAGATGCCATTGAAACAGACTATTCAATTATAAGGGCTAAACCCCAACTTATTTGTATTGGCTCTTACAAATTTTTATTTTGCTACTCATTTCTCATTATACAAGGCATAGCTCTCCAGAGAGAGAGAAAATAGACATATGGAGAACCTACTGGCCCCTGCCTAGTATTTAGACTTTGTGCGTGCATTACTATGCTACATAGATTTATTACATACTAATAAATAATATAATAATATCTTAGATTTGTATAGCACCTTTCTATTCCCAGAGATTCCAAAGCACTTTGAACACAGCAGGACATAATTGTCTTCTCACTTTGCTTCTATGCACTCTTGACTTCAGGGGGATTACTCTTGATTTACACTAAAAATATGCAAGAATTGATTATCTTCCCTCTGGACCACAGCTAAGAGGAACCACAGCAATTGTGAATGATCACTTAGTAGCATGATAAACCATTTCAGACAGAGGATGAAAATTGGGGGTATTTTTGGTTTAACAGAAAACAGTGTGCTCTAGAAAAGCAGAATATTCTAAGCCACAACTGGAATTTGGTTAGGAGCCAAAGCTCAGAACCATTTTTTTCAAAGTATCTCTTAGTCTTAACGGCCAGCCTTGAGGTGACATTCCATGGGAGACAGGGTGGTTTGGTGCAGTACTGGAATATCGGCTTGGTGCTTGCAGTTGCTCACAGTCATCTCGTATTTGTGGGGTTTCACGGCAATTATCCCTTCTTGAGTGGGTAATGACTATGTGGAGCTTAGATATAAAGTTCATTTCTAGGAAAAGAGAAGTTCCTGTGAAACAGTCTTGGGAAACAATATTACATTTTTTTTTCATTAACCTATGAAGTGTGTATGATCTGAAATGTGTAGTGGAGAGACTGATGTCCTCTAAAGAGAACAGTACATACTGCAGTACTGAGAACAGTGTCCTCAGCTGGCAAATTAACATTTTTTTATCAAAACATTAAAAAATGCCAGATTTCCCTTATAACAAAAGCTGATGCTTTAGAACTTTTCAGTCCACAAAGTACTAGTCATTAGAAAAGAAATCAGAATATTCTGATGTTCTAAAATGTTTTATTGTTTTGAACTTCCCTTAAAGTGGTGGGGGTTTTTTCCTCCTGCTTGATCTTTGCAGCGATACAGTGCAAACAGCATTCAATCAAACCCAAAATGTAGGGGGAAACCTAATTGCTCCTTCATACCGTTTAGATCTTCAGGCTTGTTAGAAATGGAAAATTTTTGTTTTGATTAGAAACATTTTTATTGTTTAATTCCTAAAAAATCCCTAGTTGTTTCTGTAACGTGAAAATACTATTTAAGTTCTGCGGGTTTGCTGTTTGACCTTCAGAGCCAGGAGAAACCAATGCCTTCCCTCTCCACCAACTGAGCTGGGGCTGAGCTGTGAAGGGAAGAGAGAAGTGCTCACAGCTAAGGCAGAAAACACACCGCTGTGGCTGAGAGACGGGGCCTGGCCTCCTGCACACGGGGTGCTTACCTTCGTGAGTAAGGGGCGAGCAAGCAACCTTTGTGAGTAAGGTACGAGCAAGCAACCTTTGTGAGTAAGGTACGAGCAAGCAACCTTTGTGAGTAAGGTACGAGCAACCAACCCTCGTGAGTAAGGTACGAGCAAGCAACCTTTGAGAGTAAGCTACGAGCAACCAACCCTCGTGACTAAGGGACGAGCAAGCAACCTTTGTGAGTAAGGTATGAGCAACCTTTGTGAGTAAGGTACGAGCAACCAACATTCGTGAGTAAGGTACGAGCAACCAACTTTCGTGAGTAAGGTACAAGCAACCTTCGTGAGTAAGGTACAACCAACTAACCTTCGTGAGTAAGGTACAACCAACCAAACTTCGTGAGTAAGGTACAACCAACCAAACTTCGTGAGTAAGGTACAACCAACCAACCTTCCTGAGTAAGGTACAACCAACCAACCTTCCTGAGTAAGGTACAACCAACCAACCTTTGTGAGTAAGGTAGAACAACCAACCTTCATGAGTAAGGTACAACCTTTGTGAGTAAGGTACGAACAACCAGCTTTTGTGAGTAAGGTACGAACAGAGTGAGGACGAGCTCCAAGTTTCAAGGTCTACAGCTGGCCTCCAGGTTATGTCTGACATTGCCTCAGTTCTGCTACACGGTGTTTTGGTTTTCTAAGGACAGAAATGTAGGCAGCGTGATAAAGATGGTTGGAAATGGATAAAACTGCTAAGGGCAATTGGGTAACAATATTCCTGTGGGAAGATCTTTCATTTCCTCGCTTGTGTGCATTTTGTTTTGCACAGTGTTTGTCCTTGGGAGTTGTATGCATTCATAAGCTTAGTTTAGTACAGGCACAAGCCTGAGAAAAGCTACGTTTTTGCTGTTCATGAAGGACATTGATGCTTTCAGCCACCAGGGCTGGATGTGCCCCCTCCGCTGCAGAGAGCTCTTTTGAACTATTGTATGAGCAGCGCCCCGTGAGCCAGGCCGTGCTGACCACAGCCGGGGTCACCTTCTGTGTCCGCTTGGAGAGAGGGACGGTTTCAGCTCAGACATCAGTGTTTGGCAGTGCCGGTGCCTTGCCCTCTATCAGAAGATGACAACCCAAGGCCAGCCCCCCTGGTGTCCAGCATTCACTGGCGTGTGGGGGAGGTACCAGCAACTACAGCGCAGGCTGCAGACACAGGTCATGGACTAGGCTGAGAAAACCACAGCTGCCCGCAGGGGCGGCGGGAGGACATAGGTTGAGGAACCACGAGCATCTGACAAATCTTAAAGTGCAGTGAATGGACAACGACAAGGTCGTTGGCTCCATCCAAGGCAATGTAAAGGAGGCATCGCAGGTTTTTCCTGTGTGCTGGGCAGCCCTTGGCATCTGAACAGCTTCCCCCTCTCCACCCAACCCTGGTTTGGCGGTAAGGGCCCCCGTCTTGGAGCAGTTTTGTCCGGGCAGCCGTAAGACCAGCAAAGAAACAGAAAAGATTTGAAAATGGGTCTTGCATCTTCTCTGAGGGAATTACTAACGATCTGCAAAGTTTACAGCACAACAAATGAGAGCGAGTGGGTGAGGGCAAAGTGCGCTGGCTATTTTCAAAATAGAGTTGTTTGTTGAAAAGGCTGAAGTGGTGTTTGCGAGAGAAATAAAACAAGGGTGAGGAAGCAGTAATAAACCAGGACTGTTGTGCAAGTGAACAGTTGACTTCCCACGGGAGCACTCACAAGCCCTACTGATGTGTGACGGCATCCCCTGCCACTCGGCGCTACCAGCCATTGTATAAAAGTGGCCTTGTAGTGGCTGGATGGGGACCCCTGGCCGGGGCAATGGCCACACTCGTCCAGCCCTCCTGGGAGAGGGTTGCCTGGGACCTACACGGTCTCGACCTAAGTCTGTGTCTTTCTGCGTGCAGTGCGTTGACCTCCCAGAAGAAGGCTCCGCGCTGGGTACCAAGGGTCGTTTCTCACTGCCGGCTACTTACGTGGCACAGGGCAGGCAGTAAGTAGAAACAGAAGATAGAGACTTTAATGAACGTTTCACAGGTTAAATAGGATGGTCCTTCACAAATTAAAGGGATGCTTGTCTCAGCTGAGTGATTCTTGAACCTCTGGCATCGCTCTCTGCGTGTCAGCCGTGCGCAGCGTGTTCCGAGGTGAGTTCTTACAAATAGCCTGGGAACCAAATGGGCTGCAATAGCAGCCGTGAAACATGCTACTTGGAGGTAGTATTAAATACAAACTGAACTTGCTCTCAGGAAGCATTTACATGTGAATTCTGCCAAAATGTGTTTCCAGGCACAATAAAGAGCCTGATATTTTTCTGTGCTGAATGTCAGTGTTAAAAGACGTGGTTAGCTGTAAATATATCAAACTGCTACTTTCCCTGAATGTACCTACCTTCAGTGGGTATCAAATCAAACTGGCTTGCTCCAGGCAACTCAGCCTCGCATGTTTTTCACATAGCAGGGGAAGTAAATTTGTTATGTCCTTGCTCAGAGCTCTTATTTTCTCATCTTTGTCAAGGAATGACCTAGAATGGGAGTCTTGACATCCAGAGCCTACATGAGAGATGTCTCCAAATCCCAGGTAAGCCCCTGGTCTGGCAGCTCCTCAAGCCCGTTCCCCGATGCTGAGAGAGCACGAGCATGTCCAGGTAGGAGTGTCTCTGCCTCTCCACTAATTGCTGAAGGAGCCTAGGTGACTGAAGAAAAGCGTTTAAGTGGCTAACCTTATGTGAGATGACTCTGTGCCCTAGGGAGCTCTTGATAGCTATCCCAGGGTTTCAGCCAGGCTCTCAGAAAATAAATATAACAGCCTGGAATTATACGTTCACAGCTGCTTTTTGCTGACAGTAACAATTTGCGTTTTGTGTATAGGGAAAATGTGTTTACCTATTATCCCTACAACACTGGGTTGAAATCCTGGGGTTTCTTTAGCAGTTGCGGTGTTATGGAAAATTGCCTCCAGATCTGAACATGCCAGCTAAGCCTGTCTCTGTGTGCCAGGTTGTGTTGTAGAAGAAAGTCCAGAAATACCCACAAGTGATACTGTAAGAAGCAGGAAAATTGTTGGCTTTTTTTTTTTTTTCTTTTCCGATTTAGAGATGTACTGGTGTTCTGCAATAGCACCAGCATACAGGGTTGTAGGGAGGCTTCTAAATAACTTCTTAAGCATTCTTTACCAATATTTTGTTTGAACATCTCATAAACTTAGTTATCCTTGGGACACCTCTGCAAAGGGAAACTGAGGCACAGTGAACCTGAGTGACTTGTCTCAAATTATATGGGGAAATTAGTCTTGAGTCCTAGTGTAGTTCCCTGACCTCTGAGCCGCCCTCCTGTAATGTTTTGGGACCAGGTTATACAGCACTGCATGATTCCTAACAAACTAGTGAGATTTACAACACTTCTCCTTATCCTGCTTGCAAAGTGCTCCTCTTGGAGGTGCTTTGGCTGGAATTCAAAGCTAAGATTTCCAGAAGTGACTAAAAATTTCTAATACCTTGGAGCGTACAAAACAAAGCCAAGAAGTAGCAAACCTATGACTTTCTCCTCCCTCAGAGGACAGAACACTCCCTTTTCCACAAGTTCCCGTTCATTATTGTTGTTAAAATTATTATCAAGATAACAGCTGGGGAGTTCACGTGTTTTTCACTCCCCTTGTCTCGCATCCAGGTTGAAGGGGGCATGGCTGGAACATCTCCTTTTTATTGCTGAAGCCTACAGAGAATTAAAACAATTTTTTTTTTTGATCAAGTAATTTTGTAGTATAGGAATGATAATACTCCTAGTGAAATAATATTATAAGCATAATTAAAAGAACTCCCAGAAGAAGAGTCAGCAGTTTTGAAAAAAAAAAAATCAACCTTATGCAAACAATAATGTGAAAGGACAGGACAGAGATTTCAGAGTGCTTTATTTTGTGTTGCCTCTGTAGAATTTCTCCTTGTAGAAAAAAGATTCTGCAAAACATTTCTCCGCTTGCATGTCGCAGAACTATGTTTTAACAGTTGAGCATTCAACAGAAAATTGAATAAAACATAGTTTTGTCTCATTCAACCATGGGTAGGAGTGTCATATACCTACACTGTTAAGGAGGTGTAAGCATCTCCCTGCACCCACCTGGCTGCGGGGAAAGATGCGGGTGCTGCGGTCGCACCGCCTGGGCGTTGCTCATTGCGTTGGGCAGGAAGATGACCTTCAGCCCTTCGCTCTCCCTGCCTGCCACCAGCTTCACACACTCCCTTGTTCATGTCCCCGTAGCTCCCAAGTAAGGCCAAAGGATGTCCTCTGGTGATGCAGCCCCACGCCTGCCTGCATTGCCGGCCACTGGCGAGGGCAAGTGTGTGCTCTCCTGAGGGCACACTGGAGCTGTGGGGAAAAGACCAGACCGAGATCCTGGGAGAGTATTTTTATTCACAGAACCTGAAAGTAAAAGTGACTCTGGAGTAAGATTTATTATCTAGGTTTAGAGAGTTTCATATAAACAATCGCATTTTTAGTCAATCAGATAGATAAGGGATGAAAGCTGGTTTTTTTCTCCGAGGGAAAACCTATGTGACTTAAACTTTGTGGCCAGCAAATCCCTTGCAGAAATGAACTGCGCTCAATCTGCATTCAGCTACATGAAACTGGTATAGCGTAATGGTTCTGCCAATTTATTCATACATCTGATATTTGCTAATGTGCTTTGATTTATTGGCTTTCTCATATCACAGTAATACTGTATTTTTATATACTTTATTTCCACCGCCACCCCTAGCATGCACAGTTCCTGCTGGGCCTTCGCAAATTAATCTGTGATATTTTTTTCCTTGCATCTTGCACAAGCGGAGAGCACCACCCATCTCATTTTGAAATTCACTATGCTTCAGCTCTCTGCTTTTCCTTTTTCTCTTTTCTGCCTCCCGTCCCACTGTACTCCCTGGTGGGCACATGTGTGTGCTCACCCCAGCCGCTGCTCACGTGGTGTGTCCCCATGCCCGGTACAGCAGCAGGGTGGGGGTGGACCTCTCAGCATCCTTGGTCACTTAACATAGCACTTACTGGTCTCTCTTCTCTGACTTTTTTTTTTTTTTTTTTTTTGTCCTCTGTGCATCTGGCAGGAAAGGCACCAAGTACCAAAGAGCTGTCACCTTTCCACTTGTCAGGAAAATAATTTAATGGACTGTAGCCATTCTCAGGCACGATCTGAAACAGGAGAAACCAGTCACACTGTCTGAAAGCCCCTGCCAAGGTGGGCTCCCATCGAGCTAAGGCAGACATCGTGCGAGCCCACCAGTTTGTGCTCAGAAGGTCCCCGGGTGCGACTCCTGGGGGTCTAGGCAGGGACTAACGGTGACTCTGCTGCCTTGGTTTGGGGAGGGGGCTGCCCCAAACCTATTGTTTACATTTGTGTGTCCAGGACTTAGAGATGCATTTTCAGAGGATGCTCAAAAGGAATTACAGCTTGACTGGGGTGCTGAGAACAGATTTAAGTTTAGATGTAATTTTCTCTTTTTGCTTGTACAAAATCTGAGGAATTATAATACCTAGAAAATTAGCCTTGCTGCCCTTTGTTGCTGCTGCTGCTGTTGTTCTTTTCAAAGACTTGAGTTGCTACGCATGAATACAGTTACTTCAAACAGATCATGGACATTGTAAGCTCTGTAGTAGTTGTTTGGAAGTTTGGCTGGACTGGGCACTTATCAGCTCTCATAAAATCCAAATAATGTTTGGATTTCTCTGATTGCACCCGGAACACTGACTGCTGTCATGGGAACAAGATTTTACAATTGTAAGCTCTGTTCTGGATGTCCTAGGGATGGAAGGAGGCTATATAGGGGCAGTAACAGAAGTTTTAATTTTGTCAACCATGTTTGAAAGCTGGATTCACAAAATGGTTTCATGGAAGGATCTGGATGCTGGAGAACTTTTTCCCAACCCTTTTAGGTGCACTAACTGAGAGAGGAATAATCAAATTTAAGTGACTCTGCTTAATTCACTGGAAACCATATGATCCACCACTGCGACAGCTCTTTTAAGTGGCTTACTCCATTATCCCAAACAGTTTGGGACCCCTGGAGTAGTGACTAGCAGAGCCCAGGCAGTGAGAGCTGGCAAAACTATTTCCCAAAGCTGCTGGAATTTTTATGATTGCTGTATTTTCAACTACTTACAAGCATACTGTTAATCTGCTCCCAAATACACCTATGTTTTAGGATCAAGACAAGTGCATTTGAATGCAAATGTGGGTCGTGCAATGCAAATTGCTTTAATGAAAACGAGGCTTCCTCTTTAAAATCATTGGCATTACCAAAAGAATACAGGCTAATATAACTTCCCAGAGTAGGAGTTTGCTTTCAGAACTAGACACTCACCAAGGAAGGGGCATACAATACATAAAATAGAGGAAAGTGCAGTGAAAAGGGAATAGAAAAGGGAATAAAGCTGAGATGAAAGGAAAGAGGGGGAGAGAACAAAGTAAGAGGGAAAGAGGATGCTACAAGCATCAGCAGAAGATTAAACTTGCATTTGGTCACAAAAGAAGAAAGAACTACATTGGTGCAGCCTAGATACAGCAGTATGAGGGGGAGAGGGAACCGTTTTAAGCTGACAATAGCGTGGAATGAAAATCCCGAGGCCCGTCCTGTCCCAGATCTGATCCTAGGTTGAGTGTGGGGGTTACGATTTCCCTCCAGTGTTCACAGGCAGGAGGATCTGTCCCTGGTGTGCTGTGTGATGGACTGTGGCTGCGTCAGAAACTCTATCCCCTTTGTAATCCTGTGGCTGATGCCAGGTCTGAAATGTAAATGGGAAGAAGAATCAACATCGCCCATCTCCTCAGCCCCCTGAAATCCAGAATGAATCGACTTGACATGAAGCGAACTGGGGTCTTCATAGGAAAGGCAGGAGAGATCTGGCACGGTCGTCGGCCGACAGCAATGTTCTTGTCCCACTGTGTTGCTGTGGAAGGGAGAAACGGGGAGAAGCTGCCCAGTTTGCTCCAAGGCCTTTGCTGGGACTCTTGTTCCTGTTCCATGAAGCGCTAAAGCTCACGTGTCATCCCACTGGCTTTGTGAAAAGGATGCAAAATTTTCCTTTTACTTCACACTTCCAACTCCAGTGATCAAACAAAAAAAGTTTGTGTGAGGAAGTATATGGGAGAGAAAGAAGGGAGGCACACTCTAATTCCTGCTCCAGATGTTTTCTTCTCCCTGCCATTTGGTTCTGCTCATCCTAAGCACCACAAGTTAATCTTGTCTGGTAAAGTAGCAAAACTGAGTGGCAGCTGTAGCCAGCGCCTCTTGCACGGCCTTGCAGAAAGAAGTCCGCTCACAGGTCTGTAGGGTCTCGATGGTGACGCCCTGATTTACTGGTACTTGGGTTACATCTCTCTGGGGGAAAGGGCCCGTCTCTGCCATCTGGGACAGAGGCAAAGGCAATTGCAGACTGTGAGGCATCGTTGTGTGGGGTGACGTTCTGCTCCACAGCTACGTGGGGCTGTGCCGCAGCAAGAAAAGAAAGGCTTGGATTGCAGCAGGGCTGGCTCGGGAGAACAGAGACAGGCCTGGAACCGCAGTGAGGTGCTCTTTGGCCCCTTGAAGTCAAAATGGAAAGAAGCTGAAATATCTTTTCCCTCTTGCATAGTGTGGACAGTAATTATCCAGTCGCTATAATGTTGTGTAAGCAGCAGCATTAGAGGAGATAACGTTTTATTCTGATCTGATCATGTGGCAGGGTGGTGAGCGCAGTAGGTATCCAGGTGTCATCTTTTATGGTTTTTTATTGTGTGACGGAGAAAGACTCTCTCCTACCCTCTGCCCATGGGAGCTCCAGCACTGGTGATGCCCTTGGTCCCCTGCCCTGCCTCTCTGTGGTCCCCTGCCCCTTCCTGAGGCTTTTGGCCTTTCCTGCTAAAGGCGTTAGGCTGGGGTCCAGCAGTGAGGTTGGGGTATGGCAGCAGAGCGGACGCTTGGTGAATCTTCTGAACGTAAACAGTTGGTTAACGATTGCATGTGACTGCCAGGGATGGACATGAAGGCTCAGGTGGTAATTTTAAGACCCACATTCACTGATCACTTCTTCCCTCCACCCGTCGGTTTTGTGGTCCATGCTTCAGTATCGTTCCATACAAAATGGATGTAAAGTGCCCTGCTGAAGAGCAGCAATTCCAGGGCTCATGCGTCTGCCGGGACGATGCAGAAGCCCGTGTTCTGTTCTCAAATGATCTGTGTGGCCATAATCAGATAACTTCCCGTCTCTTTGCCCCGCTGTGCCCAGCTGTAACTGAGGGCTATGAGGCATGCAGCATGGCTCTAACGTGCTGCTGGATCCCAGGCTGAAAAGCTCGGTAACATTCAGAGAAGCATAACTGACATAATGAAGTTTCTTCTTTAATAAACTGTCTTTGGGGCCAGGCTGGTACAAAACAAATTTGTGTGAGTCTGGTCCTAGACTGCCATTTGAGCCTGGATGGTTTCCAGGGTGCACTGCAGCTCGAGCAGAGGG
The DNA here is from genome assembly GCA_035590215.1 of Microhierax caerulescens. Taxonomy (NCBI): domain Eukaryota; kingdom Metazoa; phylum Chordata; class Aves; order Falconiformes; family Falconidae; genus Microhierax; species Microhierax caerulescens. The sequence goes on from JAVJGJ010000002.1 coordinate 3,416,300, forward strand.
CTTGGCAGGGTCCCGGTGGTTAGAGGTCAGTGCTGGTATCAGCAGACTTTTAGATCTTCTCTCGGCTTCCATGGTGATGTATTTTAAGGACATTTTTTGCTTTGCATGTCTGTAAAAGGGACCCACATGGGAGTAATGGGAATATGCATTCCTCTCTTTTGTGTCTGACCGATCTTCTTAGGTCAAGTGGGAGAAGGAAGGTGCGGAGTGGGGAGTGCCTGCTCCTTGTGGAAAGAGGGCAGCGAGGTCCCTCCGCACCCTGCCCTCTCTGCTCTGTCCGCTCGGGCAGCAGGGCAAGCCAGGACGGTGGGTTACCATAGCTAACCCCTTGCACAGCTATCCCTAAGACAAGGAGCAGTAAGGAAAAGGATCAGATTTTCATCATGACAGATACCTGGACAGATTACTACAAAAAAGTGGTGATTTGCTTGAAGATGCCTGAGCAGTGCGTGTATGAAGAGACCTGACAGGTGATGGTTTGCATCACCACCACTGAAAATGAAAGGCACCCCCAAAGAGCACTGCCAGCGGTGCCCTGGGACCCTGCTGCGTGTCTCTGCCTCCAAGCTGGGCTGATTCTGCATGCTTAGATTGAAAGGAGACAAACCAAATCCTTGATGCCTTTGCAGGCTTGGTGCGATCTTGCTGCTTCTCTGTGCCAGGTTAGTGTCAAATCAGCCTTAGTGGATTACACTGGCTTAATAAATGCAATCCCATTTCCTTCAGCTCCAAGACTACAACCCAGTTATTGAGAGCAACTCCTGTAGCTCAGGCTAGAGACATATTTTACTGGCACTGGGGTCACAGGCTTAGTCCCTGCTATCATTCATCCCGGGCTTCTCAAGCAAGGCGAGGATGCGCTGCTTTAGCAATTGGCAGTCAGTGCAGCAGCGAGGCTGGTGCAGACAGATGCTCTGGCCTTGCATCCTCGACTCGGTGCTTCCCTCTGCTCTGCTCCCTAGCTCAGGTACTGGGAGCAGCAAGGGAGCACCCAGCACTGCCTTGCAAATGTCAGTGCCAGGGAACAGATGCTGTGTTTGTTGTAAGACACAGTGCCCACCTTCGGACCCCTCAGCCAGCTAAGGGACTAATGGCGTTTCCAGCCCCTTTCGTTTTTATTTTGTTCTTTTCCCCCTGTAGGTGAGCACGTAGAAGTCAGTGACACAGCAAGAATAAAGCTGGCTGTCCTGCTCCCAGGACACACTGCCCCTTCCAGCACTGAATTTCCTATAGACTGATGGATGAAGGGAGACTGCACATAGCCTTTTCCAAAAAGTTTGCCTTAAAATGCTGATTACTGGACAGCAAAACACCACAGATTTCCAGCCATTTCTTTTCAGGTCCTTTCCTGCCTAGAGGACACAGCTGGAGAACTTGGGAGCCCGGACCTTGGTGCTGTGGACTGAGAAGTGGAGCAGGTAACAGCTCCAGCTGTCCCTTCTGCCCGGGCTGGCAGCGGGAGCCACCGGCACCTCCTGCCCCGTGCCTGCGCCGGGGATGCTGGAAGCTGTGCTCTTGAGTCATCCCTGTGCATCCACTCCTGTGGGGTCAGAAGTCCTGGAGTGATGCAATCTAGGCTGGTACCAGTTTTCTGCTTTGTTGGTTTTTCTTGTAAACCCTTTACCAAGGATTGAGACGGATGCTTTCCTGTAAGAGCTTTACATTAAGGCAGATTCCCCATCCATGCTGAGATTTCTGGGTCTGACCCTCCCTGGTTTCCAAATGTCCCAAAGACATTAAAAGCAACGTGGGGAGTGCAGGAGGAGGGATGAAACTATTTTTTTTTTTTTTTTTTTTTTTCTTCCTCATTGCTGTCAGTTGAACAGGATTTATGTCTTATTTGTCTGTTCTGTAATTATCCCCTGGAATTTATTTCAGATAGCTCAAGAAAACAATATAGCTCCAGAACTTTCTGGCTGCTGAGAAGAGTTATTGTTGTTACCCCCTGATTGTCTAGTGAAACCCAACTCCCTTCGTTACTTGCTTTACCTTACTGAAACAAAAGAGGGAATATGTTGTAATTTTGTTTCCTTTCAGAAGGCTACATGAAAAATGGCCCTAGACATGTCAGGTACAGTGATCCTCTAGGACAAGTTTAATCACAGAGGGTATTAATTAACCCCTGTGCACATTGTGCTGCGGGAGCATCCCTGTGCCAGCCTGCAGAGTTAGACTTTGCAGCAGAGAAGCTGTCATCGGTGACGACTGAAGGCCAACCCGTTGTTTCTGATTAAATACTCAGTAATGATGGTCTGGTGCTACAGGCTTTTTATTTTGTGTTCATTTCAATGACAAAACAGGGGTATTTTATTTTTCTACTTACACTGTGAAATGTGTGATTGACCGGTGCTTTAAGAGGATATGCAGTTGCTTGGATTTTCTGAAAGCTGAGGGGTGGGAAAGGGATTTGTTTGCATTTGAAAGAGGGCTTGACACATAAAAAAAGAGAGAAATATTGACATAATTTAGGTAACATGCACTGTAAACAAGCTGCTAGGTTTCTTTTATAATAATTTATATCCATCCCTCTGCAGAGTGCAGCCTGTGTATTTCTCCCCATCCGAGACAGAGCCCATCACTCTGACCTGCAGGCTCTCCAGCACATACTTCTGCCATATTTGCCCTGAACTTTGGGTTTGACGAAACCCTGTATCAAGTCAAGCTCTGCTGATATCGCCAAGGGTTTACAACAAGGTAACGAATTAGCTTGTTTTATTCATATGTAGCTTTGCTTCATGTAGCTCAGCCTGTTTGTGGCCAGCTTTGGTTCCAGCACGGTTCTTTGGGACTGCAGGTTAGCTCGAGGTCATGCAGGTCTGCTGCTGGAGAAGGCAACACGTGCTAGAAAACATGCCCAGTGGGAAGGTGCAGCTTCTCCCTGCAAATGCAGGTGAGTGATCCTGCCTGCAGCCATCCCACCCGTGAAAGATGGGGTGATCATTAATGAAAATGGTTCAACAGTCACTTCACCGAGGCCCATCCAGGCATAAAAGCAGCTCATGCCGCTCGGTTAGGTGATGCTGGACACTCGCATGTGTTAGACATGTGTGCCCAGGGGGGCGCTTAGGGCTCAACACTTTGGACACCACCTAGATTGGTCACGTTGATTCTTCCATCCTTTTAAACTGCAGATGGCTGCCTTGGTCCCAAGGGGGAATGGGCACGTGCACTTTATACTGCTGATGCTGCATTAGTCCTAAGGGAAGAGAAGGCAGGCTGTGGAGAGCATCCTTGGAAGAGGCAGTAGAACAAATTGCCTCGCTCCTGCCTTTAGATCCAGTGTCCTCCTGCTCAGCAGAAGTATTTCTGCTGTCAAAAGCAGGCTGTAAAGTACTGCTGTGTATGTAAAACCTCCCTTGCTTGCCAGCAGTCATAAATTACAATGCATCTCATTTCTCAAGTTACTTTGCCATAGCTTGGCTATGAAAAGCATGATATAAAACCAAACTATTTTTTTTCTCAACAGTGGCTTTCTATAACGATCAGGCCCTAAATAGGTCCTCCTCAAGGAGTGTCTACCCAGGCAATATGTCATGAGTCCTTTAAGGCTGCACTGGCCATTCCGCATGGTGAACGTCGCTATTTACCTTTTTCTTTCTTGGTTATTCTTCCTCTTATTTTGTGACATTCCCATGATTTGCTCTTCTTACATGCCCATGCTGTTGTGTTCTTCCATGTTTTGGAAATCTATGATCATTTCCCAGAGGGAAAATAAAAACGTAGATGGCTATGGAGGAAAGAGCTTTACCTTCATCAGTGCTTGGGGAGGGCTAAAGCAGAGTTTTGCCACCATTGCAAACTCAGGGGAAAGGAGTCCCATGATTTCTGGCTCTGTTGCTTGTTTCTACCAGAGCAGCAGCTCTAAAATAAAGTTAGCGGAGTCTCTCTTACTACCCCCAGAAATTCAACCCTGTGCTGCAAAAGTTACACTTGCTGGTAAAAACGGCTAGAAATCACAGCAGCTGTTGCTAAAGTTTCCTGCTAATTCTTCCAGAAGATGATGCTCATATTGTTTGCCATTCTGAATGGGGCTTCATTCAGAACTTCTTGTAACAAAACGTACTGTTTGCTTATTAAAAATAACTGACTGTCTTGAAAGGTACCTAGGAGTAGCCAGAGAGAGAACAAACATCTTTTTTTATTATTATTATTTTTATTGCCAAGTGAAAATGAAAGGTCCAAATTAGAGCTCTGGCATGTTTTTCTTGAAGTCTTCATAAACAGTGCTCACACCACAATTGAAATTACAAATACCACATCTGTGAGATCCTTCTTCTGTCATCTCTGGAGTGTTTGTAATGTTAATGCTTGTTTCTGGAAGTGTTTTTGCTGAGAAGCTTCAGGCATTTTTACTTGTTATTTTCCTCCTGGTGTCAACAAGGTAATAATTTCTTCTGGGTTTTTTCACCTCTTTCAAAAGTACCTATAAGTAACCATCAGGCTTTCGGGGGTGTGTGGGGGGAATCATTATTTTTTTTCATCTAAACAAATAAATATTATGCTGGCAGTTTCCAAGTTCACCTTTAAGACACTGTCTTATACTTTCTTTCATATGGTAACTCCTGAGACAGATTCAATAGGGTCAAGAGCTCTGTACAATGAAACTGCAAAGTAAACGGTACACAATCTATATTGCAAACCAATGAGGAAGCTGACACTCTGAATTGAAATGTTTCCTGAACAGCAAATCTTCAATGGATTGCAGCGTAATTTCTTCCCTTTGAAAAAAATCCTTTCTTTTGAAGTGAGGTGAAAGAAGTATAGTTTCCTTCAAATAACCGGCTGTAGAAAGGAGGTCCCTAAGTCCTAAGTATTTCAATGCAGATTTAATCTGTAAACAGAAATTGGGTAAAAATAGGTAAAGATTTTCAGAACTTTGCTGCATTTGTCCCAGATCCATCCAGGAGTTGTGGGCAAGGGCTCCTCGGTCAGGTCTGGCGAGTGCCTGGGGACGCTGGCAGCTAGCACCAAGAAACACATCACCTGCCGGGCTCTTTCTGCATTTTGGTCCTCAGGGTCTAGCGGCTGTGAAAATTTCCTCCCCTGCTTTGACATTTGCCTTACTGTATAAAGAGAAACATTCAGGTTTCTGTCTTCACTCCCTATGTCATTTAAACCCGTAGAGGACATGAATGAAGAAAAAGGAAAAACCTCTCTCTGATGCTGGGTAGCTTGGGAACCCCTGGGAAAAGTCGTCCGCTCTGCCCCGATGCGCTATGCGCTGCGGAAGGAGGGTGGATTTTACTGGACTTGCTTCTTATCTGTGTCGTGTAGCCAGTCTGGATTTTCTTCTGTCAGCATCACAGTTTTATAAACACTGTTGGTGCTGAGTATCGGTGGAGTTGGGTATAGAAAAGAGTGCAAAGATGTAGCTATAGGTAAGAATGGACAGAAGTGCGGAGGGTGGAAGGAGGCAGAGCTAGGGGGTCCTTGGGAAGCTGCAAGGCAGCCAAAGGGGCTGCGGCAGGAGCTGGAGAGCCACGGGTGGGAATGGCTGTGCCAGGCACGTGTAGCCAGACGAAGTAAATCCGGCTCTCACCGCTCCTTTGGACTTGGAGCTGGACATCGGTCCCTATCTTTCCAAACTGGTGGTAGCACTTCTCAAAACGTAGCAGACAGGCGCTCCTTAGGGAAGACGGGACACATGGTTTTGCCCCCGTGTCTTTGGGTTCAGCCCAGGATTTGGGGCAAATGGTCCTTTCTTACCTCTGCACCCTGTAACCTGCTGTCATCGATGTGTCTCTTCGGGAGCAGATCATCGCTGAGAGAAACTGGAGCAAATGTTGCACTTGATTTCCTCTCTGGTATGGTGAATTCCTCTGCTTCATATGTTGGTTAAGTGGTTGATGAAGAACACCAGGAGGAAAAAAAAAAGCAATTATACCCAGCACAGACACTCACAGCTGGTATCACAGCTACGCATTCGAAGTGATGGTTAGAGTACTGCTGGAAAGCTGTAACATTTACAGTTCCCAGTCATGTTAAACCCTTCCCAGTTAAAGTCACAATGTTCTTTATCTTCAGAGTTAAACTCCCAGGTCTGTGCTTTAAGTAACCCTGTGTCCCAAGTCTCTCCATACGTGTAGGGTAAGCCCAGCAGGGACCATGGTAGACACAGTGTGTATGGCAAGAAAATGTATTTGAATGGGTTCATGTGAGACTCATCTGCCTCAAATATCTCTGGTGTGGGGTAGTTACCAGCTTCTTTTGAATCCTTCCAGATTCCCTGCTTCTGCCACCCACATTTAATATGGACAACAGGATTTCTCAGCCTCGGCTGTGCTTGGCTCCCACTTCACATGTTGTCAAACAACTACTCCAGAAGTAAAAAAGGTATGAAATCTCTGTAACGTGTCAAATCATTGTTAGCAGGTAACTCCAAATTAGACTGTGTAGGTAGGCAAAAGACAAGGAAATGTAACACTTTACAGGTTGGGGAAAAAAAAATTAAGGCAGATTTTAGTATTTTTTCACCAACACAGACCTAATC
>JAVJGJ010000002.1:3434805-3460209 GCA_035590215.1 Microhierax caerulescens
CTCCCCTGTGCTCCGCTGGCTTGTGTTGGAGGGTGACCCGGCTTGCTCCAGACCTCCCCTTCCTCCATTTGGTGTCCCTGGGAAGCCCAGGGCACAGGGCTGCAGCTGAGGCCGTGCCAGGAGGAGGCAGGGAGGCACGTGGAGACAGAGCCCTGCTAAGGCTTGTCCCCGTCCCAGGTGGGTGCTGCGCAGAACGGAGAGGGTGGCGTCACGTTGCGATGGGTGCTGGCAGCGCCCGCTCTCACCCGCAGGTTGGCGAGGTAGTGCTGGAAGCCGAGCGGCACAATCAGGAGGGAGCTGGCTTTGCAGATGTAAAGACATACCTCACCTTGAGGGGCTTCATCAGTGGCGTTTGGGAGCCTCAGGGACTGGGTATTGTCTGGGAATGTCGGGTCTGTCGGTGCCATCTTCACCTGCCTGGGCCCAGCGTGCCTGTCACAAACCTGAACCCACTTGTACCGGCTTTAGCTCCTTTGGAACCTGAGGAGCAAGGAAACTTGTCTCTGACCTTCTGACACCGTAACTTCCATCAGTCATGTCTCTTACTAATTGCTGCTGCAGTTCAGGGCCCTGGGTGGAAGGAAGAGCCTTCCAAAACTGCCCTTGCAAAATATAAATTACCTGAATTACAATCAACGCGCGCTTAATGTGAAACACAGTGAAATAAGTTTCCAGCTGGCTTTTTAAACTGCATCTGTAAAATGCACACGCATATCTTGGCTGTGCAAAAACTGGGTGTGCAGGGGGGGGGGGGTTGCTGAAGCAGCGGTCTGCAGGCTCTGGAGCTCGCATGCCTGCGCTCCTGTTGTACGTGCTTCGGTGAGGATTGTCCTTTCATAGAACAGACAGGCTTGCAGGTTTTGCAGATGCAAATAGGGAAGCCTGCTAAAATTGAAAGCTGATCTTCAGGTATTTAGTTTCTTTTTTATTCTTCTTCTTCTTTCTTTTTGCATTTGTTTGATGCACATCAATATCTAATGTTTTTCTGCTGAGATGCTGCACCTAAGTAATGAACTTTCCTGCAGGCTGAAGATAAGGCTAGCTTCACGCCACAGATACCTTCTTTTGGAAATAATGACTTTCCCCTGTAGCAAGGTTCATCGGGAAAGGTGCAGGTACTAACCTAAAGAAGCTGCTAAAGCCCTGGCTTATAGTTCATTCATATTAAGCAAAGCTCTTAAGGATGTTTCTTTACTGAAAGCCTAGGATCTGTGTCAGTCTTTGCTGAATAGGGATTGATTTAAAATTGTTTTTAAATACCTTGTGGAACAGAGGCACATATAAAGAAACATGCAGCTGGTGTTTCTCTTCATTTACACTGATATGAATCAAGCATACATTCATGGAAACCAGTGCTACATGCAGGAGGAGAATCAGGTCCCAGGCACATTAAAAAATAGCTGTGAATATTTTAATTGTCTTACAAAACTAACACGTATTTTTAGGAAACCACAACTATCAGCTGTAGCTCTGCTTTAAAAATCAACCCCTCAGCTGCCACCAACATGGCCCGTTAGCTGTTCCATTAGCCCGTATCTCCTTTCCAAAAAGATGTATTTGAATGTTCATGCAATCAAGCTAACGTGTTGGCTGAGCATCCTTCAGAGCTTTCTAATATACAATAATATGGCTATCACTTTGTGCCTAATGTTTCATAAAAATGCTATATATAATACTACCTTCTTGGCTTCCTATCTTCTTTTATGAAAGGTCGCAGCAGTTTCATTTCCAAATGGTTACTCTACCAATCATAAAAAAAGAAAGAAAAAAAAAAAAAGACCTAGGATGCTATTGTAAAATGCTCTATAATTGTAATGGTGGGGAGAGAAGTGGGTATCTTATTCTCTATAGTACTCAAAAGCAGGAACATAATTAATATATTATCAGCTATAGTAATCATCACATCTCGTTTCTGCAATTATATATTGTATTTGTGTTTAGGTTCACCGTTTCTTATGTCTCTCAACATGAGAGATGCTGGGATTTTGGAAAGTCACAGTAGACATGCTGAGCCCTTGGCTTTGGTGACATTCCTCCCAAGTACTGATTTACGTAACAGAACATATGGATATGTAGTAACTGACACAAACTGCTTCCCGAGTAACACACAGATGTGGTGTTTGTTCCTTCTATTACCTGGCTGCCTGGTAATGTTGTCCTGTGTGTTAAAAGAGAATCCCTCATGAGCAATTACCTCTCTGCACTGTGCTTCCTGCAGTTCTCAGGAAGAAGCTGAACTCTGGTTTCTGAAAAATAGGCTTGTGGGAGATGAATCCTCCCCCATCCCCCAATCATTTCTGATCCCTGCCTCCCTTTTTATAGGCTTGGAAAGGCTACAGCATCATTTATACTCTGACTTTTCTTAGTCAAATATTTTAGGTACCTGACTTTGCCCATCTCTAATAAGTGGGCAGACATCTGAAAACCTGCTCACCATTTCTGTGGGTTCATTGACATTTTGAAAATGTGCTTCTTTTTATCATCTCCAAAATGTCTTTCCCTACAAACATCCTACTTAGAACGATTTATTAGCCTTTCTGGAGATTTCTGCCTTTTAACACCTGCTGGCGAATTTTCCAGGAGCTTGCAAGGATGTCAAAAATTTGCACTGGGGTGCATAAATATAGATGTGTGTATATACGTGGGTATATGTACACATATATGTGTGTGTATATAGCCACACCTAGCTAACAGCAAGGTGGATTAACCTAGACTTACGAAGAAAAGGAATATGAAAAGCAGACAAGGCAAGAAAAGGACAAGCAAAAATCTTTTCTTAAGGTGTGTGAAGATGACCGATTTGACGATAGATCCTTTTTTATGTAGCACAGGGAATGGCCTTATTTTCACATCTCTGTCAACACTTGGGTCTGACTTCTCAGACCCTGCTGTGACTAAAGCGCTCGTAGCTTTTGTGCCAAATTTCTTGTCCCAGACCCTTTTCCAGCTGAACCAAGGCAACAGGGTGATTCCCAGCAGCAGTGTGTGGCCTCCTGACAGGGACTGCAATGCTCCTAGACATACAGGAGCTCAAACTCTTCATCAGTGGAGTTCTGGTCTGAAAAACTTGCTCTTTCACCCAACAATGAGCAAATGCAGTTGACCCTTTGAGCTAAGAATAGTGGTGTTGAACATCCAGATGCTTATCCATCAACGTTGGATAAGAAAAACAGTGACTCCCATATGTCCGTCCAGATTTCCTCCCTGTTTCCCAGATGGAAATGCAGATGCTGTGCTACGTTTGCAGTCAGCCCACTAAATCCAAAGAAGACACATTTCACATCTGTAGAAACCAGAACAGCGCTGCAAGCATTGGTGTGCATTGTCCGGACTGGCTGCGAGCAGCAACTCTGCCTGGGCTACTGGCTGGCTGAAAAGCGTCTACAAGAGCAGAAAGGAAATCAACAATGTGTGAAAAATGTAATTTGTGAGCAAAGGACAACATGTGGCACATGAGGCCAAGAGAGGGCATTTTGGTGAGGTTCTAGTACAATATTTACCTTTGTCATCAAAGAAAAGGGCAGATTTAGCAATTCTCTGTGCTAACTCATGCTGTTGGGGTGACACAAAGAGGCAGTGCGTGATGGTGCAGCTTTTTTTTCCCTTTCCACAGCTCCCCTGAACTGCAGCAGTAATCCTCTGCATTGGCACTTGTTTCTGTGAACGCTTCTTGCTTGCTTTAACCTTAATGGGATTTACAAAGACTTGAAGCTGTCTGGCAGTCTTCTTCTTGAATCCTTCTGGAGATAATCAGGCTGATGTGCTAATCACGTTTTGTGCTGTATTTAAAAATAGTGGGCTAGAGCCTGAAAAGTGCTGAGCAGCACTATTCACCTGCAGCTTGTTTACAAGCAAAGCAGAAAGAAAAGAGGTGGTGGACAGCATAGCAAATGGGGACATCCAGATGCCTTGCATTTGAATTACAAAATAAGCCAAACCCCCATTATTCTCTGTGTTGAGGTTTCTTTGCTGTGGTGGAGGGCGAGCAGGGGAAAATAGTTGTCTCAGCTTGATCACATCTGAGGATAAACACCTCAGGCTGATCCTTCCTCAGCCCTGTGAGCAGTTTCTGATCTGTGGGATTTATGCTACACATGATTAGGTGTGAAACGGAGAGGAAGTTTATTGCAGAACGCTTGGCATGGGCTTGGGGAGTAAATTGATAAAGACGACATGTACATTGTCAAGTTGGGTGTTCTTAATTTATAGGAACCCTGAGAGCCATTACTCAGTTCCACCCGCGCAGTTCTCCCTGCCAAATCCTACTGTATTTATAGGAATAAATAAAAAGGAAGAACTGGTTGAAGATGAAGAAGCCACTAACACAGACATGCACACACTTATACAAAATGCTCAGGTTTCAAGGTCTGACTGTCTTCTTTAAAGGTCTTCTTTAAAGAGAGCTCTTACATCAAAAACTAGCCGAGGTAGAGATGTGCAAATTGAATTTATTCTCCAGCTTTTTTTCATTCAGTGGGTCTCTTGGGTGTAATAGAGACTGCTCTTTCCAGTCCCATAATTGGGTGCAAAAGTGGAAAGAAGAAGGTAATACACTTAAAATTTCTTAGAACCATTAGAGCATCTCCCATCCTAACATGATCACCCTTGGTCTCAGTGCCTGCTCACAAGTGGGTTATATCTGTGATCCTGACTTCCAGGTGCATTTTAAACTGCTCAGAGAATAAACATGCTGCAGACCCCTTTCTGCTGCCCTGGCTCGGAGTGGGCACGAAGAGGGAAAGGGCTCTCACCCTGGGGTGCGCTGCAGTGTCCCGCAGCCGCCTCCACATGCGGTCTGGGTGCCCTCAGCCCCGGCCGGGGCAGGCTTTGCGGGTGCTGTCGGGTGAGCTGGAGACCAGGGCGCTGCGCAGGGATGGGAAGACGTCGGGACAAATCTGCAACATCTCAACCGCCCTGAGCCTCGCTGCAGCAGTGGCTCAAGTCAGAGGAACTTCAAACACATTAGTTGCCCTTGGTGAGAAGGCACTGTCCATGTTAGTTTGGGATGTTGCTGTTAATGAGTATGATTATTCTCCGGCTCACATGTCTCTTCCCATTAATCGTGGCCGTACTGCTGCCTGACACCCTGAACATGTTCTCTTTCTGCTTTGCATCGTGCAGCCTGCTGCATAAATGGCAATGCAAATGTTTCCTTGATAATTTTGTCACACCAAATCTGATCAAATTTATTCGGTGCCATACACACGCACGCACAGACATGCTGAAAGACATTTGCCCTGAGGCATTAAACCCAACCTCTGCTCTCTTAGTTGAGGAAACCCAGCAGGAAGTTGTCCAGAGTGTGTGTGCATTAAGTGACCTGTTTTAATCAGTTTTATGGGCTGGCTGAGCTTTGTGGTACAAAATTAAGAAATGGTGACAGCGCTCATGAAAAAAAAAAAAACCACAACACTGTCTAATCGTGCACAGGGGATGGATTTGGGGACCAGACTTAGCCATGGCCTTGCACAAATCACTTTGTGGCTCTGCACCTCAATTTGATAAGCCTTTCCTATAGTTTTATTTACCGGAGGCTTAATTAATCTCTTTGCCATGTCCTTTCAGATGGGGTGTACTCATACAGTAAGAAGGGTCGCTCCTTAGTGAAAAGGCATCAGCAGGCATTCCTCAGACTGGAGATCCCCAATTCCAGCATTAACACGTGGATTCTCTGAGCAAATGTGGCAGGTCTTGGGTGGCACCTACTCACAGATGGAGCTCCAGTGTGCTTGTTGATGTGACTGCCTTTCTCTAATTTCTTCCCTTTCAACAGAGAGATCCCTCAAAGACGTTTTTTGAAGCACAGAGCTGTTCCAGACCTTGCGAGATGAAAGCCAGTCTGAGCTGGGTTCTGAGAAGGAGCTCTCAGAGTTTGAGCTCAACTGCCAGCTTCTCCTCCTGACATCAAAGCCCATCTATTCTCATTTGCTATGGCCTCCATATTTCAAAGGGTGACTAATTCCACTTTCTCTAGCCTCTTGAGACATGTAGTTTGCTTCTAGTCTTTTTGATGGTTTGATTTCATATGTACTGCTAGAGAAATAGGTGAAAGCCCATTGTGCCTGGAGACCGCTGGCAATGTCCAGCTTCTTTCAACCATTGGCCCCCACCTAGAAAACCGTGAAGTTAAATCAAGAAGAAATCAAACACCATAAAGGTAAGCAGAAAAAAACAGTTTGGCTTCCTATGATATGGGGAACAAAATCCAGCTCTTTTTGATGTGCAGAAACAAAAGAAGGAAAAAAAGCATTCCCTGCTCAGAAGTGATTTTTTTTTTCTTATTTTTGACAGCAGATTTAAGTTCGAAAATTCTCTGCAATGTGAGCCCAAGCTCCAGGACTCTGAAAGCCCAGCAGCTGGAGGCGATATGAGCAAGGGTTTAGCTGAGACCTCACCCTATGCTGCTGTATTCAATCTAGCGTGGCAGCAGCAATGCTGGAGATAAGCGTTGCCCTCCACACCACAGCACAAGCAAAACAGAGCTTTAACAGCTGCTCAGTGCATTGCATCTTTATTTCCAAAGCATTTTACGTAAAAAATTAAACATTAGCAGCTGTTTGCGGGTGAATATGTAGCGATTCTTCATTTGGCATAATAGCCCTGAAGGACTAGTAAAACTTTTATCTGTTCCACTTGGTGACATTACCAGGCTGACACAGATCTGAACAAGGGCAAGGAAGGGAACGTTATAATCAGAGGCTTATTGATTGCCTTAAAAAATTAAACAAAAGGTTTTATGCGGTGGAAATACGTCCTTCTTGTTAGCCATTAGATGAGTCAGACTGGCACCGAGTTCGGGACTGCTGGTCCTGTGGCAGCCTTGGTGCCGTGCCAAGGCGGGAGGCAGCAGAGGCGTGGGGGGAAGATCGCTCTAGGAGCGAATCCCAGAATTTCACAGGCTGTGGGGAAGGGGGGACATAGCCGTGGTGGTCAGACAAGGGTGGCAACACTCAGTGCCCTGGAGGAGTGGGAGGCAGTGGGGCCCCGGGGGTGTGGGGAGCACCTTTCCCTTCATCTGCCCCCCCTTATCAGCCTTAGATGGGGGTGGCTCTGCACTCTGACCTGTGCAGGCAGGACAGTTAAGCTGCATATTCCCACCTCAGCCCACCTTGGCAGGAGCTATCTGCAGCAAAACATTTATAGTAACTTCACAAGCCTTTGGGTTCTCTAGGGAGAGGAAGCTCATTTGTGGCTCTCAGAGCTATTTCTTGGCTGTTGGCTGACCCTGAGCAGATCACTCTCTCGATGGCATGCTGGTCACGTTTAAAGTTTCCCTTGTGTCCATAGGGCTGAGGAACAGGCAAGCCTTTCCAGCCTTTTTAGTCTCTTGCAGCTCCTGAGTCTGTTTAACCCCATATGAAACAAGTCTTGCATTTCTCTCATTAGTGGATGTGTTGACAAATGTTAATGTGCCTGCTCCTGTCTCTGTCTTGTTCCATCTCCATCACGCCTGGTCGTTGGAAATGATGTCCCTTCTTTCCTTTCCTTCCTTGAGTTCAGAGAATGATGCCTATCTCTCAGTACAGAAAGCAGCCCCTGGCTCCTTGGTAAAGACCTGAAATACATAAATCCTTCAGGTTGTTGTTAGTGATATGACCCCAAGGAGGTCTCATGGATACTTCACTCAGCTGCTCCCCAAATGATGAGCAGCTGTGTCCTTGGAGGGTGGCTTTCCATTCTGGAGGTTCAAAGTGACAGTCTGAGGCAGTATAGTTCAATATTTTTGTTCTATTATACCTGAATTCCTCCTTCTCTCCAGAGTATTTTAAGCACTGACAAACTCATAATTCCATCAGATCCTAATATATCTGTACAGTGACAGACGCCCCGCCGACGTAAATCATTATATGACAGCGAAGTCAAAATTACGAGCTGGCCAAGTGTCGCATAAGTCTGTGTTAGGCCATTTATTTTTATTTAATTATTTTTGGGGACGAATCGTGCATAGTCTTTTCTAGAGCCCAGGACCCCCCCTGTTTCCCACTTTACCTGCTTCCCCTCCCAGGGCTGAGCTGCAGGTGGTGGGAGGGCAGGGTCCCGGGAGGATGCTCGCAGCCTCTGGCCCAGCAGAGCTGAGGGGCAGGAGCCCAGGGCTCCGTGTGCTGCGGTGCACTCAAAGGTGGGGATGGAGGTGGTTTAAAAAATACACAGGTAAAAATGGTAATTCTGGAAAAAAAAAAATCCCCAGAGCTGCTTTAGGAGATCAGGATGGGAACGATAACATGGGCTCCCTTTGTTCTATGTGTTGTCCTTCTTGTTAATTGTAGTTCTTGTTCTGTGCCGTTTTCTATACCAATAGTGTATAAATTTTTGCTGTTCATATCCCCATGGAGCTGTCAACGTGGAATGCACAGTTCTGCACTAACTGGGATCCTCTGAATTGTGTAAAGTTCTCCGAGCTGCCTCAGCAGCCCTTTCAAGTGGGCTTTTCCTCCCTGATCGGACCAGCTGGCACGCGGCGGTGGCAGAGCTGAGATGGGCACAGACACTTCCACAGCTGAGCAAGGGAATGAGAATGAAAAGCCCCGTCCAAACCCTTCTGGGCTCCTGTCTGGCAGTCAACATCCTGGGGAAGCATGGGGTCAGATCAGGTCAGACTCTGACAGCAATGGCACAGGGAGTTAATGGAAAAATAAGGTTGTAGGAACATCAAAAGATTGCTGCATCAAAGTGTAGTAATTGCCAGAACAGGAAAGATTTGAAATATGTGATAACTCTTTTATGAGATTACCAGTTATCAGAAGGAAGAAAGAAAAAAAAAAAAACCAAAACAAAAAACGATCAGAATTAAAAAACTCATGTGCAGAAAATTAGAAAAAGGAACAGAAATGGCAATGTGGCATTTTGGATCCTCCTTACAAAAGTAGAGCACCAGCAAGGCAAAGCCGGCACTGAAACTGTAATAGAGACATTAGCAGTCCTTGAGACTGGCAGAAGTTCAAGGATTTGTACATGTCTGATGGAAGGATTGTTCACTTAATATCTATTTTTCTATGAGGAGATGATCCTGGCATCAAATCCGCTATCGTCCTAGCCCATCCGAGTATTTCTGTTGCTGTGAGCAGGTGCAGGAGGTTTCACGGCTGGAGGACGACCGCCTTCCCTGTGCACAGTTGCAGCACAGGAGACGACACAGACTTCCCTAAGGAATAAATCCTCCGGAGGAAGACACAGACACTTAGTGAAACCAGGCAAAACCTTCAATCCATTTGTCAAAGAATATGCAGTTCTCATTTCAAGGCAGGTGAGGCATTGGTGATAACTTCCAAGTGCAGAAACTTCATCTATATCCAGAACATTTTTTTAATTACCACTGCAGCTACTAAAGGCAAAAAAATCAGCTGATGACTTAGGACTTTGGTGTCAGTTCGTAGATGATACCAGGGCATAGCATTTTCTTCTGCCAGATTTCCTCTCCTGCTGATCGCTTCGTCAAGCTGTTCTGTGCAAAGTGAAGGGCTGTAAGGGAAGTGAAACTGTTCTCTGTCTGGTTTGGGGGGGCACAAATATCTTTCCCACTCAGGTTAAGGGGGAAACCACTCATGGTGGAAATGCCAGTTGTTACTTTGCTGTTGTTGCACTGCTCCGCTGCAATACCAAGTGTGAAACTTTAACTTTTGTGACTGAGGCGACGGCAGTGAGCACATAATTGCTGAATTTACAAAAACAGGGGAAAAATTAAAGTGGGGATGGGAAATATTAAATGATCTCATCCTCCCGAGCTTTAATGGAAATGAATCGAGGCTGCTAGACAGCTCAGGAAGGCAATTACAGGGAAATAATCTGTGGTGTTTAGTGAAGCGGTGATGTGGGGCATGCTGAACATGATGGATCTGGCTGCTAGTTCCAGTTAATAATAATGCACTTTAAGAAAAGGAGGTGCTGCACATGTTTGTGCTTTTGTGTCTGTTTGTGCAGTAGAGGAGCCAGCCAATTCTCATCTCCACCCCCCCACCCCCCCTCCCTGCACTGGGAATTGCCTTGAACCCGGTGGTTGGAGTGGCTTATAGCGCTGCGAGTTCCCCCGCAAGGCAAAGCTTCTGTAAAGCAGTATTTGCTTTTCTGAAGATCTTGGCCTTCTTTCTAACAGTCCAGCTGCTGGAAAATTGTGGCTTAGGGAGCTGTTATGCTCTTTGAAAGTTTGTATGTACCCTGGTTGATAGCCATCCTTGGCTGAAGTCCCTGATATAGGTCAGAGCTAGTTGTTAACAATGCCACGTGCGTGTGCCTGGAAATAAATGCGCTTATTAATAGAATCAAGCAGGGAAAGACTTTTTGTCTTCTAAAACATTAGGTCCTCCTTTCTGCTGCAGGGCTCTAGAGGCAGCTGAACAAGCTGTAACAAAAAAGACTCTTAAAACCGTCCTGAAAGATTTACTGAGGTTTGAAAAGTTGGGTTAGATTTCCCTGCGCTTGGTCTCCCTTGAACGCAGAAGCTTCTTCAAAGAAGAAGGGATGCTTAAAGGCGGACCACGGGGATGTGCAGGTCCCACAGCAAAGGACCAGCCCCCCTGTTGCGGTTCACCCCCACCTGAACCACAACAGGGAGGCTGGTCCTGTGTGACACGGTGCTTTTCCCCTGCCCAGCAACACAAGCAACTCCGAACCCGGCTTTAAACGAGCACGGGGTGCAAGCGAGCCTTGAGGGAAACGGTAATTGGATGCACCGAGTGTCCGTGCACTTCCCGTTGGAACAAACAAGCTCTCGCTTTCTGCTTTTCTACTTTCTTCCACTGTAGGTTCTAACTCCAGTCTGATGTTTTTTTTAACACAGCATGCCTTGTCGAGCTGCCCAGTGCAATCGCTACGCATCACTAATTTATTCTGCATTTAGTTTGTGGGCTCTGTCAAACTGATTCAGACTCAAAAATCCTCAGTCTGATTTCCAGGCTAAATATATTAGAAGAAGCCCAGAGAAACATAATAAAGACAAACACATTTAAATATTTATCTGGAATGAACAGAATTAAATTCCAAACTCTTGAGATTTGCTTGTTGCTAATGATTTGCTAATAAGTCAGGCTGATGCAGGCTGACAAGGAAATACTTCTCCCAGTGTGAGTGGCTTGTGTTGCTATCTCATACTGATTACTTTACAGGAGAGGCTTTTTCACCTGTAGACACCTGGAAGTCAGCTGAGAAGGGAAGGAAAGAATCAACATATGATGTCAGGAGAGCACTTCCAGAAGATGCGCTGCATTCTGCAAACAGAATTCATGTTTTTATTGTCCGGAGATTTATTTATAAGTAACATTTCATAACCTCTCCATCTCATTCCAGGTCTGGGACCTACTTCATTATATTATATCCATTTCCAGAAATGGAAAATAAAGATGCATTCGTTCCTGTTTTTCTGTGAAGGTAGATGTGAAGTTAGTTTAGGACTGGTGAAACGGTGCAGCCCATCATGCCTATAGGTTCGGGGATTCTAGTTACTCAGGTGTTAACTGAAAGCTTGTGCTGTCTGCTCTGTCAGCAGGTCCCGATTCCAGCCTGGTGGCAGGTCGGCAGGGAGAAGGGCTGAACTGCTGGTTCGTCCAGGACAATGGTACAATGATGCAACGTCCGCGCATACTGGAAACAGGCATCACCCGCTACTTGGATCTTCACTGCTCCATAAATAGCTCCAGTATAATTTACAGAGAAATATATTGATTGTTCAAAGCTGGCCTCCTCTAGACTATGATTCCCTCAGGTATGGTTAAATGTATTTATAAAGGGAGAAAAAATGGCATAAGAATGAGGAGTGGATGGCCGCTTACAAGGAGTAAATCTGAAAAACCAAAGTGAAAACCAGAGGGGTGAAATTTGTGCACAAAACAGGCTTCAACTCCATGCATACCTTTGGTGGGTAGGAGTAAAGGAGAGGTGTGGACTTTGGGACTGTGATTACTTCTCTTTTTTGACATTTTAGAATGCAACTATGCAACCTCTTCACTTTAAAATAGCAACCTTTAAAAATTAACCTTCATCATAAATATCTTTTAAAGTAAGATAACCAGGCAGTAAAATGAAAACAGATTTCTAAAGGAATACTAGATATTGGCTGGCAAAAAAAAAAAAAAATATTATTTCATCAAATACAACTCTATGTAAAGTGCCACAGATTTTACATAACTCTCTTTTTTAATCCTGCCTTTCGAGCAAACTGGGAGGTCCATTGTCCACCCAGCTGTAATGAGAAATTGAGTCTGAAGATGACATTTAGTTGATTCTTTAGCACTTCTATTTTTCTTCCAGTTTGCAAGTGTTAAGGTTAAAAGAATTCATCTTTCATCTGGATACGTTTCTGCGGAGATTTATTTCATACTCAAAAGATGGGGAATAGGCAGTTATGCTCACGAAGTGGTGTTCTGAGCCGCTGATGGAGAAGGATGTGCTGAGAAGGCAGCACAGGGGCAGGGAAGTGCCTGCGCAGCAATGAAACACCAGGAAGGGAGCTGGAAGCAGGTGAGGAAGGAAAAAGGAAGGGGAAAGCTGGCAGCACGGTGTCTTCAGAACAGCCCTCTGTTCAGACCAGTCAGAAAACCAGACACCCCCAGAAGTACGACTCCCCCCACGGCCACAGGGCACTGTAGGCCATGGGGAAGGAAACTGCTGGAAGGTAGTTCCCAGCCAACCGCAAGCAGCTTGGACAAAACCTGCCGAGGGATGCTCAGGCAACGAGGGGGGGCGGGGGGGCACTGCGAAAAGACGATGGTGGCATCCACGTGGATTCCCATCTCAATCCCTTTAGATATGCCCTTTGATTTCCGATCGGTCCCTGGACCTGCAGGCTCTGCCATCCACACCTGCCTTGCCGCAGCATCGGAGAAGCGAGGCGCCTGTCCCGGCGCCAGCCGCACGTCGCACATTGTTTGTAGTCTGCATTTCTGAGTCATTGCTCAGTGGTACGAGAGTGCGTGCGTGTGTGGGGAGGGAGGGGGAATAATTGTGCCATTAATGATTGCTATTTTGATTACAGGATGCAATTGTCACTGCGGTTGGAAGCCAATCAAAGCGTTGTGAGTGGGAGCCCGCTGGTACTTTCCAATGGTCCTTGATTAAAAAGGAAGCTCTTGGCTATCTTCAAGCAGCAGGAGAGGAAACAGCACGGATGAAGGTGAGGCAAGTGCCAGACTCTCACTCCCGATGGATCACAGCTCATTTTCACCGTAGGTTAGTCACACAATCTGCTTTTTTTCTCAACTCCGAGGCCTTCTTCCCCCTTTGCTCCCAACCAGACAATGTCTAGAGCAGCCTCTGCTTCTCGGTGACAAAAACCGAGCGCTCAGATCTTTGCTCTGGTGTATTTTGCTGCAAATTAAATACGCGGTGCGCCTTCACAACCCATCTTCAGTGTGCGTATGCTATTGCTTCCCTTTCAACACATCTTTTTTTAATGCAGTTGCAGATAACCAAGTGTCTAACAGGTCTCCAGCTCAAAAATAATGACAATTTGCAGTGCACTGGTTTAGTACAGCAATAAGGCATTTTAATTGAAGTGACGGCTGAAGGTGAAAATATCTGGTGTTTCTCCCAGATTTTCTGTGGATTTTCAGATAGTGGAATTTCTTCTATCCTGGATATTTCCTGGCACTAGGTGTGCCAAATCTTTTCCTAAGAGGAAAGGAAAAAAAAAAAAAAAAAAAAAAAAGTGGGGATGGTGGGGTGTGTCTGTTCTGGTTTGGTTTGGTGTTTGCTGTTGTTGTTTCTTTGGGGTTTTTTTTCTAAAAACAAATGAAACAAAGTGTGAAAACTTATCTAAACTACAATAATTCATCTGACTTAAGGCACTTAACCACTAAGTCACCAACCAGTGCATGTTATGGGGACAGGAAAGGGTGGGGAGAAATTTGTACTGAAACTACTGCAAAGTTTTGAATTGTGTCTCTAGGTCCTAAAAATTTGATATGAGGCACCTAAAATATCACCTTACTTTTAGGTGTCATGAATGCACATGATCCTTGATCCAGCAAAGCAGTACTTGTTGCTGAAGAGCACCTGAAATCAGACTGTGTTTTGGTAATTGTGCCTCGGTATTTGTGTATGATTGATAGCTTTGGTCTGTCTCAAGATAGAGGAGATTCATAAAAGGAAAAGAAAGTCGCAGGTTCATCCTTGGGTTTCACACTGCACAAAACATCGGCTGGTTGGTGGTGGCAGGTCTCTGCAAATGTGATGTGAGCCTTGCAAACCACGGTGACAGCTTATGGGGATGCAGGGATGAAGCGTAAAACTTAGCACTCCCCCCTGTAAGTAGCTATATGGAGTAGTATTCCCTGTATTGTAGAAATTGCTCTAATTTTTAATGTACATTTGTAGATCAACACTAATAGCTTGTTTCTAATAATTCCTGGCAGAGAGGTTGGCTCTCACTCCCACCCACCATAAGAATGTCAATTCTCTGGTGGAAAACACGTGGCCCCTGGTACCTGGAGGGCTCCTGGCTGCCTGGGGAGGTATCTCATCTTGTGCTTTGCCACGGTTAAATGAAAGTGGAGATTGGTTTGGAATTTAAAGGTGTTAGGTTCCTGCATAAGCAATGTTGGCCATTAATACAGAATTGAATCTGCTGTGTGAAAGGGGCTGCATCACCACATAGCCTTGTGCCGTGATGTGTTTATTACTTGATATTAAGCACTGGTAAAAAAATACAGGACAGAAACAAACTGTCGCTGAGGCAAACTGCAAACATCCGTAGCCCGTGGCTTTCAGAAAGGTTCTCATGGCAGCAAAGGGAACTAAAACCACTATTACACTCTTTTCCCCTTAGAAACCCTGCTAATGCATCTATCTTTTTAGCTTGTTAAAAATGGGATAAGGCTAAAAGGTAAACATTCAGATACAATTGTCATAGCACAAATAATAATAAAAAAAAAAAAAACCAACAAATAAACAACTTACAAGCTCTCTTGATAACAGAAATAATTACCTGTCTCCAGTTCCAGGTCTCAGACTGTTTTCTATACCCTTTCATTACCCAACCAATGTGACAAGGCAACCCACACACTCCTAAATGACTCTGAAAAAGCAGCCTCTTATGGGCTGAAGCTGATAGCTAGCACACAAAAAGATGCTATCTTTGTTCGTTAACAATGTACCCGCAACAGCTATCAGGGGAGTGGTTGCCAGCAGATAGCAGAAATATAGAGAAGCTTTGAAGAAAGGGTCTGAGTTTGCTCAGGTTAGCAGTGCCGAGGGGGCGATGGGGAGGAGGGTATCGAAGGTCTGTGGGTGGGATGAATGCAAGAACTAACCCAGGCTCAGAGTGGCCAACAGCTCTTGTCTTTGGTATCTGGGCAGCTGATTTGGATCTGCAATCAATGGCTGAGAGAGAGCATAGCACTGCTTCCCTGACCGTAATCTGCCATGGATAATATTTGCTGGGAAGCGAAGCCTGAGCACAAAATGCTGCAGGGCAGAGCCCCTATGACTTCTGTGGTCTTTGAATAGAGGCAAGAGCAGGATGTTTTCTGGATGCCCTTCACAGCCAAGCACCTTCAAAAAACCATCCTCATCCTTTTACAGTATCAGGAAAGAAAGAGCTGGCACTGAGAGAGGGCAGATTGGAGGCTCACGGTCACAGTGCATCATTTCTTTTTCATCTTGTTTCTTAGCCCCCGTGTCTCTCTATCGATAACCATCCCTGGCTTCCCACACTACATATGATTCTACCACAGTCTTGTCCTTTCATCTAAGAACCACCAGTTAGCTTGCTCTATTAAGATGAGGGAAATCTGGTTTTATAGATAGATAAGCAATCTTTTATTTAACTAAACCGTTCTTTATATGGCCTTATGTTGTATGTCCTACAACTGCAAATAGATAATGCAATTCTGGTATAAAGCAAGGTATCTTGAAGGTATAATTAATGCAATATGAAGTATAAATGGCTATAAAATGCAGCATTGTAGGTCTACCTGCCCCTATCCAGAAACACCTGTGGTCCAGCTCCCCACCAGGCAGATGCAGGTGGTGGGTGTGTTATGGAATTACTCACGTGAAAAGGGAAGAACTCTGCTTCTACTGTGCTGGATCAAAGACCCATGTAGCTCCCTGTCGGCTTCCTGACAGCAGCTGATAGCAGGTTAGCTAGGATGGCATCTACAAGAAAAAAGGTAATTTTAAAATGATGATTTTCCCAGCTTCTGAAGTTCAGTGCTTTCTGGCCTTGATGATGTTTGGTGCATGTAATAGTATGTGCAACAACAAACAACTTAACCTCAATGAATCTTTTTCCAATCTGTTCATGGTCTCAGTCATCGAAATATCCCATGACAATGAGCTCCTCAAAGTAATTATTTATTTTGTGCTAAAATATATATATTTATATTTATTTAACCCTTTTCATTGGGTACTTCCCTGTTCTCATATTGTAAGAAACTGGATAATCACTCTGTATTCATCTTCTCCACACAACTGATAATGAGATAGGTTTATCTCATCTCTTATCCTTCTTCATCCACCGTCACTGAATAATCACCATCTATCTAATGCAGTCCAGACTTCTATAATCTATCCAGTCATAAATTCCCTCCCACTGAATTTCTTCTACCATTTTTATATGTTAGGGAAGGCTTTTGCAATTCTTTGAAATAAACTTCAGATTTGGTTATTGCAAATAGTTTTCTATCCTCAGAAATTTGCCATTATCGGTGTTCTTCCCTATTTTGAGGCTAAGCAGAATTGTTGAACAAAATAAGCTCTAGCAGACATTCTTTTACAACCTGGCTGGAAACCAGTCAAATCCATCCTTACCTTCTGTTTCTTATTTTATAACCAATTGTTAATCCACAAAACGAGCAGCTCTTTTATCCCATGGTGGTCTCACTTCTTTAAGAGCCCTAGTAAGGAAATTTAATGAAAGTCTTTTGGAAATCCAGCTACGTTATGTTGACCAATCTTTTTTATTTACTAGCTCATAAACACCCGCAAAGAACTCCAGGAGATTTCTGACCACAATTTGACTAAACAAAACTAGTGTTGACTCATCCTATTTATTCACATACCTGCTTACAGTTGTCTGTGCTATACTCCTACAAATTGCCCAGTACAGAAAATTATTTCCCTAATAAAAGAGAAAGAATGGAAGAGATTAGTCACCATCCTTTAAATTTAAAGATGAGTAATGTTTTCAGGAAAGCACATCTTGATTTAACACACATTGTTTTTCTGTCTGCCATTCCTGACTTTCAAGGAGTAGGAAGGAGAAGGAGCTGCCAGGGTTCCCTGACAGAAATACAGACAGTAATACAGTTACTTACACTGGTGTTGTGGAGGTAAAAGTAGGGAGAAAGGGATCTGGAAGGGGAGAATGGTATTTTGCCATCAACTCAATAGGATCTTCATGGCATGGGCTGAAGTCCTTTAAAAGATTTTTCTGTATGGTGCTCTGGTGGAGATGATGGTAGTAAAGTCAAGGTTCCTCTGATGTGAAAATTGCTTGTTTAACTTTTAATTTTCCCTTAACATTTAACTTTTCTGCTTCGGTATATTTATTTCCTAGGTTTAGTTTGCCACCTGCAGACAAAGTGTAAATGAGAGTGCTGTAGCACTTGGCTATATGTGGTGGATATTTGTAGGTGACACATGTTTTGCAAGGAGAGCACTTATTGAACTTGAATTTTATTTTATACTTTTTTACCAGAAATAAAACCTAACAATAAATGCTGAGAGCCTTAAGTTCCTTAACTGTCATTGAGTCAATCTGTAATGCACTAATAGGGCCAGAGAAAGCTTGTCTTGGTTGGAAAATTGAATTTGATAGTTCTCCATGGCCATAGCCA
Organism: Microhierax caerulescens; assembly: GCA_035590215.1. Taxonomy (NCBI): domain Eukaryota; kingdom Metazoa; phylum Chordata; class Aves; order Falconiformes; family Falconidae; genus Microhierax; species Microhierax caerulescens. Next base: position 3,452,574 of record JAVJGJ010000002.1, read on the forward strand.
TAAATATTCCCGGGTAGAGGGTGTCAGAGTGTTTACTCCTGTTACGGGAGAGAAGGCACGCAAGCACAACTCTGGCAGCCCGTACAGACTTTCACCCCAAGTAGTATCTACTACAACACTGGTGTGGCAAGAGGAATACTAAATCACAAGCTCAGACTGGTCATCTGGAGCGTATTTCTTTTAAGCTACAGCCTGTCCTGCTGCTGTTAAAGGCAGGGACCATTCTGTGCCCAGCCTTTTTGTTGTTGATGCAGAAAATCGGCTTTCTCAGCCTTCAGAGCCAGTCTGGTACCCACACCGCTAGATGTTCTCCCAGAGCTGTTTTACAGACCTGGCTGATACACCGTCCTTCGAAACGCGGGCTGTGCGGGGTTGGCAGTGGGTGCTGTTACAGCACCTCCTGCAGCAGATTCTTCTAGAAAAGAAGTCAATGTATGGGGTCTTCTGAGCTCCCAAGCACAACACTGATAGCAGTGGCCAAAGTTCAACAAAAAAAAAAGTGAAACCCTGGCTGCTATGGCACTGAAGGGACTTGCAAATGCAAAAGCATAGTCAAGTGCCAGAGCTTCAACTTTCTGCTACCGGCAATTTTGCCATGTTTGTGGATGTTTTCCTGCCATGTGAAACCATCAGGATGCCAAAAGCTAATTTACAAGTCCAGAAGTGGAAAGAATCAAATTTGATTATCTGTGACACCAGAGGATTCACACAGATGTAAACCATCGTTTTGATTTTTAGGTTCAAACATGATGAGAGCAAACAAGAGATCAAATTCGACTTGTTTCACACTAAAAGGTTGCAAAACAGCAATTTCCATGTGCTTCAAGAATGTCTTGTAGCAAGGAGCTGCAAAGATAGTTTATGCATGAGCTGAGTGTTTATGATCCTAGTGGGTCATCCAGACTGAAGGACCAAAAATTATCCTTTCTCCTTAGGAACAGGTACCTATGTTGGAAAGACGAACAAGGAAGCTAATATTAATACCAAATTCAACGAACATGCAGCACCCAAATACTCCATATGTAGGAAGGTATTTATTTTTTTTTTTAACTCTGATATTAATGTTCCATGACAATTAAACCCAACAAAGTGGTTACATTTGGAGCCCAACTGTGAAATTATGGCATGACTAAAGGTTCTGGGAGTTTGTCACTGAGCAGCTGCAGTATTTCTCCCTGTCACCTATGGACATGCTTTGCCTGCATAAGGAGTGAATTTGGACACCACTGTGATGGGAGAGCTCATAAAAGAATAGAGGGGGAAAAAAAGCAAAAAGAAACATACTTGTTTATAGGTGGTGTCAGGGAAAGAAATAACCTCTGCAACAGTGTCTGGGTCTCCAGGGCTATGAAGGTGGCACTTTCCACCTGTACAAAATTTACTGGAAACATAAAATCCAACAAGGAGAAATGTATCATTTGTGCTGATAGTCTGCTATAGAGATTTTGCTGGAGAATATTACCTCTTATGACTCTTTTCCTCCTAATGCAGGATCGCCTCCCGTATTTCTGTCCAGAAAGACCGGTTAATTAATCAGGGCCCATCATCACACTGTTGGATTATCCTCTTGTCTTCTCATTTGGCCACAAGGAATTGGTTTCTTTTCCAGGGTGGTATGAATTGAGATTTACACAGATGTGAAAAGCAGATTTGAAGATAGATGTTACTGTAAGTGAACAATACCCAGTCTCTAACATCTTCTCGGACAAGGCAATTTATCTGAGCAGTGGGTGGAAGAATGCAGAGGCTGGGGCTTGGCCAGGACTGCAGATTCGTTTCATCTCCTGTACAGAAGCACAGGATCTTTAGCTAGATTCCAAAAGGACCGTTAAAATATCCCAAATCGTATAAGTTAATCACAAGGGACAAATGTATTAAGAGTTTCGTGGCTCTTCTTCAGGCATATTTTCTATTACGCTAGGGATTTGTGAAATTATTTTCCTGGGTGGCAGGGTTTGTATTTCCCTACAAAGTTTCTGGTTTGATCGTTTTCTGAGATAAGTCACTAGGCGAAACGGTCGCCGATTCTTATCCCTGCTGGCAATTGTAGTTTTACTCTGAAAGGTTTTTTGAATAAGGGTGTGAGAGAAAGCGGTGGTAACGCTGCCCCGCGGCTGCCCTGTCCCAACCCGGCTTTGTGGCGCTGTTGAAAGGACCTGGGCACAGGTGAGCTGAGCTGCGCTGCCCTGTGCCTGCCGGCCGGGCACGTCCTCTTCTCCCTCTGTTTGAAGACAAAAGGAAACCAAGGGCTGAAAGAGAAAAGTAGAAGGTTACCAGAAAAGGAATCTTGTATTAATACAGAAAAGAGGGGGGGGGAAATCTCTGTTCTGCAGACTACATATGTGGCTGTATTGATCTTGTCTTGCACTACACTTGCAGGCTGAGGCAGAGCAAAAACTGAGGAAAACTGCCGCGTGGTCCTGCTGCAAGCGCAGCGCTGCTTGCTTTCTGCTGGGGGTCACGATCGGTCACTAGTTGGCAGTTCACCATCTCCCTCCTAAATCTCTGCACAGAAAACCAGCTTGACCATTTCAGAACACTTACGGGGTGGAGAATTACCCGGACAAACCAAGTCTATTAAACAATTTTGGTCCCTTTGCCTGCACTGTGCCACCCCCTTCCACTTGGCACCACTCCTGAGAGCCTTGTACCACTGTAGCTTTTTGAGATCCATCACTGTAGGAAGAGTGAACCTTTCCCAAAAGAAAATCAATCTTTATTCTTCCAAAACTTGAATTCCACACTCATCTCCTCCACACCCATATTAATCTGCTAAAACAAAAACCCAAAACAACAACAAAAAAAACCCCAAACCAAAAATCCCAACCAAAACCCAGTTCCCTCTTCTATACAAGAGCAAAAAAATCTGAGTGGAGGAGATATTGGTGTTGCAGTGATCACGTTGGAAAAACACAACTGTGATGTTGTTCAGCATCAAGCAGATTTAGCCTTTCTTCCAAGAAGCTTGTCCAAATACCAGGATTTGGTTCCTGGGGAGCAACTTGGCCCTGCAACTCTGCTGTGATTTGAAAGAGTGCAGCAGGGAGCAAGGGCTTTCCCTGCACGAGGCTGTGCCATAGCAGTAAGGCCAGGGCAGCCGCGCTGCTGGGCTGTCACCGCAGGGGACACATGGAATCCGGTGGAGGTGGCAGAAAGATGCACTCAGAGGTGCTTGAGGTGATTCTTCATGCTTAGCCTACAGCAAATGTATATTTTTGCTATGTAGAGGCTGCTGTGGTTGGAGCTAAGGATTGCTGAGGACCTAGCATTGCCTTGACGGGGGATATATATAGATATAGATGAATTTATTAATTTAAGGAAAACCTTATTCCCTATAGAGGCATTTCCACAATGTGTTGTAGAAAAATAAGGATAAGATTGGGAATATTTTTTAATTAAAAACCTGAATGTTTCTGATCATGGTTATCTCCCGCCATCCACCCTGCTAGACAAAGACTGTCAGGCCAATAGATTTTTTTTCTCCTTTCCCTCAGGACAACATTTTCTGTTTACTTCTCTCTCCAGTAATTGTAATTCATATCAGATAGGTCGTTATGGCCCATTCTCGATACATGTTTGTCTGAAAATGCCAATGATTTTAATGCTAGCCCTTGAGAAAGATGGTTTTGTGATGAAGGCAAGGTGCAGGCACCCGAGCTGAATTTGTTTCCCAGCAGTAGTGCAGGTTTCCCCTGGGAGTGTGGGGCGCAGCCCAGTAACGGGCAGAGATTCCCAAGCTGGTGGCAGGAGCAGCCAGCACATCTCCAGTGTGTGACAGAGCTGGGTCACACAGGGGTGTCCTGCAGCGCCTCGCTACCGAGCCTAGATACTCGGTGTGCCTCTAATCTCTTTGCAGCTCCATGTAACCTCCATAAAATCAAATCAAGAATTCCTTCCTTCTCCTCTTCGAGGTTTGTCCCCCATTTGTGGACAGCAAGCCTGCGGTGAACAGGCGTTCTTGTACTGGGACAGATCCGCGCATGTGCGTGCGACTGTGTGTGTTTAACAGATTAAGTTAAAAACAATCTTTATCGCTTCATTTAACTAAAGCATTTTTCCAGACAAGTTCCTCTGCTCGAATGTTCCTTCTAATTATCATTTTCCCTTTACAATATGTTGTGTCATGCTGCTTAGGAGAAAGCTCATAGCGAGAGAGAGCACCGGGGTTGCGAAGGAAATATGTCCTGGCTATTAGAAAGTTCAATGAAGCGCTGACTTTTACATCATCATGTAGGGATGGGTGAAACAGTCCAGAAAAAAATACCCCCAGCTGAGCAGCAATGTGGGGCTTAAAAAGAAATAAATCGCAGTTTCACAATGGTTTTTTAAGGTTTCTCCATCAATTGCAAGATTATTTTTCTACCTAGAAGTGTTTTTATCCGAACTGATTGGTCTCAGAGGTGCGGGCTGGGTTGGCATGTGGAATTATAGCCCCGGCCAGGGTGTTTGCCAGGCTGATTGCTTTGTGCCCTGGGCACGGGTGGCTCTGCCCTGGGGCGGGGGGGGGGGGCTGCTTTGCTCAGGAGGAATGATTTGGAGCCGCCTTCATTTGCTTTTATCCCAATTCCATGAGCTGTTTGCAGCTGTTAATTTAACAGTTTAGTGCTTCCATCTTCCACAGGCAGGAGCAACTGCTCCAGTGCCTTATGCACTTATCGAAACTTCATTTCCAGTAACAGGACTTGGAGGACTTGGAGATGGTAGAAAAATGCTTTTGCTCCAGTGAACAGGGACAACGTGGTGGCCACATAAGTCAGCTGAGAGGTATTTTGTAAAATGAGCCTCTGTAAGCTGCAGCTCTACAGGGATGAAGCAAGAGGAGAAGAGCCGTGAAAGCAAGGCCGTCTGGGGAGAGCTTTTTCTAGGGCAGAGTGTCTCTGCAGTGCCAAGGGAGCTCAATTAGCCCAAACAGAGAAAACATTAGGTATAAAGAATCTCTGCTATTGCAGGTGGGTACATCTCCCTAAATACATATGAATTCAGGCTTTTTCTCGGTGGGAATACATCCAGCCCAACCTAGGACAGACTCTGTTTTCCAAGCAGTAGTTACACCAAAGTGCTGTAGAAGAAAGAGTGAAGCTGCTATATGGCATCTACTTATGGAAGAAAATACATTTCCATTTTATATCTTCTGAGGAAGTGATAAACTTTATGATTGTGAAGCTAAATCAAAAACTCCTTACCCAAAGACTGTTCATGAGCCAGTATCACTGAAGTCAACAGGAAAATTTTCAGTGGTTTCAAAATGAGGGTATTTCCCCCCTTCTTTTATAGAAAAAAAATGTTGGATTTTCTTTGTTTTCCAGCCCCTGTTAACTTGTCAGACCAGTTGTCAGGCTGCAGTAGAAGCTGAAAGCTTAATTATTAAGCTTATTTTTTTATTATTTTGACTTGTATTTATTTACTCTGTTTTGCAAGGTCCTTTTTTCTTATAAAGAGGAATTTATCCTCCAACATTGTTGTAAACATTTTTTCTGAATTCCAGATTTTCAAACACCCACACTTACCATGAGAAGTTATCCCTTTCAGTGCTTCCACGATGCTGCTCTGTCACCCCTGTGTGCTAATCTGAATTCTAGTACCACTAAGGAAAAAAAAAACCTGTGTCCAGGATTTCAGTGTTAATTGTCACTTTTTATTTTCCTTCAGGGCTGAGCCGTTCTACAGCATTTGAACAATATTTTCTGCAGTGAATTGTCAGCAGCACTGGGTACTAAAAACCAGAAGCAGTTGGAAAGATTGTGCTATTTGTGTTGGGTACAGTTCAAGGTCTTTTACACAGCCCTGGAAATTGTGCTAATCTTTCTGTTCTAGGGCACTTTGCAGGGTATTTGTACCACGCAACTTCAGACATCTAATTTAATCAATTCAGTTAGCTACCTGATCTCTGCTTCCCTCTGTAATCAATGTGGAGCGGGGAGAACCCTCTAGAGTTTGACTTAGAGCAGCTAAATTATTTTCCTTTTTGAAATGCTGCTTCAGAGCAGGCTGGTTTCTCCTTTATTACAGAGATATTCGAATTAGACTGGTTGGTCATCCCAGACTGGTCAGTGTGAATTCCTGCCTTTGTACACTTACCTGTAGCATCCAGATGAGAGAAGACTTCAGCCCTTAAGTCCTCCTTCCTTAAATACACGCCGGATTCCTCTGTGGCTTGCTACCTCAGGCAAAAGCATGAGAGTATGATATTGTGAGAAACCTCTGTTTAATAGTGAAGTTATTTTCAAAAAGTCTTCTTACAGCTTGATCATGAGAACATGCTGGTGGGTCTCCATGGATGTCCAAGCCATTGCAGTTCCAAACCCAGCCTTCCATGAGAAGTAACTTGGTCTTTCTCACTCTTAACACCCCACTTAGGCTACACTGAGCTGCAAGCTCCTGAATTTTCACTAATTCAGCTGGTCCAGTTCTTGCCTTTTTCTACACAGAAAATGTCAACTCAAGATATCTCTACATTACTTCAAAGCTCAGCAAGCATCTCTAGAGCCTCAGCTCCTAGCTTTATCTGATGTTTCTGTGTTTGTGTATAGACAACCATTTCCAGGCTGTTTATAAAGAAATCCCAGTGCCCTTTTCAGAGTCACTGGAATATATAGTTTTGTCCTCTTGGGAGATGCTGTCAGGGTTGTTTAGGATCTCAGTGTTAAGAACATTAGTTTTTCCTCTGATATGCTTGGGAGTTTACCCTGAGCTTTCAATATCAATGTGTTATTTATTGGCAATTCCTTATCCTTCTATAATTCTGCTTTGAATGGTCATTTGCTGGCCAACATTTAAGTCCTGAGATCAGTGATCTTTCTCATGGCTCATAAACTAAGAAAAGTAATTTCATTCTTTATCTCTGCCTGGTGGAAATCCATATCTGGAAAAGTGGAGTAGGGTCACAATTCATTGGTAGGCACTGGGCAACTTATATAGCCTGAAATCAAACTGGAAAATATATTTTATAAGTAAGCGTGCACATTTTTAAAGAATCCTTGTGATCAGCAGACTCTTCTAAGTTTCATAAATAATCCCCCAAAACAGAAATGCAATATGGATATTCTAGGTTGCCCAGTTAGATGGATACAGTTATTACATGGGCTGTGATACCTGATGGGAATTTCCCTGTGACTTTTTTGATTTAGATTATCTTGGAGTACTGGAGTATTTATAATACCTCACCGATGCTCAGATGCAGTGGAATTCAAGCATGAAGCCAAACAGCTTCTCCAGTATTATCTATTCATTCATCTGCCTGACAGACAATGGATAACCTTCCAGATTCAGGGACCTGTGCCTGTTGCTTAACCCTGCTAAGTGGTAAGTAGCAAGCATGGGTTTTCCAAAGTGGGGAACCTGGGGGCTGAAGGAACACTTGGCATTTAAAGGCATCTCCCAGCAGAGGGAGGAGGTAGGGGACCAGGAGACCTCTGGACAGATGGGTCATCAGAGAGGTTGGGGAGAGTCTGAAGACCCAGGTGATGGGAAGAAGCAGGCTTGTATGCATCAGCTTATTGTTTTTAATGTAACTTTTCTCTGAAAAAGCTTTTATAATGAATGAGAAAATATTTTGAACTACTGCACAGGCAGTCACAGGCTGCTTAAAATTTCCTCCACGTTGACCATGGTACAGAGTAGCGCCTGTCATGTGAGG
>JAVJGJ010000002.1:3460309-3472680 GCA_035590215.1 Microhierax caerulescens
GTGTCATGTGAGGGGAGCACTGAAAGCCTCAGGTTTGGGTAGGGCAGTGGAAAGAGACACCAGGGCTGTGGCTGAATTGGGAGTTCAGGTGCTTTTTCATGTACCCGGGCTATTTCTGGGCATTGGGAAGACTATTAGACATGCTCGTGGGAGAAAGTGCAGTTTACAGAAATATTCCTAGAAAGGGAGTGTTAAAACTGAAAGCACAACCTTTTTCATTGGAAATCTGTTTCTAAGGCTTCTGCTCATCCCAGCAGAGACCGCAGCCATTCCTGGTCATCTTCGAATCTTAGTGAACCAGAACAAGCACTGAAGATCCTGAGCAAACTGCTCGCTGGCAGTCTATCGAGCGAGAATTGTTTACCGAGGTTATCCAGCAAACAATTTCAATAGTGAATAAGTACAACAAAATCACCATCTGCCTGTGGATAATTGGAGAACAGAACAAGAGGCCAAATTCACAGAGTACATTATTCCTCTAGCTCTGTTGGGAATCCTGAATGGGACCCGCTCGTGCTGTTCTTTGACCTAGACCGAATAATCTGTTGCTTCCACGAATGCCAAATTCACTCATAAGTGCCTCAGCTGATTACAGCCACCTGAACCTGTGTTCTTCAGCTACCCAGTATATTTACACACCCACTTGGGTTACTTGTGCGGCTTTTTAATTCATGGACCATGGAAAAATATTTTCTTGCATTTGCTATTCAGTGCTGTTTGCTGTTCTGTTCGCTTTGCTAACTTGAACCGGTGCAAAAAAAGGTGAAAGATATGTCAATTAGGTGACTGTAAATTAAACAACTGATTTCTTCATTTAAGTGTTCCAAGTTAGGTCTCTGATTTAAAAGCCTGAAAATTTAAGCAAATTGAAATGAGTGTTGAAAATTTAAGCAAATTTTTAACAAATTTACCTGGGTCGACTTCTGCAGAAATTACTGGAGCGAGACACTTTGCCCTCTCTCTTACAGAAGTGACCCGAAGGAGCAGCTACGCGGGTGCTGTGGGTGGGAAAGCAAAGCAGGAGTGAAGCCTGGGCACGGATGCTCTCGGTGTTGAGCCAAGCCCTGGGGACTGTCAGCGGAGATCACGGGCTTTGGGCAGATGGAGCTGTAGGCACACGCTAACGGCTATGGCTGAATTAGGACCACAGTTCTGGTAAACCCAACGCCTTGGTGCAGTTTCCTAATTGGTGAAACTAGTGTAAAGCCAGGGTACTCACAGCTCTGCACGGTCCTGCCTCTGTGCCAGCACATGTGGGATTCTCCAGGTCCCCTTTCCAGTACTGGTTTTGACTTTGAGACTTATTCCGGTGGTGAAATTGCGTGCTTTATTTTGTGTGCAAATTAATCTTGACCCAAAGCCTGATAACATCCTTAGAAAAAAAATCTCCCCGTTTGAAAGGCTTTGGAATTCAAGCTCATAACTAATTGTACTGAAGTTAATAGATTCTGTAAGTACACCTATGACTCAAGTCTCCCCCAAAGCCTGGGTTTGGCATTAAATGATGAGACTCCTGGAGAGAACACTTTGAGTCCTTTTTAATGCATCTTTTGGTATTATAACCTTAGATGTATATTTTCAAAGTATTTTCTCTTACATCTGGGTCCAAATTACAGTCTTGATTATTTTTATAGAAGAATAGTGATTCTTATCTCAATCACAAGACTGCAGAAGCTGTGCTTTTGGGGGAAAAATTCAAAACTCGCTCTGATAAGGCAAACGAAATACATAATTGATAATAAAGGACTATAAGCAGATATCTCTTGTCTACCATCAACCAATCTTAAAATTATTTTGACCTGAAATATTTTCCCCCTACAGGTGAAAAGGCAGAAGATTGTATTCTGGCACCAGGAGCAATGTTGCGTTCCTTAGGAGTCGTACATTTGGCTCTGCAGCTGAAGGTAACCATTTTTTTAATCATTGCTATCATATAATCCATGTTTGTGTGTCTGTTCTATAGTTGCTGCTGCAGTGTAAAAATGAAATAATGGTTTAATAGTGTCTTCATCTATGGAGACCATATTATGTTACTTGTGGGTTATGCTCATAATATTTTGTCTAAGATAAAAATACTTAAAGAAAAAAGTTAAAGACTACTGGTCGAAAGAAGCATTAGAGTGACAAAGGTTTTCTTATTTAGAGGGAAATTATAATTTGGGGCATCATGAACTGGGAGTTCTTGGAAAAATATATTGGAATATGTAATACACACCGTCAGATTGCCAGAAAAAGAGAACACATTTCAGTGATCTGGAAAATGAGGCTGCTTTCTTGAGTTTAGAATTAAAGACTGGGGAAAAAGAAAAAAAACACCAAAACCAAAAAAAAAAAAAAAGCCCTACCACTTAATTTTTTTTTTCTCCCCACACTTATTCAAGTTTATGTCAACAGTGGTGGTAATAAACAGAAAGGGAAACATCCACTTTGCCAGCCAGATGATCAACTATAATAGTTTATTCATTTGATTATTAGTTTTAGCATTTAAGCAAAGAGAAAGACTTTTGCTTTGTCTATTGTTTCCTTTAACAGTAGTTTTGTTTTGTTTTCTTCCCCTCTTTTTCTTGAATGATATTTTTTTAAAAAAATACAGTAAGAGGTTTCCAAGGTTGCATTTTACATTAAAACATAGATTTTTATTTGTTTGTCTAATTTTCTGTTCACTCCCTTTCATTGCCGTGAATTGGAAGGTGACAAATGACTTTGTGAAGGGAGAAGAGAAGGAGCTTCCACAGTGACATTTAAATTGGAACCCATGTTTGATGGCATGCAGATGATTTAAATACATGTCACCAATGTACAGCTATAAAGGCAGCTTTTTAAAATGCTTTTGCTTCCTTTACTGCTGCTTTAACGTGCATCTGGAGAGCGCTGCGATCCACTGGAGCCATTGTAAATAAGCTGCAGTCATTGTCTTTCAAAGCCTTTTCTTTACTTGCGTTCCTCAGGTGAGCTGCATTGTGGGGCTTATAAATAATGATTATAATCTTAATGCTTGCTATGCAGATAGAGAGGGTGATTTTAAAGTCACCTCGCAGCGAGCACTCCTGACCCTGTTTCTAGGTTTACTGTTCAGCAGGGGGTCATAGCGTGCCAGACTCCCACAATTCAGAACTCCACACCTCCTGCCAGCGAACACATTCATCCTTTCTGTAACTGTATGCAGGGGGCAGAGCTGGGATCACCACCGCTGGAAGCAAGTAAATTATCTTCTGCAATCAGCACGTGCCTAATACATGTGCTTGACCTTCTCTCATAGTTCTCAGAAAGGTCTCCATCCTCCTCCAACAGCAAGTACGCTGCCGTCATGCCTAAATCCAGGAGTGCTCCTTTAATATCCTCTTTTTTCTTGTTAGGAGTAGGTCTGAATTAAATTCAAGCATCTAGGCACCGCTGACATTTGGGAACATTTGGATCTCTACTTCACTGTGACAGCTTGTGCCTCATTTGATTTACCGGTGAAGCAGAGGTTCTTTCTTGGGGGGGTGCAGATGTGCGTGTTAATGCTATTATTTGGTAGCGGCACAGCCAAAATCAAACTCTTACTATGTGAAAGACCACCTCCAAATTCAGAGCTATTGATACTTAATTAGCATGAAAAAACCCAAGTTCCTTTGTCATTTACTACATGCTGAATTTTAGTAGATTTGCAGACTCTATTAAACAATCTTTATTAAATAAAGACGAACCCAATGATTAAATGTCCCTCAGTACCTTGCATCAGTTTACTAGGGCACTAACAGTGTAAAATCTATTTCCCACAAAACAATGGATAGATAAAATCTGATACAGTTGTGTCTGAAAATGTATAGTTTAATCTTTTCTTTTTTTTTTTTTTTCCCCCCCTAGCTTCTTCCCTTTAGGAAAATGGGAGATGGAAGGGGAAATGGCAATTGTGCATCAGGAGGTGATACCACAGCTGATACCTGTGCAGCAGCTTTTCTGCTCTCTGTCCCATGCTGCTGCACTCAAGTTATGCTGCATGGTGCTTTGACCTCTGTCTGATAAATACAGGTCTGGAAAACAAAGATCTTTAAAATGGTTGGTTTTTTTTGGGGGGGGTGGATTAAGGGTCAACTTTCCTGTTTGTCTCCTCTTAGCATCTTACTGCTCTGCTCTTCTCCCTCACCTGACCCTGACATGTCAAACGGCTCCGTTCTCTTAGTGCTTGTGTGGGTGGTGATGGTTCCTTACCACACCAGAGCTGTTCTGGAAAGGCACCTTCTTCCTGGGGTATTTTCATCCCTTTGTTTTGATGGTAGGGTATCTGTCGATCTATGTATATGTATGTATTTAAATTGAAACTTGCCACTCATTAGCTGTATTAATCCCTTTTTTACCCCTATTTGCGGTATGAAAAGTTTATAAGCCCCAAAGTTACCTCCCGCCTTCATTAGGTAAGAATTTGCCTTTTCTGTCTTTCTAAAATTTTCACCTCTGCATTTGCTCCCAGACCATCATTCCTATTTTTATTTTCCATTACTGGCAGCATTCTGAATGCATTCGTTGGGCTTTTTGCATCTCATACCTGCTTAGCTCAATCTGGTCTCCAGCACAGACCTTTCCAAATCTCTGCTGTTATTCCTACGTCTAGTTTATACATTCCACAGCCCTTTTATTCTCCTATTCCATCAGCGTCTTCACTCTTGGTGTTATACCTTCAGCCATGCTGCCCCTGCTTTGGACACATTCCTCTCCTTTTCCCCACACAGCCTTTTCTCTCCTACATCAAATCCATCTTCCCACATGTTCCCTCCAGCCGTCCTTCCCATCTCTTTCCCTTTACCCAGGTTTCTTCACCCCTTCCAACGCTCAGCTGCTTTCTAACAAGCTGGTTTGGCTTGTCTGGCTTTGCTGGAAGCTCTGCTGGGCATGGACTCAACCTTATTTCAGATTATTAATGGGGCTGGGAACCCCTGGTGGGAGGTTGCATTTCTGATTTCTGGGGCTGCATTACAGAAATCCAGCATCACCGCTTGCTGTAGCGATCGCATCTTCTCCGCACTGAGACAACTCAGGACACATTCCCCTGGTCCTGACTTTTACATAGAACAGCAGAGCGCAGGAGCGATGTGAGCGCAGGAGGCTTGTTGGTGTCCTTGTACAAGGGGGTTATTTGTTCTGGAGATGGCTCCACCATGGCATTGCCAAGCCAACTGGAGCCAGCAAAGGCACGCTGGACCCAGGCTGAAGCAAAATCTGCCAGAATCACGTGGGAAGGGAGTATTGAATCCTTGGGCATCTGGGTCCATGGATGGAGCAAGGACTGGGCGCAGCCAGGAGTCGCGCAGAGCAGCATGTGGTGCAGCAACAACAGCTAATTGGGATGAGCTGGCAGCCAGCCAGCCTTGTTGCATTGTAGGGAAATGCTGGTTAACTGGGAGGAGCAGGAAATGAAATTGGAAGGGACAAAGGTGGCAGACGAAGGGAAGAGCCTTTTGACAAATACAGAGCTCGAGATGGCCACTGTGCTTCCCGTCAGCAGACACGTGTGGTACACGCGTGTGGCAAGCTCGGCAGGAGCACGTGATCCACAACCGCTGGGCAGGGAGTCAGATGTGTGGTATCAACAAGGAGAGGCTGAGCCCAGCACATACTGGTGTAGGACAAGCACCTGCCCTGTGTCACCACGTTGGGGCAATTCAAAGCCCAAAGTGCCTCGGTCTGCTCATTGTCACAGGTCTTCTGGCTCCTGGGGTGGTGCTGGGGGCTCAGAGCAAACAGAAAGAACGGGTGCAGATGAGTGAGAGCTTGTGGAGATGCTAACATTCCTTTATTTCACCCTGAAAAATGCATATCTGGTGCTATATATCTGAATACCATTGGGAATCTGGACCCAAACATATAACACAGGGAAGAACAATTTGGGGACAACTGCAAAACTCCCAGGAGAAGGATTCATAGACTTGAGGGCCAGGAGGGACTATTATCATCATCTAGTCTGACTTCCTGCATAATACAGCTCAGGAAACCTCAACTAATAATTTCTGCATCAAGCCCATAACTTCTGTTTGAGTTATAGCATCAATTTTCAAGAGATATCGAGTCTTGATTTAAAGAGGATAAACTTTGGGTTCTTTTTATCTGTCTTCCAATGTCTGAGCCTTGAGGGTACACTCACATCTGGTTTTGAGCTTTTCTCTGCAAACATAAAGGCTTGATACTAACTTATATATATATATAAAAAAATAAATTAAAGCTGAATTCTTCACAGTGCTTTTTCATCCATGACTTGGGGCTTTAAATAGCACACCCCAAAAGTTTGAAGTTTCTGATAACTTCTGGCAAAACAGTTATCTCCTTCCCGGGGAGAGACTGGATTAGGAGTTTCAGAAGGCAACCTCTTTTCTGAAGATTTCCATCCAAGAGGAGGTGACCTGACAGGCAGCCCTTGCCCCATCAAACAGCGTTACTTTGCTACGGTGAAATGCAGCCTTCTGTCCTACCCGAGAGCTGACCAGCTCTTGCTCCAAAGCACCCAGAGCCACCAATTAAAAAGGTATAAAAATGGTCTGAATAAAACAGAAGTTAATAGATGCTGATGTGGGAGTAACCAGGGCTGTCAGGGAGCGATTAAGCTGCCGAATAATCTTCCACCTGGAGCTGTCAGGCCGGTGTCTAATGTTTCATTCAAAGAAGGAGCTCTACATTCCTGATGAGTAAATGACAGAGAAGATTTCAACCAGAGCTGCTCTGTGACTCCAATCCTGACATACCCTGATGGTTTACTTGCGGTTCTCCTGCTGTTCTCCGGGGGATGCCAACCCATTACTAACACATGTTACGATGTAGATGGGGGCACAGCTGCAGCTGATTAGCAGGTAGCCATCAGCGAGGAGGGAGGGTGCACCTTCCACGAGCTGTGAGCTGCCTTTATTATAGATATTTGGATGGGGCAGGCAAGGAGTTTACAGCTTCCAACCCCGGGGAGCTGGCCCTGTTCTTACAGCTGTGCAAGGGGAGGCAGCTCTGCACCAGCCCTTACCTGCTGTGCCATCAGCACCCCACCAGCCTGGCCCCAGCACGGGGGGGGGTGGGGGTGCGGGTGGGGGTGGTTGACCTGCAGTGAGGCTTCCCTTTGCTTTTCCACCTCGTTCAAAACCAAAATGAAATAGTTTGCAAACTTGACTTGCGTTTAGTGCAGGTGCCCCAGTTGAGAGCAGGAAGGTAAGAAAAAATGTTTAGTGAAATGCAAAACGTTTTGCTTGACCATGTTTCTGGGTTTGGAGTTGGCATGAATTAAGAAATGGTTGAGTATTGTACAAACAAAATGAAAGCTTTCATTCTGGGTCAAACAGGATGCTTCTGTTGATTGAAGGTGGGTATTTGCTCCTTTTCTCTCATTATAGCGGAAAAAATCTTTCAGATCAACACAGAACAGCTCTGTTTTGTTTTCCAAATGAACTGAAAAATCCATTACACTCACAGCTGTACCCGCAATACCTCTGCTGCTCGACTCCTGAGGTCCCCTATAGAGCTGTCAGCAAAACAGGAGATAGAAGGCAGATAAAACTGTATTATTTTTTGTGGGTTTTCCTCGTGTAGAGATGAAACAGCCATACCTCACAAACCTGAACCTCCCCCTGCATCCAAGCAGGAGTTTTAGGAAACCTTGTTCTGATGCTTATCTCCAGCAAGGATTCAAATCAAGCTCAAGATTTTGCCCCTCATCCCACCGCTTACCCATATTTTTTTTAGTGGAAAATAGTATTTGAGGGGACATGGCTTCACCCCATTACTGCAGGTCACAGAAAAAACAGCCAACGCAGTTGAGTCCACATGGCATTTCTGTTCCCTGCCTCTGTCTGCCCTTGGGTCACTTCTCTTAGCTGTGCTCGGATGCACATTCCTGCTGCCACCACCCTGTGCATCACCAAGCTGTTCCCTGGGTCACTGACTGTCAAACTCCACCAATACCCCACTGTGGGGACTGGATTTTCATGCTGGGACACATGGGATTTCTTTCATGCTTTGGTGGAACAGACTTGTGTTAGGAAGCTCAGACTGGGAAAAGACTCTGTGCTTTCAGAGTGGCTGTGTTTGAAGAAAACATCCTTTGGTGCAGCTGCTTTGGAAGGTTTGTACGTCATGAGCTGTTTGGATGCCCCCCCCAATCCGTGCATGGCATGGGGCAGGGAGGTGCTGTCTCATGGGGTGTGTTTGTTCAGTTGGAGAGCGGCTGCAGGGTAAAATGGTAATTTAATAAAGTACGTCCATGCAATAATCCACTGCATCAGAGAAAGAGGGAGATGTCACACATATCCACCTCTCTCTGTGTTTCAGCAGCTCCTCTGTGTCTCCCTGCTCTCCCTTGTGTGTATTTGGAATATTTCAGGCTGCAAAGAAGTCAGAGAGCTCTTTGCTTTGTACAGCCAGTTTGCACCCTGCAAAGACTTCGTTTCTTATGCTGATACACAGCAACACGCTCTGCATCTGCTATCCAGCAGTGCTGCTGCTGCACTGCCTGTGCCATCTTCTGGTTAACCCCATCCCTGCCAGAGTGACCACCCTGGGGGCTGTTCTGCCTGCAAGGTCACTGCAACAGGGGCAATGACTGATTGTCTTGTGAAGGCACCGCAAGCGAGGTGAAAGTCATTTCCCCACTCTGTTAAACCTGAGAAAAATGGTTCTTAGGCTGGTTTGCTTTTTAAGGAGCAGTGCAGCGTGTTTCTGCCACCTTCCCATTCACCTCAGTGCAAAGTGATGGTAAAGTGGATGGAAAACACTGCCAGGTGTGAACCTGTAGATGAAGCCAGTCAAAGTTTACAAGGCAGACTTGAAAACAATTTTCTTTTTCCTTTGGGCTGTGAGAGCCCAGACTGGCTAAGAACAGCCTGATTTACATCCATGTCTCTCTTTTCAGCACCCCTTGGTTCCTCCTCATCACCAGTCCCTGCATGCAGTGAATCTCAGGGGAGAAGCAGCAGCTCATGCTTGGGCTCTGCTTTCTTCCCCGTTCGCACTCTGCAAAGGGGCGCACGAGAAGTGACACCTCTGAGCTGGTTCTGAACCTCAGGAAACGCTGTCAGGAGGGAGCATGATTTTCTGACTTGCTCTTTCCTCTTCGTTGGGCTCCAGAGGCTCCGGTATGGATTTACTGCCTTGCGCTCTCCGCTGTCCATTGAACTTCACTTTAATGAGTGCCCGGAGGGTCATCCAGCATTACTTTGCTGTGCAAAGGGGCACAACCTCAGTTTAAGATTTAAGACCAGAGCCCCCCTGCTGCTAGGGTTGTCCCGACCATAACTTTGACTCTGTGGATAACGCTTACGTATAAAATCCTGTAAGGAAATTTAATGTATTTTTTGCTAGCTTGTCATAATGCTGTGCATGTAAGACCAAAAGTCTTCTGTGAATTTTTAAGTTCTGTCAGGCTGTACTCATCAGGGGAGAGTAAAATTTGGAGCAAGTGTGCTGTGGAGTTTGCTTTGCACCTCCTGAGCCTAAACAGTGGAATTTATACAGCCAGGGACAGAGATTTCCATTTGCTTTACTCCTCCAGAACACAGAAAGAGGGAAGAAGTGGTCCGGGATTTGGCTGATGTCTACATAAGCATTATGAATGACAATAAATATCAAATAATTCTAGTGATAATTTCTGGGTTCTGGTATTTTTAGAAAATTATTTGTAGAAGTAGAGGCAGAATTGAGAACTTTCCAACAGGCTTCTGGAGACTAAAACCTCTCACATGTTTTAGAAAACAGCAGTAGGAAATGCTTTGTAGGCTTTTTTTTTTTCCTCCCTCCCCTTCTCATGTCTGCTCATGACACCTTGATCTTGACCTCCATAAGGGCTTCCATATTTTTAGTTTCTTACTTCTCAAATGCCTGATGTCCTGTTTTTCTTGTTCAGGGCTGCATCTGCCCTGCTGAGCTATGAGCTCCCAGGCAGAAATGTGCTATTCCACCTATTACATGGGATGAAGTCCAAAGCCAGACCCACTGATAGAAAAGGCCAGTGCATTTACCATGAGTACTCTGGGGTTTTTTAGGTATCCCACTGTGCCTTTTCCCAAGACGTGTTCCCTTCCTAGAGTGTGTTTCCAGCATCCCCATCGTGTGCTCACACAACAATCATAAAATGGGCTCTGCTGTCTTCAGCACCATGCTGCTTTTATAAACACTTTGTGATGAAAGGTCTTCATCCCTTGTCTTGCAGGGGAGAGGCTGTGGCTAAGATACATCCTACAGTGCGTGGGATGCTACAGGACAACTATACATCCCTGGCAGCTCCTCTCAGGTTTGTGTGGCAATTTTCAAATCTTATTTTTGTCCTCCAGCATGGGGGAAAGACATGAAAAGGCCTTTGAGGTTGGTCTGACAACCAGTCAGTAAAGTCAGGACTGGCTACTGCAGCAACGCTGTTGCTCCATCTACACATCCTGTATTGATGAGGTTTTGTACAACGATGTCCCAGAGGTGTCCTATCTTCCTGGATAGGAGATGTTGCTGGTTGTTTGTTTGGTTGTGTTTTGTTGGTTTTTTTTTCATTTTGCAGCTCCCTCACACCACACACTGCATGTACCCACTGATGGGTCCAGTCTTGGGGATGTGCTTATAATTTTAGGGAACAGGATTGGCACTGGCAGGAGCTCCAGACGTGCCTTTCCCTGTCTGTGAATGATGGTTGCACTGTACCTGGGAGATCAGCAACAGATTAGACATAATGAGGGTTTGTTGCATCCAGTTACTTTGACCTGTCAGTCTGTCCTGCTTTCTTTTTGTGTGTGTCAGCAAAGGAAAAGCAGGATTTATAGTTGCTTCTTGTGGCTTCCAACAGCTGCCTGTGCAGGGGAGGTTTCGCTCCTGTACTCAGCGCCACACAGAGCATCCATTTAACTGAAGCTGTTACATGGGCTCTAAGTGACTGATGACTATCAAAACAGGCTCTTCACAGGAAAATCCCAGTGTAGAAATATTACATAATATATTAATATTTATTTACAATTGGATTTCTAGATGATGAGTTTACCATTTTTTACTCTGAACATGACATGGTGAGGTGAGTGTTAAAGTGAGACTTTGCAGACTTCAGTTTTATGTTCTGCTTAGTATTTTCCGTGCAGCCTCAGTCAAGTAAGTCCCTCTCTGCTCCTCTCCTCCCTCCCTGCAAAGCAACATCCCAGCATGCTCACAGCTGGGGAGGCTCTTGCAGAGATGTTCCTTAGAGCCTGAGGGACAAATTAACATGACAGTAATGGAGACAACAGAAGTAACTCAGGAAGAATTACAGGCTTGCAAGTGTGGCTAACTATACTGTAAAGCCGAAGCTCCAAACACATTATAATCCCCAGGAGAAGCACCTTGCTCCTGCTTTATCTGGTAGCAGGGACAAAAGGGCTAGAACTGGGGCCAGCTTGAGGACTTTACTGATGCTATAGGGTCTTGGCTTGGACAGAGCTAAATTGTCTTTGTTCAGCAAGGAGTGCAGGGGATGCGCTGGTGGCTGATAAATTCACAGGCCACATCGGGCTCAAAAAAATCCGGCATCCTGCAGGGCTGGATGGATGCTTGGTCTCAACCTCCATGGCTCCTCCTGCATCCCTGAGAAAGACAAGCCTTAGAGCAGATGTGACAAAAATCGAGGCCAGAGAGAGAAAACAAGAGGCCAAACGGGAGGTGACATCTTTCTGCCCTTATCTCTCATGTTCTCCAATAGCATGTCCTGAGGGAAAAGCGGATGATGCATATAGTCATCTGTAAGCAGGGAGGGCAGGGGGTGATCTCCCCTGGGGGGCTCCCTGAAGGAAACATCTCTGGGCAGGTTCTCAGGTTGGTTCCCCTGAGTCAGTGACTGGTGTCATTGCTCAGGACTGCTGAGCCTTCCCTAACTTCAGGCTTCTGGGATTTATTTAGAGTTTGATTTTATTTTAGACAGGTGGCAAGAGGATACTGCTGTACGGATGACTCTGGAGCGGAATCGGTGTGCATAAACAAACAGGGAGATGGGAGACATTTTTCTCTTTAATGTCATCTTGAGTCTTTCTGGAGCTATCTATTTATCTCCAGTCTGTAGGTCCACAAGATGATGAGATGGATAAAATGGGATGATAAGCTTACGCTAGAAGAGAAACTATCAACAGACCTGTGATGTATTGCCTTTCTCAACTCTAGTGGATTTAGGGGTGAGGGGAGGATAAATTTTCCCCTAACTTTTCTTGCTGCTTTTAGATAGCCATTAACTCTCCATGGACCATGACTTTCATTTCCCATCACCTTTGAATTATTCAGTCTGGGACTGAGTTGGAAGGTAATTTCAAGAGGTAAAAAGAGGTGGGAAGAAACTAAACTTTTTATTTAATTCTGACCGTGGCTGGCTTAAATTCTGCCCTTTATCAGAGCTTGCATCAAAGACAGGCTGACAGGGATGC
>JAVJGJ010000002.1:3481854-3497130 GCA_035590215.1 Microhierax caerulescens
AGAGCATCTCCCTTGTGAGGAAAGGCTGAGAGAGTTGGGCTTGTTTAGCATGGAGAAGAGGGCAATCACTTTTATTTATGTGCGTGGTTTTGTGTGTGTATATATATATATATATAAAATAATATTTAATTTATTATATTTATATCAATGCATATAAATGCCTTAAAGATAAGCGTCAGGAGGACAGGGTCAGGTTCTTTTCAGTGGTGCCCAGCAACAAGGACAAGGGGCAACAGGTACAGACTATAACACAAGAAGTTCCACCTGAAACCGAGGAAGAACAACTTTACCTTGAGGGTGCCAGAGCCCTGGCACAGGCTGGCCAGAGAGGCTGTGGCATCTCCTTTCTGGAGACATTCAAAACCCGCCTGGATGTGACTCTGGGCAACCTGCTCCAGGTGAACCTGCTTGAGCAGAGGGGTGGACTGGAGAGGTCCCTTCCCACCCTGACCATTCTGTGATTCTGTGAATTTAATAGACTTCAAAAAGGAAGAAAGGTTTCTGTGAACTTCCTCAGGCTGCATACTTTCCAGAATTAGGACCTATGTGCTGAAACTCCCATCTACTGAGTAGCTTAATACAACCATAAAGCCTCTCTGCCTTTTTTACCCCTTGATTTCATGGAGTTACAGCTTAGCTATAACCTTTTATTTTGTGGTTTTGCTTTGGTGGATGTGCACTTGCTAAATTGTAGCTATTATTGAAAGTAATATAACATAACTGAAAAGGGATAATACGCCGGAGCTGTATGTATTTAATGAATACCCAAAGGCCACGAAGAAATAATTTTGACCCAACCTGCCCCTGAATATTGAGTTTTGCCTGAGTGTAAAGATAGATTTGAAACATAATTCTGTAGCATCTATTCCGCTGCCGTCCAGCGGCAGGCGAAGAGGCTTTTTTAAAAAAGAAAAGAAAACAAAACCTGAGGTGGTTGAAAGCAGAGCAGAGGGCGAGGGCAAGGAGGAGGCTGGCTGAGGACAGCTCTCCATCTGCAGGTCCTGTGGCTGCTTCTCAACGGTGGGAGCGACCCAAAAGAAAACACAGCAAAGGTTTAGACTAAAGGTGGGGGTTTTACTGGTTGGAATGGCATTGGAAATCTAGCAGTGCTGATGGGAAGGAGATTGTGAGAATTCCTCCCAGGAGCCGAGGTGTGAACACCCAAAGATGTAATTTTTTAGCCACAGAAATCTTGTTCTCTGAGAAACAGAAAATAAATGAGAACTGCAGGATAGTACATTTATGTAAAGGACTTAAATGTGGAATCTGTTTATAAAGAAGAAAACCCACAAGTCAAACTAAAGAAAGAAAATACAAGACATTCATAGGGCCTGAGACATGTTTTAGCTGTTGCAGACCAAGATGGGTCATATGGGGTCATTCTCTGGAGGAGAATTATCTCACTTTACTAAGTGAAGATCTTTGATAGAAAAATCAGACTTGTGTAGAAAAAATCAGTTTTCATTGAAAAAAAGTGAACCTCACCTCGGAATCAAAGACTGATTGGAGGCGCAGTATTCAATATCCATGCAGCATGGGCCAGCGCTGGTGCAGGATCACAGCTTCATGTCCATCAGCCCCCAGCGCTGGCTTCACAAGCTGAACAAAAAGTAGAGGAAAAAAGCACCACAGGAAAAAAAAAAACCAAAAACTTTCCTGAACAGCTTTAGTGCCTAGCTGGCTCAAGCTCAGATAAATATTAGAAAGTCCCAGAGAGGCTGATATACAGTGTGTGAGCAATGTGTCTGAGAGTGCCATGAATACTTGTAGATCAGCCCAGGTCAAACAGAGCAATCACTTCTGTCTCACCCCCAGACTTCCCAAATCAGTTTGCAACCCCAACATCTCCCTGAGCATCAAATCCTCTTTCTGAGTTGGGTGTTGCTACATGGGATCCCCAAAAGGGGTTGTACTGGCTTACCCATACGGTCTTCTTCTGCTTCTTAAATATGTATTTGTTCAACGTTGTCTCTTAAACAAGAGCAACCCCCTCTTCCTAATTTGGCACTGTAAGAATGAGGAGTTCATTAAGAGGTGTGGATGGATTAAGCTGTGCATAAGGCCTGGTGTTATCAGACAAGGGTTAGACACCCCATTGTAGTGCTATAATTGAAGTTGTATGAATTATAGTCAAGGAGCACGAAAAGGTAATTTCCAGTTTGGCTAAACCTCCCTGATTCCCTCTGGCCACAAATTATCATATTTCTTCTCTGAAACAGACCTCCCCTATGTTTTTAAGCTCCTGTAAATTCAGGGCTGTTACAGTAATCTCTAATCCTTGCACAGACTGCTGAAGTTCTCTCTCTGTCTCTTTTTCCCCCTTTTTGTACAAGTTTGCTTGTGAGATCTTTACTGCGGAGAGCCTGACCTTGGCTTCAGCTCAGCTGACAAGTAGGTGCAGAAAGACTTTCAGATTAGAAAGACAAATAAATATTTGAAACTGATTAAGCCAAAAGAAGGTTCAATCGTGTAATATTCCAGGGCTGATTTAGATACGTGAAGTCAAGGAACAGCAGAGAGAAAGTGAATGCAGCAATCTCTTCGTCTGCGTGCTGCAGAAGCTAATACACGTGATGTGAGATCACCTCCTGGTCCCAGATGCTCTCACAGGGTGGGGAAAACGTTGATTTAAACTTCTTCAGTTTGCTTAAACTCATACAGTTATGCTGAGCTGAAGCAGATGAAGTAAAATCTAAAGTGTGCCCGTTGAGATCTGCCAGTGATCCATTTATTTTGTTGTGCCTTCTTGTTATCCTGAGTATATTCTGCACATGCCTAGTGTGACAGCTGGCCCTGAGACAAAAGAATAACATATGTTGTGGGAAGAAGTTGTGTTTAATACAAATAGATGCACATTTCAGCACTTAAACTGAGCTTCCACTGAATGTGCAAAGCACAAAACTGCATCTGCAGATGTGCTTGGTGAAAGCAATGTGTGCAGATAGCACGTGTGATGCAGCATCCAGGCTAGGAAATAGGTCAGCTTGATCTATCACTGTGGCCTGTGCTTTGTGCTGGTCCTGCAGTGAGTGGAAGGTTTCCAAATGCCTGACATACTGGCTTTTCTGTCTTTTAATACACATATTCTGTAATAATAGTGGCAGATACAGTCGATGTTCCTACCGCTTTGCATTGCCCTTTGGGGGGAGGCAAAGAAACCTCAGCAACTTTCTCTTTTTCTTGAACAATCACTAACACATGCTACAATCATCCTGAAATGCATTCAGCAAATCATCTCTGATTGCACAGTTAGAGAGCACTACTCTATATTAGTCATTTAAAACATCTTCAAGGGTTTCATTGATGATGATTTTCCAAAAGGAAAGAGGCAACAAGGAAGATCTATTGAATTTTGAGTCACTGTATGCTGGGTGTTACATTAGAACTTAAATCAGATCCAGCATTTCACAAGGAAACGAAGACAGAAAAGTCAAGTGAGATAAAGGGCTGTTTATCCATAGGAAGACGTGATATGTGTAAAAAGAGCCACCTTACAAAAGGGTTAGCTGTTCAAAATGCCCCCTTAAAGAAGATACAATTAGAGCTTAATCGTTTCTTTCTTCAGTTCAAAGCTCCCACATCTAAGTTAATGAACACGTATGCCAAGTCAGCCCTATTTGTACCTTGCTTATCTTGACCATTTAAACAAGCTGGCTCTTTGCTAACATTGCTGTTTATAGAGATTGCACATCTCTGCGTGGGAGCATCGCTCTTCTTTGTAGATTGGATTTTGCTCCACACAGACTGTTGAGGATCAGATGTAATTTCTTCCTCCTAAAGAAGTCCTAACAATTACTTTACAAATAAGTTGATAAAAAGATAATAGATACTAAATTAACCACAGGAGGGCTCCTGATCTGTTCCCTGAACTGCAGGAACATAGCAGAAAATTACAAGGAAAAAAAAAAAATCAATGAAGACAGAAAGTTGGAGCCCATGAAGTTCAAAGAAGGTACAATTGTTACTGGACACCAAATGCAGAGCCAATTAATTTATTAAAGCATACGATGCAGCACCATGTGTTTGAGGGTGCTGTGTATTATGGAGAGGCTGCAATGTGGGGTCAAGCTCTCCAAAGCCATGTCTGTACTGGTGAATTAAACATGCCTGGTATTACTGTTTGCCACGGCGGCTGGCAGGCACATCTCCATACCGGCCAGCTCTCCTCCTTCAGCACAGGCTGCTGTTTGCAGGCTGCTTGTTGAAACAGCTCTGACATGTTAAATCACAAATCCTTCATGGGAATTGTCTAGGAATGGGTTTGTTAGCCTAATCAAAAACTGGGGATTGCTGTAAAAATGTTAGCCAGCAGGTATCTGCTGAGAGAACTTGAGGAAGAGGGTGAGGAGGCAGCAGTAGCACCATGCAAAGACATACTGGGAAGCTGGCTGGGACTGGAAGCAGCACAGGCTTCTCACTAGGGGCTGCTGAGCACCGATAGATGCACGTTTGGGGGCTCAGAGACACACCGGCTTGTGGTGTGAGGCACAGGCATGGCCCTGCCTCTGAAATTGGCTCTTTTTAAAGTGCTGTCTCCCAGCCTTGTGCATGCAGAATGTCTTTCTGGAACCAGGGGGTTCCTTTTTCCTCCTCTAAATCAGTGTTTCTCTTTCCCTGTGCTATGCCCAGCACTGTGTTTTTCTCTTCTGCAGTTGCATGTTCTGGGGCAGCAGCGTGCTGAGGCAGTGCTGAGCAATGTGCATGTTCTTGCACGGTCTTTGATGCTAGCCCGTTATCAGCCGTTGGCCTCATCCACTTTAAGGTGTGCTGGCCTGGTGCAATTTTGCTTCACAGCTACAGGTAACTGAGTCCTTTCCTCTCGTTATGCACGTCCAAGACATACACACGCACATATACATTTGTATACACACAGATACTCCTGCGCAGGCTGCGGGCTGTCGATCCGTTATACATCTAAATGTGCAGGCATCTCCCTAGGTACCTCCTCAAATCTATCAGGTTGTTCCAGGTATGTCCTTTAAGCTTCACTATGCTCATATTTACGGCAGTGTGTGCTGTGGGTCTTTCCGGGGTTAGCTCTCCGTTGCCGTTTTCCAGCACACTGGCTCAAGGTGGAGTGCTGATCCAGCGGTACAGGAGCACACAGGTTCCCTACGCTTGTCAGTTCAACACCCACAGATTGATGCCCATCACACTTTTGTCAAACTTCTGTGTTGTTATAGACCCCAGGAGCTGCTCATTCATCTCACAGCTCCAGGTATCAATAACACCCGCAGCACCCAAGGTCTCTTGTAAGCAGTGAAATCCAATCCCCAAAGCCTTGTAGTAGTGACGAGCAGAAAATCACAGCAGCTGGTGTTGGAAAAATAGGAACTCGGCTAAAGCAACAGTACCTTGACAACACTTGGTGCTGCAAACATCACTTAACTTGACAAACAACCGGTAATAGCTAGAGTGAAAATAAAGGGTTAGGCAGGTAGAGAGATAAAGTATGAAGAACATGCTGAGCAAATAACAGCCTTTTGAGAATCAGCATTAGCATAATTACTAAACATAGGTAATTGCTGAAATAGCATTTGCTGGCAGCATTTGTGTTTCTAAATGCAACACTTTCTCTCTTCCCTACGTAATCTTCTGCTAAGACTAGAGAGTGTGCTTACGCTCTGCTTTTAGCTGAGAAAAGAGAGCTGGTGTGGAAATTGGCACCATCTGAAAGCCGAAGGCAGAGAGAGGAACAAACACATTTAACACCTTGGAGTCCAACCATCCTTTTTAAACAAGGTTGTCATATCTGGGGCTACATGCTTTGTTAAAATCTATATGTTACACCATCAACTCAGCATTTGTCCCGGCACCCTACTCGATACTTGATAAG
This sequence comes from Microhierax caerulescens, assembly GCA_035590215.1. NCBI lineage: Eukaryota > Metazoa > Chordata > Aves > Falconiformes > Falconidae > Microhierax > Microhierax caerulescens. The sequence goes on from JAVJGJ010000002.1 coordinate 3,487,691, forward strand.
ATTGGACATTCTCAAATCGATTCCTATTGATCACTCACTGCTGAAATAGGATAAGCATGTGACAGACACAATGAGTGTTTAGTACAGCAGCAGATCAAGCCATTCCAGCACTAGAAAACAACTCAGCTGATAAAAAAAAATAAACAAAAAACAAACAACACCCCCCACCAGACACAAATGTAGCAACATGCAGTGCATAAGCAAAGGTCCTGGTTACAATCAAAAACTTTAGCTGGTTCTGCTTAGGAAGACATTTGGCCACAGTTTTGATGGAAGAGCAGGTGGAAATTAAAATGGGAAGGAAAAAAAAAAAAGGCAACAGATGAGGTTGCATCTGTGAAGGTTGTAGGGCGGATTTGCAATTATTTATGAGCACTGCATGTGACCTGGGTACCGAGATCATGCTGTACTGGCTTACTGCATCCCTCGCTGCATGCTGCTCCGCAGGGCAGGTAGGAAGTTGTCAGAGGCAATAGCTGGCCTCTGCCTAAGTAAATCACCAAAAAATACCATGGGGAGGGGAAAACCATGTGTGCACTATTAGCTGTGAAGATTCCTCTGGATAACAGAAGTACAGAAGGGACTTAGCCTGGGTTTTTTGAAAAGAAGCAAAAAAGGTGATTTGAGAGTAACTGCGGAGGGCAAACCTGAGGCCATGCAAGGGTGGCTCGGAAAGGACAGGACAGCACGGAGACAGCCCCCCCCCCTCCCCCCAGAAGGCTGAAGTAGCGGGGCTTTCTAAAGCTTCAATGTGGTGGTAAGATGCCAAAAAAGTCATGTGCAAAAGCAGTTCTCATGGCTGAAAACATTTTTGTTTTTAAAATTGCTGTGTTCTTGCTGTGAGGTCAGAAGCTGATAGCCATCTCTGGACCGCTGATCATGGCTCACTTGCCAGTCATCACAGATGGACGAGTCGAGAGAAATAGGTGTCATCCTGACATAAACCATGGATTGTGGGATCCCAAAGCCTGCAGCAAAAGCACGAGGGCTCCCTTTTACAGGCAGCCCCCCAGCTCTCTGAACGCTGCCTTGTCGGCTCCCTGGTGAGCCTCTGCGGAGGTTTCACCAGCAGCAGCTCAGGCAGGAGTTTCATGGAGCATGAATTGCACTCTCCACAGGGGTACCTCAAGCCTTGAAAATTTGCACTTGCACATAATTTCCTCAGAGGAAACTCAAAACACAATAAGCGAGAAGCATGAGGCCGTTTGGTGATCCATATATAAATAAGAGATAAAAAATGGCAGCCCCTTCAAAAATAAAGCAGAAAAGCCTTCTACTGCCTAACCCTGTGGTGGCATTTTAGACAGATGTTTCTTTAGGTGAGAAGATCAGTATTTTGCTGTCATTCATTAAGGATTTACCAGTTTTGTATTGATTTTGTTGTGGCCTCCTATGTACTTTAATTGCTGCAATAGAAAAACAAGTTGCTATACATGACATTTCCTTTCTGAGAAGCTGGCAACAGAATTGCATGAACCACTGGTAGATTCACTGATTTCCCTTGTGAGTCAGTAATAAAATGATGACTGAAACAGCTTGTCCTTCTTTCTGTTCCAAAGCAGCTATTTTATATTTTTTTCAAGAACTCTCACTAGCTGTGGATCCAAACCCAGACATTTTCCTAATTGCTGGATAATATGGTAGACTTTCCTATAGTATTTCATGGTTATTAACGCTGAAGGTTTATTGATTTATTTTGAGGGACAGGCACCTGAGTGCCCTTGCTGGAGCAAGCAGGTTGCTCAGGCTGTGGGTGAGGTCCACCCAGAGCTGGCCAAGGGCAACGGTGATAATTGGCAAAGTGGTTTCTGGTGCTCTCATCATTAGATTGACACATAGTGCAACTCTCAGGAGTGTGGGTTGAAAAAGAAATGCTTCCTTCCTCTGGGATGCAAGCCACCAGCTCAGACTCAAGGCTTCTCACCTGCGAGATCTGCAGCAGCTGGAAACCCATATGGTGTGGGGCAAAATAACGTCACAGTGTGCTTGCAGACTGAGGAGCAGGTAAGACTGATTAAGTTACCTCACCTCATCCTTATGAAAGGGTTTTCTTTGATGTTGTACTTCCTGGAAGTTCTTCTAGGGCATTTTCTGCTGTCCCAGCTGAGCAGGCTTCACGTTCCCTGAGGAGCTGCCATGCCAGCAGAAGGCATCTCCTCACCGAGTACCTTCAGGCTGAAACGGAGGTGAGAAAACAAGGGCTTGTTTTGTGTTCCCTCTGATATCCTCCCTCGACTTTCAATGCTTTCAAAGAACAATGTTCTAATCTTTTGTGTTTAGCCGTCTGCTGACACCCTGGCTCTGGGTTTCCATAGCTGTACTCTTGTTGTTGTGCATTTCCAATTCTGATGCTTTTTTTTTTTTTTTTAATTATTTTTTTAAGCTGTGGCCCTTGCAGAACTGAGTTCAAGCAAGGTAGCAGACAGGAGGTAGTTCACCTCGTTGAAAGCTGTGTCAAAATTCATGACAATACCCACTATTCTGCTTAGAGTGGTTTGGGTCCCACTGCATGAATTAATGTGGTAAGAAAAGAATCACAGAATTCTTTCCTCCAGCAGCTTGGTGTGTGCATATTTAGGTGACATAATGAGAGGTGCTACAAGAAAACAGAGACAGATGAAGACCTGTAAGGTGATCCATAAATAAAATACTTCAGTGTGTCCATAACTAAATTCTGCAACAACCTCGTGAGGTAAGTCAGTATTAGAGATAGTTGTGAGATGGATAAAGGAGGCTGCTGGAGATGCAGCTGATGGTGGGTTGTCTCAGGAGCACGTGGAAGCAGAGCCTGGACGATCCCTGGCAGGGTTTTAGAAGTGGCAAGATTGCTGAGGATTTGTTAGGGCTGGTCAATCTGATAAGAAACAATTGTATGCAATTAAGCAAAGTAAGATCTGACAGCTCCAGGGGTATATTATGACTTGTGTGTGTTTTGCTAAGACACAGAATCTACTTCCTAAAAAATGGAATTGACAGAAGTGGCAAAACCATGCTCAGTGCAGGAAGCAGAGGTGGGCTGAAGGAAAAACAAACAAACAAAAAAGTACCTTGCTTTGCCTTCTGCTGGTCCTGCTCCAGATCCGAGCTGCTGGAAAACTCCTCAAGGAGTATTTGCAAGCTGTTCTGCATGGCCGTTTCGGCACAGCCCAGCTGGTTGATGCCAGCAAATCTGGGCTGGTAACAGTTCCTGAAATAAAACCCATCTTGCCAGAAGAAGAAAGTCTAAGAACAGAAAAGTCTGCTTGTATTTTTTCCGTCATTGCCTATGTACTTCTCAGAGACGTGTAAACAAAGCCAACTTGTTGATGAGAAATATGTCAATCAAAGAGCTGCTGAATGTTCTGGAGACAGTTATCACTAGATGTTTTGACTAAATGTCTAAGAGCTCATGCTCTTGGGAAATTTCCCAAAAGATCTGAAGATAAACACACAAGCTCTTGGCATCTCTCCTGACTGGATGAGAATCTGAGAACGATTATTATTTACATTTAACCTGCACACCTTATAAAACTCGTGGTGTGTGTTGAAGGAAGCACCGGAGCATCTGACAGTGGTGTTTATTAAGGACAAAGTCCCAGGGAATATCTGAACTCTGCTGGACTACTTGTCTACATTTCAAATCATGTCAGAATAATAATAAAAAAAATAAATACTCTCTCTGTCATATTCATCTACAGCCACTTTGGTCACAATTGAAATGTGGAGGTAGCAAAAATCAAAGGATTGAACCTATTCCAGAAACCTCTCCACTGGGGGCGATGGCAGCATTTGGTGAGGCAAGAAGAAGAAATTTGATATTCAAAGCAACTTTCATAAGTTTTCACGTAAGTCAGGTGTTTAATGATCCCCTGCTGCTCCAGTTCCGAGCTGCTGGAGGGCTCTTCAGTGGGCACAACGCTGCTGAACCCTGGGCTTGGCGCTTCGGGAGGCCAGGTGGGTTATGGAGAGGCTGGATTCCAACAGCAAGGAGATCCACAGCCAGGCACCCGCAAAAGCCCCAAAGCAATAAGTAGGGTGTCACTGCTGGTGGTCCTGCCACTCATTTTTCTGCACAATGCTCCGAAAATGGGAATGATCCGCTGCGATCCGCAGTTCTCTCCCCAGGCAGGTGTGCTCTAGAGCCGTGGTGGCCGGTGCAGCAGGCTGGGATGGCTGCTTGAGCCAGGACATGGATGAAAATAACTCCTCCTTAATCCGATCAGAAGGTAATTTATTTTTTTTTTCCTTCTTATTGTTCTTTTGATCAAATTCTACCTGTAAGGACATATGATTTTGCACAGCAGACATTACCTGAGGAATGTCTTGGCAGAATTCCTCGGAAGAGGAATCAGTAAGCAGATTTATTTATTTTTTTTAATTAGAAAGCTCAAATTTTCATCTCTGCCAGCAGTGACCTTTCTGATTTGTTTACTAGGAATGTGGACAGGAGTGATTCATTCTGTTGTTCTGGTGATAAGAATATCAGTGCATAAGTGGTTTTGTCCTCCACCTACATTACAGGTACACTTGTTTTAATTGTACCTGTTACAATCAGTTTCTCCTCCGTAGCACCCATTGAGTGGCAGAAACACAAGCCCACACAGCCCACTGAGTAGTAAACATATCTGCGAAATGTCACAGCACTAACCAAAATTTCACAGATCAGCACAAGAAATAAATATAATGAAGAAAAATGGTTTGCCTATGAGAATTAACCAGCCTCCATTAGTGAGAATAAATGACTGACTGACTTTATTCCAGGAGCCTGTAGAGTTTTGCAATTCTCTGTCTCAGCCACGAGCCTTTATTGCTTGCCCAGACTCTGCATCTTTTATCTCAGTTAAGTCAACAAAATACAACCTGGTTCAGAGTAAGCTAATGCAGGTATGCGGTGCATTAGCATAAATATCATTGCAAAGTGCTGCAGCAGTATAAGCATTTCATCTGATCTGCAAAATAATTTCCCACCCCCCCTCCCTTCCCCCAGAGCAGTTAGAAGTTCAGGATGGTCAGTGTGGTGTGTGTTGCATGTGGTCGGGGCCATGGGGGCCGTGGTGCTGGTGTTATTTATGCCCCCAGGTGGGTGCTGCTCCACTGCGTGTTTGTATCTGGACATGCACATATGGGTACTTTCTATGTGTTATGTTTTTATATGTATACACATATAAAATCAAAGGCCACCAGCCAGGCTTGAGCCCAGCTCCAGATCGCTGGAGGAGAGGTTTTAATTTGCCTGAAGGATTTGGCTCCCGCTTTCGTACCTTGTTTTCTACAAACACCCGCCAATGGACTTCTCATAACCTGTCAGAGAACCTCAGAACTTGCCAAATCGAATTAAATATATAACCTTTATGACTCTGTGCATAGGCTTCGCCTTGGTCGTGAGCTCACGTGTTTATAGCAGAAAGGTGCCCGCTCCCCAGCGCGCGGGAGCCCAGGGTGCCACCGGTGCCCACAGCACCTGGGCTGCAGCAGACCCCATTCATCTGCTCCAGCTCCAACAGCACACGGTCGTGATAACTTCTTTTCATTAGCCCGTTCAATCCCTACCTGGAAAACTTAAAAAGGGGGAGAGAGACGACTGCACAGGCTCAGCTAACAGTTTACACATAATATTAATCACACCGTGTCTTCCTAGATGTTTTTGCCTGAGGAGACTGGTTCTCGTGTGTGTTCTTCTGCACCAGCTGTGGATAGCATGGATGCTCCAGCTGTCTCCATTATCTCCATAACGCTAAGTTTGGATCTTATTCCTCCTTTTCATCTTGAATAATCAATATAAGCCTCAGATGAACAAAGACCAGCTGTATTCCCACTCTTGCAACGGAAGTGATACAACCAAAAGCAAGAGAAGGACGCTAAGGGGATTGCCACTTTCTCCTGCATGTTTTCAGTTCTGCAGGCTGCTCAGCCTGCAACGTGAGGCAATGTGTGAGACCATTCTGTTGCTCAAAATAGTCCATATCTACTGATCGTTAGAAGTTTCCAGAAAGACCATTGCTGAGAAAAGAGGTATCCTGGCTGGTTGTCTACGTATTTGTACTGTTTCTGGGTTACTGTTCATTTACAGTGGTATTATGGGAGCAGTTAATTACAATAATTTGTTTGTATAAGAACTCTTCTATGTGCCTAGATCTAAACCTATGAGTTTCATAACTCATAAAAATCAAAGTAAACAACTGAAGAACAAACACACACAAATGGTAATTAAGTTTTGACTCTCCTAGCATTCCCTGGCCACTCCTGGGACTTGCCAGTCTTGTCAATATTTTAACATGTTCAGCAGCTCTTGAAAGTAAACAAGTAGCCATCAGTGGGTAAGCACCTCTGTATTTGTTTTTCGGAATTAGTTGCTCAGGTAGGTTGCATGTGCGTGGCAGCCTGAATACATTTACTCCAGAGGCAAAGAAACCAGGCTTAGGCATCTCTAAATGCTGGAATCTTGGAGATGTTCATATCAAGCCTGAGCTCCAGATTGTGTGAAATATTCTCTCTACCAGCTCATCAGCTAAGCACCAGCATAGGGCAGATGGGAAACCAAGGGCTCAGATCTATTAGTCTCCCAGCCCTTTACTGATCTTGAACAATCCTTTCTACTAGTATTTTCTTTGGCAAGTAATGGGCGTTTTGCAACATGTACAAAAAGAGTCAAATTCAGTTAGTACAGATTCAGTTTGACAGTATCCCTTAAAAAAAAAAATCACTGAGAAACTATTCTGAATGGCACTGTGGTCCTATGGATGTTCAGATGAAAACTCTAGGTGATCAGGAGTGGCTGCTCATTTTTTTTAAGGATCATAAGTCAGCGAGGGAAAAGCCACAAAAAAAAAGTCATCAGAGATAGATTACTTATACTGGGAAGAAAACCACATAATCAGCCTGTAGCTCAATACAGGGAGTTATTAAAAGCCTCAGAAGATGGTTTGATGTGAACAAATGGTGATGCCTCTGACAGTTCAGTGCATCTTATGATATCAGCTGGAATAACCAGTGAGGCTGATCCAAGCTGCAGCCCAAGAGCAGCACTCCAGCTCACGCACCTTTGGATAAATTAGCCCCCATCTCCGTTGATGTTAAGGCTCCGGAGGATGCTAACGCAGTGAAGTTATTTCGGGCCCTTCCTGTTGAGTCAATGCTCTGCGCCAGGCAGCTTCTTGCCCTCCTGCAGGTAACCTTGTACTCACCTCGGGGTCTGGGCTTGGAGGGAGGAGGCTGTAAATGCAAACAGAGTACTCTGGATCAGGAATTGCCCTTCCTGCCAGCCCGGCTCACCGTGATGCAAGCAGTGATGTTTGGAAGTAATTGCTGCAGTCAAGTCCTCTTAATACCCCTTCTTCTCTATTTTTGTAGTAGAGTGGAAAGAGCTCTCCATCCCCCTGGGCTGCCATGCCCCTCATGGCCTGAATTATGCCAGATTGTCCTAAAAATGACAAATGATTTATCCCTGCTATAAAACGCAACCTCATGTTAAATTTCAGTGTCCTGCTCCAAGGTACCAGACATGTTTTACCTGGACAAAATCCATATATATTTGCTCAGAAATACGCAGACAAGCAATATACAGGCTTTCAGCTTACAGCTTGGTGTAGTTCTGGGTCACTGGAAAGAGCTGTAAGTGTATAAGCACCAGGCAATTACAATAATAAACGGAGCTATTTCACACACATCACCACTTGCAAAAGTCAGTGTCTGGGCTCCTGTAAATATCCTGATACGTACATAATTACTAAAAACAGCAACAAGCTAGGTATGTATGCATATTATATAACTATGTAGCTCCCGTTATTGCATATGAGCACATTTTCATAATTGCCATGTGGAGTTTGCCTCCTAAAATTCTGTGGGTGGTTTGAAACAAAATGCTGATGATTAATACAGTTTTGAGCTAGCAGATTACTTGTGTAGCTTAGTTTAGCTTTATGTAGCTGTAACAAATGTGTATCTTGATGATATGTTTAATATTACATTACATTGTACTATTTTCCATCGTGCTGAAATACGTTCTAGCATTTTTCCATAACGTAAGATGACAGAGATCAATTACAAAACTATTAAATGTCAATTAACATCTTTGCAATCTGAATCCCAAATGAACCTGTTAAAACTACCTTGTTATATGTCACTTACATGTATAAATGCTGGTTAAAAGTTTAATGAATGCATGAAAAAGTAATTACCTATTTACTGTTCATGTAGTGGTAAACTAATCCCATCGCTATTAGTTATGTCCACTGGAAAACTAAGACTGAATTTGCAAACTTGATGGGCTCAAATGGGCTCTGAAATGTATTATTCATTAATCAGGTGCACTTCCATGTAGTGCCTAAATACAGATTTGGGAATCTAATTTTCAGCACTTGAACAGGAATATTTTGGCCTATTAAGCTATGAAGTTATTTTTAGCATGGTCTAGCCAGCAGTGGTGCTCCTTACGGTAGAGTCTGAGCATTGTACAGCATCTAGAAGGCCTTGAGCTTTCCTGGAAAAGGTCATCATTGCATAAAAAATTAATAATTTTTAGCAATAATTTAGGCTAAAATGTAGTCAGTACAACAAGGTGAACACCTCCACTCATAGGAAAATGTAGTCATTGCCCTTGGGATAAGAACTTTCCCCTTGCAGAAGATTAAAAATAGGATTTTTATTTATTACAAGTAGTCAAGACTTTGCTTTGGCATCTCAGCTGAAAAATGGCACCTTTAGGAACACAGCAGAGATCACGTTGCCTACTTGGCTTATCAATCTCGGTTGCCTTTGCTAACAACCTGCTGTCTTTATCTGGTCCGTAGGAAGCGAGGAGTGCTGGGAAGCCTGCTGTGGTGGCTGCCGGGCTCTCCCTGTTGACCAGGCAAAGCCAAAGGAGATGAACCTCCTGGAACAGGCTCCTGTGTGAAGGTGGGCAGAAGTGGGCTGGGGAGCGGCACCCGTGTCAGGGCAGACCTGTCCCAAGGGCAGACCTGTCCCAAGGCAAAGGGACCTCTGTGTCACAGGCCAGCGCTGGCTCCTTCCCGCACAGTTGGAGGCAACGTGTGCATTTCCAGTGGGTGCTGTTCACACGCTCCTCTCCCTCTCTGGGGAGTTACTGGGGTGGGAGCGAGATCAAAAGGGCTGTTACAAAGCCAAGCCAGACCGTCTAGCATGCAAACCCGTACAGGAACAGAGCAGGGAGCGGTGAATGTGCAAACCCATATGGGAACAGAGCAGGGAGCGGTGGGCGTGCAAACCCATATAAGAACAGAGCAGCGAGCGTGCAAACCTATATAAGAACAGAGCAGTGAGTGTGCAAACCCATATAAGAACAGAGCAGGGAGCAGTGAGTGTGCAAACCCATATAAGAACAGAGCAGTGAGCGTGCAAACCCATATAAGAACAGAGCAGGGAGCGGTGAGTGTGCAAACCCATATAAGAACAGAGCAGTGAGTGTGCAAACCCATATAAGAACAGAGCAGTGAGTGTGCAAA
>JAVJGJ010000002.1:3504380-3525202 GCA_035590215.1 Microhierax caerulescens
GACTCTATTATATTTTTGAACAGGTTGGGGGGAGGGGGGGTGTTAACCTATTTGACTGTGAGCAAGGCTGGTTGCCGTATGTTTCTGTGCAAATGCTTGGGGTAGTCTAAGGCATCCACACTTGTCTGTCACCCTCTCAGTCACCCACATCAGCCCCTTACCCTGCAGTGGACCAGACTTAAACCTAAAAGAACTGGAGACTCTCTTGCCTGCCACTTCCATCCCCATGAGCCACCGTGCAGGCACAGCCTGTGCTCAGCCCTGGCCACTGGCCATGGGCTGTCTTACTGGGCCACACTGCTGGGGCTTCCCCCGAGGGACGCTGGCTGGTGGGAGGCAGCAAGACCTGTCTCACCTCCCTGTGCAACCGGGAGGCAGATCAAGTGCCTGGCTGCTTTGTTGTATGTATTCTACCTATAACATCTTCTGTCTGTGAGGTCATTTGTCCTTGTCTGTGACGGCAAAAAGTACAGAAGTTCCAGCTGCTCAGGCGAGGCTTGCAGAGGCACTGTTTTGATCTCTCAAACTATGGGTTGAAACTTTCTGTTTTAAGAAAACAGAAACCTGTAAAGGCTTTCCTGGTGACGAGTTTATAAACCAGATATTTTACTGATGAACATCCATGAAATGATCTATTTCGTCCACAAATTATGCTTGAGCCTGGAGACCCCTGAGTGCCCAAACAATCCCACACGCTTGGGCAGAAGGGAATACAGCAGAAGGTGCTGGTTTTTTGCACAAATGCCAGGGTTACCTGTCAGATTACAGTGGAATTAGAGAGGGGCTGACACTTGTTACTTGAAGTAAATTTAGACCTCACCAGCCAGATTCAAATTCCCTCCGAGAGTCACAGATTCCATTCAGAAGATAACGGGAAGCAAAATTAGCATCCATTATTAGTAGTTTCAAAGACCAAGTCATTAAGCTAAATTTAGAGAAATTGTTCCTAAGCATCTTTTACCGTTGCGTAGTGCTATTCCTGTTTCATCTGCAAAGGAGGTCTGTGGGTTTGAAAGTCTGGTTGGCTTTTCCACTGTACCAGAGGCGGGAAGGAAGGTTATTCCCCCTGCCAGCTCTGCCCAAAGAGCATCAAAGGCGCGTTCCTGCTGGCAGGGGTGGCCCCGTCGCACCCACGCAGGCTCGACTGGCAGAATGAGGTTACCAGGAGCCGTCCTGGGGCTGGCTCCACAGAGGGCTTCCAGAGACACGCTGCTTTGTAACCGAAGCCATCTGCTTTACTTATAAAGCTGTGCCATATATTTGAGGATCTTTGTTGTATTGGTTAAATCAGGTTATGTCGCTAAGATCACAGAAACACCGCAAATAATTTATCACGGTTGCCAGTGTCAACGCATCCAAGATATTACAAATATTGACTCCAAATAATTTTAATGTTCAGTCTCAGCCTATCTCATAGTCTTGTTGCCTTCTGCCCAAATAACAATAAACCAGTGGCTTCTGTGTCCAGGGCAAATCATCCTGCTCCCATGACCATCACACTTAGCAAAGCTCTTGCCTGATGAGGCCCCTTAGGTGCCTAATTTCTTTCTACCCATCTTTCTACCATAATTGCCAGAAAACTACAGCTCATCAGATGTGTGTGCACAAACATGGCTCTTACGGAGCAAAGAGAAGGCACCTACCAGCACTGTGGCTGCAATGACAGAGGTTGTTTGGCCCATGATGTATTTCATTATGGTTTCCCAAACAAGCAAAACTGGTTAGATGTGACCTGGTAGGATGGAATTCAACAACTGGTGACTGTCTTTCAGGTGGTCAGAGGGTCTGTTGTTCACAAGCATCATGTTGGAGCTAATTCCCCTGGAAGTCCAAGAGATGCCTGCTACCAGAATCACGGCCAAGGACGCATGTGTTCAAAAGACTTTTGGATAAGGTATGGTCTCTTGACGGCTTTTTTTCACTTAAAAGCAAGCCAGGCTCCAGTCACAGACATTGGGAGCTGCAGGTGATGCTTTGCACTCCCACCCCCAGTGGAGCAGTGACAGTATTCGCCACTAAAACGATGGGGTCATTAACTCATGATGAGCCATTTCTGACAAGGTATTCTTTCCTCCCACCCATACACGGCTCACAAGGTGTCATTTTTTTCCTGGCTGCTCAGCTTCATGCAGACTCTTCCCTTGCACGTTATTACCATCTTGCAAGTTGAATGTGAGTCCTTAACGTTTAGGCTTCAAAAGCTGGGGGTTGATCACGCGTGGTGGATGGAGTTCCCTGTTCCCTGCGTGGGAGGCTGACCCCTGCAGTGGGCACTGCCACTGCCTATGTTCTCCCATAGGGACTGATACTTGGCTTTCCATTCATGCGTTCCAGTTTGAAATGTTCACCCTCCAAATGGCTGCTGGACCGAGTGTATTGGTTCTCATATTTACAGAACACCGCTGCACGCACCAATGAGCAAAACTCTTTCATGCCGATGAGCACCAGTGAGCTTGGAGCCAATCTTTTTCAATACAAGAGACTATTCATGCGGTTACTTTCTGACATTCCTTTTGCTCTAATTATGGCTACTCCCCGCGTTTCTTCATTAATGAACGAAGATACTCAAACCTCAATTCACAAAGGCATTTAGGCAGCCAACTCCTGCTGAAATCCCTGGTGATTCTAAACATTAGACACTCCTCAACTCTCCTCTCGCTCGTGAAGTACCACTGGGGACTTGCGTGGTATCGCTCTTGATTTATACCAAGCTTGGATGAGTGAAGAATCAGAGTCTCTGTGTTTGTGAGGAAGAGGAAAGATATCTCAGTGACTGAAATCCTAACAGGGAGGTTGATGATACAAGTGCTGTTTCCCAGCTCTGCATCTGACATTGTGAATGGCCTTGAATAAATCACATCCCTCCTTCAGTGTTTCTGGCCATCTAGCATGTCTCTGCCTCACAGGTTTGTGAGGTTCCATGGTTTCATGTTCACAGGTAGTCTAGTCTGGGCTTCCCCAAGAGGGCTGGATGTTTATGTCCCTTCTGAGGTTCTCACTTCCTTAGTCTCTTTGAAAATGCCAATTTTTGAGATTACTACAAGGAAATAGCAATAGGATCCGGAGCAGGAAGGAAGAGTCTGTCACTCAACTTGGCATTCCCAAGTTTAGAAAGGCTAAAGAGGACAGCACAAAAAATTCACAGAAAAAGTTATTTGCCTCATGTTTATAGTGAGGGATCTCAAATTTCCCCTCAAGAGCTGCTGCTCATCTGCCCACATCTGGTCCTAGCCAGGGCTGTGGGCTCCCCGCGCTGACAACGCCGAACGTGCGATGCATCAGTATCCGTAGGCAGAACCTGTTGAGTGGTTACTGCTACGTGTTTCTTCTTGTTGTGTCTCAAGCAGCCTTTAAGGGCAACATGGTTCGCCAGCAGAAGATTGTGCTTTAGCTGAAAGTGCTGAAGAGTTGAGCTGATCCTCCTGCGTACGTCGCTGCTGTGCCCCCACTGAGGGTTGGACTTCGGATACACTCCGGTATATGCACCAGCTATTGTTCCTGTCATGCCCTCGATTGTGCTGTTAGGTTGTATAACACCACCTAGTCATTAAGTCGCAGAGGGAGGGGGGGTTAAGTTTTTGTTTCCCTCCTTTTGTGCTTTTGCCTTACAGTCGTTAGAAATACTGAGTCTGGCCTCGCTATTCTGGAGAACATGACTTCAGAACAGAAAGGAAGCGTTGCTAAGCCCCAGCTTGGGGAGTGCTACTGTCACTGAGCCCAGGAGTCCATCAAAACCCCCTTAAGAAAGCAAACATCTAACGGTTGCTTCTGATGTGCATCCTCTGTTCTTTTTAGCTGCTTAAGTTTTACCTTCTTGTCTTAGTAATGACATAAGCTGCTTGTTCTCCAGCCTCCCCATCATCCAAACAGTTAATATCAGATACAGAAAGAAGAGGGTCACCTAAAAGTCACAGAGGACCAAAGTGCAAGTTTGGAGTGCAGTCAAACCCAAATTCTTATGAAAGCCTAACACCAACCTGACTCATCCTGTCTCAGCACAGCTAAGGAGGAGGTGCTGGTCCTGGCGATGCTCAGCTGCCTGCAGGGCTTGGCTCAGGTTAGCAGGACGTGGGACTGTCACAGACCTGCAGGAGGTGCTCACAGACTTGTAAGAACAAGCCATAAATTTCAACCCAATGAGGTTTTTGAGCAGCCACACAAGACAAGGAATGAATTACTGAACCCATTCATGCTTAGTGAGTTATTAAGTGTAAGGCCAAAGACTGCAAGTGCTCTCCATGCAGCAATGTCTGAGTTAATAAACCATCACTCAGACACTGCAGAATCTGAGTGCAGTGCTGAATTGTTATTATGAAATGTATCTTCTTTTAATAGTTGTATTTTTCATTAAGAGAAGATGTTCAGAAGTTCTGTGCAATCCATTATCCTGTGTTAGTTATATTTGTCTGTCTGGGTACGCACCAGCCAGGTCCGCTGCCCTCGTTCCTGCTGTGTGTTTCACAGCCAGGGATGCTGTCCCTTTGACGAGCCCATGCTGCCAGGCACTGTATGGGTTTGCTGCCTCCTCCGCATGGAGCACCATGAAGGCCATCTCCAAGCATGGCAATCAAACAGCAAAAAGGAGGTCGCAAGCAAGGCTGAAGGTAAGGAAATGACTCCAGGCCACTGTTTGAAAACAGGTTCGGTTAGACCTTTCAATTTCTCTCCCTTCCTCTCCCTCCTTCTTTCAGAGCCATATGTTTTGTGATTCAGAGGCTCCATTTCAAGACTCACCGATCCATATAGTTACACGGGTAACCATGTAACTCAGGCTGTGAAAATATTTGTGAAGACTTACTCAAAACCCCCAGGTGTGAAGACATATACAGTGGAGTCATGAACTTTGATAGGAATAGCACTGGAATACCGATAGTGAATAAATAAAAGCAGAGCAGAAGTTCTTCAGGCAGATTATGAATTTGCTACACCCTGCGAGGTGCTGTGCTTTCATTATTTTTATGATTATACAGAAATAACAAAAGAATAGTCATAGGTTCACAGGAACGTAAGGTTGTAGGATAATCAAGGCGGGAAGGACCATGGGAGGTCTCCAGTCCAGCCTCCCACCCCAAGCAAAGTCAGCTATGAGGCCAGAAGAGGTAGCTCAGGACTTTATCCTGTTGGGTCTTGAGAACTTCCAAGGACAGAGACTGCACAGCCTCTCTGGGCAAGTTCCTCTGATGTTTGACTGCCCTCATGGGGAGATTTTTTTTCCTTATATCCAGTGTGAACTACTGCTCCAATTTGCACTCCTTGTGCCTCTTGTCCTCCCAGCATTTGCTTCTGTTAAGTGTGGCCTGTCTTCTTGATGACCTCCTCGAACATATCTAGGCTGCTCCTAGATCCCCTGAAGCCTTCTCCTCCCCCAGCTGAACAGACCCTGGGCCCTGGGACCCCCATGTACATATACAGGACCTCAGGAGTGTGTGCTGGGGGAAGGGGGAATGCATCTTGATGCCCTTAAAACCTTGTGAAAAACTGTTAGTACGGTCTCACATTATAATTCAAAGCAATTAAAAAATGAAATTAGCACAAAATAACCACAGACAAAATATGGTAATTAATGTCAATTACCCTGGTTGCTATAGAAACATAACTGAAACAAGCAGAAGTTACAGCTAAGTTCAAGGTGAACCACAACTGTAAGTGGCTGGCATGGTCTTTTTTCTCTAGCTGATTAGGACTTTAGCTCTTCTGGCTGACAACCAGTTATCGACAGGACTTAATCCATTTAATAATCCCATAATCACTTTAATCCAGTTGGCTCAAAGTATTTTGCAACTGGTTGCTCTAACTGATTAACAACTGTCTTTTAAGAAATAAATAAAAGCTATCTGTGCACTGCATATGCAGCAGCGTTTAGTAAAGCATTGGTTTCTGCGAGGCAAGATTGAATGTGTAGCAACATCTCTGTAAATTATAAATGCATAACCCTAGGGTGCAAAGGGCTTCTAAGAGTCTTTGATTTCATTAACAAGCACCAATATCTCTTCAGCTTTTGCGATATATAATTGGGAGCATGCAAGGGAGACTTGTCAAAGGACACCCCCTCTGCCAGGTACCTTCAGGTGCAGTGAGGGTATCAGTTTGAGTGAACAGTGAACTCAGATGGCTCAAGGTGCTTTGGAGGTCAAGGACATGCAAGACATTGACTTTGTTCCTAATCTGCCCCTATTTTACTAAGAGATGCTGAAATGGTTGACTGATAATTTTGTAGCAAGTGTTGTAATCGTTTCCTTCTGGTTTGGAATGATGCTCAGCTATTTGCAAGATCTGTTGTAAACTATAAATTCCTCCCAGCTCCTCACCACCACCCTAGCACTATTTCTGGAAATTTCATTTCAAACACAATTTATGGCTCAGATGATAATTCTGGGTTTGTATGGCATTTCACCATGCATTAGCAGTACCGAAAGAGGGGCAATGTATAATGGGATGCCTCAGGTTTCTCGAGGCATCATTTCCCAATGAAAAACAGTTTAGATGAAAATATGCTGACCAGGTCTGTAATGAGTTGCTTTGTCAAGTGACAAATCTACTAGTGACAAAGAGCATTTTCTATGAGATCAGTGTTAATTATTTTAATGATTATTTGTTTGCTTAGATCCTGGACGTTTTTGCGGTCCTCTTAACTCAGGATTTATTGTGTTGTGATTTATGAGCCTCAGGATCAGTTATAAATACTGTCTAGCCAGTGATTCTTCTACGTCTGTACAATGCTCAGGAGCTCAGAAGCAGCACTCCTAAGAGTTTTGATTAACTACCCTTTGGCAGTTTGTGAAGCTGAACTTGTTAAAAGTTTTAAAGAAAAGGATTTCAAATAGATTTTTCTGGATTTGGGCTCTACCTCATCATTTGAGCTTGTCTAAGACAACTGGCATGAAGAGCAGTGCAGAAAGATAGCTGGTGAGATTGGATTTGCCAGCTGAGATCTTCCTCAGCTGTCACCTGTAGTACCTGGGAAGAGTAATCAGCTTGGGGCACATTTCCTCACTTATCTGAGGTGTTTTCACAGACCACAAGAAATCTTTTAGCCATCTTATACCAAGGGGAGCTTTAGTCTGCCGACACTTCTCTCAGTTGACAGTCACAAGGAAATTAAATACTGGCCGAGGTTGGAGTGCCCCACAGGAAAAAAAATCAGGGACTATGTCTGCTTATTGGACTCAATTCCACAAGTTACACGGGCTCTCTTAGGCTGGAACAAATAGAAAATAATAAAGACAACACAGATCGATGACTGACTTGTGTTTACAGCTGTAGGGAGTTTTCGTATTTCATTATGTTTCCAGCTGAAGTTTTGGCTGAGTCAAATTTAAGATGTGAATGACTCGAGATGGGGTTTCATCCCTGGATGGAGACTGGTGTCTGGAAATTGGACCCAAGCCCCGAGTGACCGTGGGCTCACTCTTCAAATGAGATACAGTTCGCCTCCACTTTCGAAAGAAGGTCTTCATAAGCTGTAGGCTTTGGCATGAGCTGGTCTAGAGGCAGGATAAGAGTGTCCACAGGCAAAATGAAAAACCAGTATGAAAGAAAGTGTATTTTAGGTCAAAATGAAGTAGAATAGATTGTGCTTTTGGCTATTTTGTTCTTTTGGCAGGGATGGGGAGAGAAAGATTGAATGAAAGTAACCATTTTCTTTGGTGGCAAACCAGAAAACAAACCCTGAATTGCAACTGTTTTGGATTAACTGAGAGCACTTCATCAAACTTAAAGATTGTGGTGTCCTTTTCATTGCTTCACTATTGATGCCTGTTTTAAAACTTTATAAAATTTGTGCCAGTTTTATTTTTAGGAGTCCAAGAAAAAAGTGGGTTTGAAAAAATGAAACTGAAAAAATAGTTTTTTACTTCTACAGCAGAAATCTTTACCAAACTAAAAAAAACCCAACCAACCAACAAACAAACCACATGCATAGCTTCCTCTTGGAGCGCCATTTTTCAGCAAAATTTCTACTTTGATAAATTTACCCAATTATTGAAAAGAAGCCTTTGCAAAGAGAGGGAGCTTGAGTCAAACTTAACTTTGTGTTGTCACTTCTTTTCATCCGTGGCTATTCATGGCAAATGAAAACCAAAGGAGCCACACGTTTATTTTTCCATTTGAATGGGAGAAAATGCCCTTCACCACTGATAAAGCTCTCTCCCGTATCTCGCTTGCTGTAGTTAAGACCCATCTATAGTTTGTCTTAGTTCCCACAAATCAAAAGAAATGGATTTTCCTCTATTCTTTTTGTAATGAACATTCTCTGTTTCTCCTTTGGGGGAATTATGTAGTTGAATTAATGGGGCTGTAAGTCCATAAAGAGGAGTACATTTCTGAAGTGGGTTACCTGCACCTTGGTTAGTATCACATATTATTTTATAGATGCCATGAAGAGAGGAAAAAAAAACCCCTCCCAGCCGATGCTCAGAGTACTTTCAGGCTGTTGCTGAGACTTGTTTAACATGGTGGTTTATTTAACATATTTGCAAAATAATGAAAAGTAAAGAGAAACAGTGTTACATAGTATTTAATGCAGTTATGGAAAGAAAAGGGCTTGCTTAGGAAAAATCAGTGGAAGGGAGGCGGAGAAGCACAAAAGAAGTCCTTGTTTTGAACTGCCAGTAAAGTCTGATCTCTCTCCGATCTATTTTGGATTAATGTTCTGGTCAGTTCTTTTATGATCTTTCCCAGTTTCCACTAGTCCTCAGGACCACCTGGGATAGAAAGGGTGGCATAGGAGTGCCTGGGGATCTACAGACCTGCTGCGTCACCCTCGCTGCTGCCGTTGCCTGTACTGCCCAGAAGGTACCAGCTCGTGCTGCACCTGCATCATGGGGCTGATGCACACACACTCTTCCCTGCGCTAACAGGTCTTTCTGATATGTCATTATCCACTTGGCTGGTTTTCCCCTCTGCAGCTGCTGGTAGTTTTTATACGAAGATTATAGAGTGAGTTTTCCTGGCCAGGAGGACCAGACTGTTCTGTAGCTGGGTCACTTTTGTTCGATCCTCATTAATTTCTCTCCCCAGAAACAGTGACATGCTGGCGAAGAATGACTGGAAACATCTCACAGGTGTAACTTTCCAGCAAGTTTGTATTCTGCTTGCTAGCACTTACTAATGCCCAGAAACAACTTTTGCATGAGGAAAGCACAAGGCAGCAACTCTGTGCCCATGCAATTACTGTGATTGTCTACACAAATCATGTGGGTTTGTATGCAAATGGCCAGTAAGCATCTAGTGGATGCAATGGCTTGAATTTCAATTTGCAATAAATAGTCGCATACGCAAACACGTGTAAAAATGTTTATGTGTATTAATATCTGACGAGTCATCAGCCTCCTTTTCAAACAGTTTTTTGGCTTATGTCAGTTAAAAACTATTCGGTGTGCCATATGTAACCCCTTGCAAGTGAATAGTGGCTCTTCTGAAAGCAATGATTACTGTTAACTCCCCTCCACTACGCTTCCAGATACGCTAGGAAGCTTATTCCCAATAATCAGTAATTAGCAGTAACTATTTTATGGAGTAGAAAGGAGTTGATTACAGTTGTTTTATCAGCTGGTATAATAATAGGGAAAAAGCTTGTTTCAGAGAGGGAAGAAAAAGGGATGATTTCAGAAAGTTGGATCTCACTTGCCAGCCGTCCATCACCGAAACAACAGCTTCAGGGATAAGGAATTATTGATTTTAAGGGGATTAACTCTCAGCTACAGATAGTTCAGTTTCAGGGCATCATTTGTAAGCTGAGCTGTAGCCATAAACCAGCTGGCACTGGAGGGCTGATCCAAAACTCCCTCAGATGATTTGGACAGCAATTTCAGGGACACCTTTGGGTTAATAAGTCCCCAGCTTGGGACAATTCTCAGTTCTCAGAGCATCTGGCACCGGGGAGAAGCCTATTTACAGACAATTTCTTCATGATGGAAGAAAAATGGTTTCTGAAATGTTGAACAGGTTTCTTCCATGAAAGTGAGCTGTGAGGATTGCACCTGGCACACATCAGTTCCTGCACAGCCTCTAGTGCCTTTCGAGCTAGCTGAGAAAGTACAAACAGGTAAACATGTTCTCTGCTGACACCAGCCTCTCCCTTCTAATGCTCACCAAGATAATTAATTTTTGCTCTATTTGATTTGACATTCAGATCTGTGATATGTTTGTCCTTCTGCTGGGTGTTTCTCCCTATTCCTGGCTTCCTCTGAAAGGTTTAACAAATGGCAGGGGCTTTTTGGGGTGGGCAATGAGCCTTTAGTTTTGTTAGTTATTTATTCATTAAGCTTCAGGAGTATTCGGAAAACAACAAATTGAAACACTGTGTAGCAATTTTCTGTTCTTAAAATATAAATATATATATATATATATATAGCCACAGGTCTATAATTGCCTTTGCACAAGTTGGATTACACTTGTTATTCTGCAACTAAAGCGTATATCATCACAAGTCATATTGCTCCAGAAACCTCCATGGCCTACCGTGGGCTTTCTAGGGGGACTTCAAACAATTATGCCAAGCAGCACTAGCTCCAAATGTCCTTGTGCAGACCCGAAATGGAACTTTTTTTCCATTTTTAATTGTTCCCTCCGTGTTTCTGTTACCAGGATCCCTTGCTACGTGCGAAGGCTGGAGAAGGAGCTCTGCTTCCCACTGGAATCCTGTGGACCTTCCCATAGTACCGGTGCAGAAATGGATATGGCTATTGATATCAAGAGGGACTGTGAGATGGTAGAGACAGAATGATTTAGCAATCGAGGTTGAGATGACAGAAGAAGGAAGAAGATGGCAAATGGGAGAGGTATGAGGCAATGAAAGACACGAGAGAGAAAAGAGGGGAAGAGCTGGGTAGAAAGGAATAAGGAAACAGTGACCAGAGCCAGCCCTCCAAAGCATCTTGCTGTGGTGACCATTGAGACATTAGACAGGATGAACCACTGCTAAGGATCTAGTTGGACAATTCCTATAAACCACAGGCAGGCAGCAAAAGCTGTAATTTTAGATCTGGTGATGTTAGCAGAAGTTGACAGACAGCTGGCTGCCAGACAGCAAGAAAGCTGACTGGGAAATTGTATTTTTTCCCCAGAGATAATTTTTCACAAATAATACTGAGCTGTTCCATTTCCTCAGAAAAACTTGCTCTGTCCTACCTATGGGGAGGACTTAAAGGAGTTCTATTTTATTTTATTAAACTGCTATGCCCTAAATTACGAGCACCTAATTCAGCTCTGTCTCAGCCCTGCTCTTCACTGTCCTCACCCTGGTTTTGTTAATTCAGAAACACTTTGTAAACACCGCCACCACCGCCCCCAGTTTGTTAGTCTTCTCCTTTCTCTTTCCTGTCCTCCTTTCATTTTAGTCCTTTTCTATTTCCCGTACTCTCTTTTCCTCTTACTCATCAGCTCCTCTGTTTCCCGACTCCTGCTCCCTACTTGCAAGAGGCACTTGCAGGAGGGATCCTGGGAAAGCACCCTCTCCCAGGATTTTCCTGTGGCTTCCCAATACACTGGGTCCTCTGCAGGTCCCAGGAAAAAAAAGACTTGCTGGGGTCCCCCTTCCACGCAACCCTACTGTTACCGTGAATACTGGCAGGCAGCAACTTTGGAGTTCCTCCTACCTCCTTTCACTTCTTCCCTTGCTTTTTATTTTTGCTTTTCATGTTTTATTCACAGTTGCACAGGCGGTAGTCAGCAGAAGTCGCAATGGCTGGAGAGGCAGCAGGAGTGGAAAACGACTGGCGCAGGTGAACGAACAGGTGGGTACAGATGAAATTCCACGGGGAGCAGGGCTGAGTCCCCTGGAGACACCCCCAGGTCCCAAACCAACCCTCCAAGCTTTACAGCCCGATGTTCTGCGCACGGCAGAGGCAAACCAGAGGGCCCCGGTGGCTGCCACCTCCTCTGTTCTGGCAGTTCAGAGCAGCTTTGTTTCCCCGTGCCCATCGGTAGGTCTGCCTTCCTGCGAGAGTCTTTCAACAATATCGTGTTCTCAGTGCCCAGTGTGTGCGGGGGGGTCTGACACAGAGTGCTTTCTGCTTCGTGCCCACCAGGACACATGCTTTCCCACGGCGCTGCGCAGCTCTTGGAGGCGCTCAGCTAATCAGCTGGTACACATTTCTGTCCTAACCCTGCAATTTTACCTGGCGGGTGGCTCGGGCATGGCTGAGTCACAGCAAGGAACATAATGTTGTGATTGCTAATTGTTCCAGAAAATGTCACGCTTTACCTTTGGGTGTGGGTCTGTGTGTATGTTTTATTCCTGATTTCTGTGGTGTGGTTCTTAAGGTTCATGACCATGATGTTTTTCACTGCCTCTACAGCATTTCCAAAGCAGAGTTGGTCTTGCTGGCTCTTCTTTTCTTTCTTTTTTTTTTTCTTTTTATTTTTTTTTTTCCAGCTGGACATGTAGCCTTTTTATTTTGGAGTATTATGATCCACTATATGCTTGGAGACTAACAAAGGACACCTTGAGGCTTGGAGTAGGCTGGGAAAAATAATGCCTCAAAAGTTGTGGGAAGCTGGGGGGTTTCTCTCTGAAATTTCAGAAGCTGACACTGAGCACTGAGTGTATGTTGCTGGGCTTTTCCAGTACCAGCACCTGCAGCCGTTGCAGACCCAGGAACATCAGCAAAAGCCCTCAGGAACTGGTGGGTCATGGTGGTCTGTGGCCCTGGATGGTATTTAATGCTGATTTACCACCTTTGTAGCACCTTATCCTCAGGTCTCGCTGCCCTCTTGCCGTTTGAATCCAGCCAGGGACAGCACTGCCTGATTTCCCATTTGTTCGTCAATAACAGATTCCTTTTTAGTTCAAAAGCCTGATTGTTTATCACAGCATTTCACAATATTTCCTTCATAATTGGGTGGCCTAGAAATTAGGCTGTGCATGCACAGCAGGAAGCCAAATGCATCTGCCCTGCTGTTAACACGAGCCCACCCACACAGCAGGTAAGAGCCCCGACACGTGCTCTGATGCGAAATAAATCCAGATTTATCAAGAAAGGTACATAGGGAGAAGGCTCAAGACAATGTCATGGAGAAAAGGAGAGGGTCTTTGTGTTCTTTTAGCCAAGCAGACGTGGAAGTGAACAACAGTTGGTTGAGGGCTGTATCTGCACATCGCAGCATCCCTGTGGTCCGTCCGTCCCCCCGTCCCCCCCCAGAGCAGCCCTGATCTGAGCCTGTGAGCAGTTGTTTCCTTGGGAGTTATTCTCAATGCAAAATTCACAGTGGCAACTAGCCAGAAAATATTGCCTGTTACACATTGCCCTCAGCCCAGACCCTCTAGGCCCTTCACTGGGTAAATAAGCGGCCACTAACTGCAAGACATGCCCCTTCGCTGGCTGTCTTGGTGCCTCAGCAGCCGGTGCCTCACTCACACCCTGACTTCATCTTGCTTTTGCAGCCTTTTGGCAGGATGCAGCAGGCTGCGCGATGGACGCTGGCAAAGATGACCTGCCTTCAGCCTCACCAGGAGCCTCACCACCCCATCGGGCCAGGTGAGCAGCTTCTGGCCAGTCACTGGTTCTTCCTGCGGTGTGGGTCTCTGTGAAGGGTTCTGGAGGCTGGCAGCAGTGGAAAGGCCAGGTTGTAAAGACACCACCAGAGTTTCCTGCTGGTCTTTGCCCACATGAGAAAACAAGCAGGAATCTTCTTGCCCCATGTTTTTTTTCCAGACCATCTTGCACCATCAAGAACTGGTCCCTTTAGCACAGCATGGGAAAGCTCCTTCAAACACTGTCTTTAGCTCTTTGACAGCTTTCTCCCTGCTGCCTCCTTGCTGCTCTCCCACACAGCTCCTTCAGCTGACGTCCAAGCACTCAAGTTCTCTCCATCACTCCCCAGGGACCCCCCTTGGGCTGCATGATTTGGCTTCTAATCAAGCACAGCGTGCATCTGTGCTTTGGTGGCAGCTCCTCCAGCCTTGGCAGCCTCTTTCTGTGCAGAGACTCAGTTCCTTTAGGAGCTGTTGGTGACAAACCCTGCTCCGTCCTCCACGCTCAGCCCACTCAAGGCAGGACACAACCTTCCAGTGCCTCAGACACCTCCTCCTGTGAGTACCAGAGCACCGTGCGAGCTGCCTAGGAAAGCAGCACGAAAGCACGTCTGTGCTCACCCAGTGTGGCACAAAATAATAAAGGGGGGGGGAAAAGATGCAGTCTGAATATTATGCCTGAATTTTCCATTATTACTATATCAGTGTGTCAAAATTGAAAGCAATGTAAGATTTCTCAAGAGGGGCCATCCATAATGCATTGCAGAGCTGTGTGTAGGTGTTTTATGAAATGTATTTTATTCAAACCAGTATATACAACACTAACGTTATTGAAAGAAATTGAAGGCCCAGTCTTCTTTCCTTAAAATATTCATTATTCATGTTATAGTCCTTTAACAAAAACTAAAGCCAAATACATATTCAATTTTTTTTTCCCCATTCAGACTTACCTGCTATTCATCTCTGGTGTCCAATGGAGATGAAATGTCCTCTTATTATTCCTGTATTAGCTTCTGACAGTTCAATTTCTCTGAGTGCTGTGCTTGAGACAACCCTTAACAAATAGCCACATAGGTAATTGCTCTGATACAAACTTCTTGCCAAATCTTTTAGATCTGATGTAGGTCGGAGGCAGTAGGATGTTGACACATTCTGACTCAGCCTTGGCAGCTGCCTCTGTGAGGCTTTTTCTTCTGATAAATATTGTTAGAATAGCTTTCAACGTATGCACAGGTTCATTCTCTCCTTCCGAATAAGACATGCAAAGGTGGTGTATCAGAAATGCTCCACAACCTTCTTTCTGTCTTCGTTTTGCATTCACAGAAATAATGAGGGTATCCAGTGGTTTAAAATTGCTATTTCTTTTCATCTGAATTCTTGGAAGAGAGATCTTCTCACCAGTTCATACAATGTACTAGATCCTGAACACCTAAAAACTGCTGTTCAAAATATGTTGTAAGATGACTTCATCTCCCACCAGTTCCAGGCTATCCTTTACAGTGTGCTTTTCCTGATGGGATTTAATTTGATAAAGTTCTCTCTTGGAAATCTGTTTCTTGCTTTTACCTGATTTTTTTTGCCTCTCGAGCAAATTTCATCCCAAGCTTCTTCACTAATTTCTGTTAAGAGCAGCAGTTTGAGGTGCTTGGCAAGATCAGAAGCCTTCTGGGCAAAGCAGTGACTATTCAGACAGCAAAAGCTCTCTGCCTTTCACCAGGTTACGGTCTGAAGGAGCCAAAAAGGTTCAACAGGAAAGAAAGGGAACTTCACAATTTTAATGAGGGGAAACCAAGGCAGGCAGAGATTAAGGGCCATGGCTCTCAAATCACATTTAGAAGTCTAAGCTGCCTAATTATCTTTTTTTAGTGGTGTCTCAATTATTTTCAGGACCTAGGACTCCAATGGGGCACTTTTCCCTGGAAGCTTGTGGGAGAGGTGCAGTGACACAGCTAGTCCTCAGTTTTAATCACAGGCTCATTAGTTCTGCTGCAGACTGCCATAATTTTGCTTTGTCCCCCCCAGTGGGGTTTTGTGTTCTGGAAGATTTTGCCTGTGATGAGTTACTATTGATTTTTCCAGGCTGCCATTAATCTTTCAAGCACTTTAAAAATAATATATATATAAAAAAAAATCCTCTGGATTATAAACATATGTCTGTAGCTCTGTACCACTGAAATCCGAGCCAAAAATGCTGTGTCTTCTACCTGACCCCTCTCCTTCACCTTTCCCTTTGCTACGTGCACTTACATCTATCGAACAAATGCAACAAACCCTTTGGCAGCAAGAGCTTAATAACAGGGTCTCCAAACAGGCAGGACAACAAAAAGAAACACACTCCTGAGCTGCCAAAGCTCCTGCGAGCCCAGGGTTTTGCATGTGAGTGGTGATCCACTGTGCCAAACTGAAAATGTCTTAACTTCTAATGGTAAATGATAGGGAGCTGGATAAAATGAAGAAAAACCATTTTTCTGCTGGGAATAGTACTTACCTAGATGTGGCATTTACTCTTGGTCTCTGGAGAGAGCAGCTAATGCATGGTGCTGAGCATGGATGAGGAAGACCTCACTTTGCTTTCAACAAGGCAGCTCCTTTGCATATGCAGTTGCAGCTAAGATTTGCTCATGAATCTAAAGCCAGGAACTATCTTGCTTTTCCTCCCTCTTCCAGTCTAAAAATGAGTAGCAGAAATGTCTGTCTTGAATCGTTATGTAAATATTAAACTTAGACATAGAGATGAGTGCTGTGGGCAAAGCTTTGATGGAGCACAAACTGCGTGCCATGGACTGAGCCGAGCATCCATCGCATGCATATCCCAAAACAGTGCCTGTGCAACAACTGTGGGTTTCCCTTTGTGGTCTTCTTTCCCTGAGAATATTTAAGGACTTCTCTAGCCCCCTCTTTGCTGTCCTTAGCACTGTGAAGCAGCAATGCCATTATGGTTCTCAGTTGCTGTCAAGCTCTATTGTCACTTGAGTGGTACATTGTCAAACACATTGAGTTGCATCTTTTATGATACTAGGGACAAAATGTAATTTTTTTTAAAGAAAGATATTATTTATATGAATATAATGTATTCTATCAATTTTTTGAGCTACCAAAAAGCAGTGGGATACACGAAACTGAGTGGAGGTTTCATTCTTTGTTGTTTTTTTTTTTCCCAGAAAGTCTATGTGATTTTGGGATCTAATGACACTTGGGAAGCCTGTTCAGAGCTACAGTAAGGGCTCATTTGTACAAGGGCAAATGTGCCTTCTAAATCTGTCTGTCTGAAAGGAAGTAAAGCTTTAAAAAATAATTAAGATTTCCTACAAGTGCCTCATTCACAATAGAATTTCATAATATAGTTACGTTAAGAGGAAATGAATGCCTCTCATGTGAGGTTATTACCTCAAATGAATTAAATGAGCAGATACCTTTTGGAGACTGGCTTTAAAATCTGGATTCAGCTCAGAAATGGAGTAGTTCCAAAATGCTCCATTAGTTCCATGGCACATGACCAAGACACATTATACCCAGGTTCTGGTGCCCGTGTCATGATGACCACACTACATATTTAATGAGTATGTGCCACGTACAGCCTGCACCTCATTACCAGTGGCTTTTGGCAGGATAAAACCAATGACTTTATGGGTTGTTTTTGAAATTCATCTGAAATAACAAACTTGGAGTAGTCCAAATAGCTCCTAACCTGCCTTGACTGAAATCAGCACAAGACTACGCCAATGTGCTGGCCTGGATGTGCATGACCAGATCCATTGCTCTCTGGCTTTATTTCACCAATAAGCTCTTCTGAAAAGCAGGTGGGTAAATAGTGTATTGAATCAGGCTATACCTGATTATCTTTGTTAAGTATGTTTACTGAATCACACAAATAGAGTAGTGTCGGTGGTCTAGCTGATATGAATTACTCTGCATTTAATAAGAATATATTGCTTTTCCTCTTAGGATGGACAAAAAGCTCTCAAAGCTCCGTCGTTAAGGGACCCTTCTTTTGACTCAATCTCAAATATCAAGCCTGCCTGCTTCTCAGCGAGCCAAGACCCTATCGAGGGAAAGGTAAGGATTGCTCTCAAATATAAACCAATCCTTTTACTTACACAGAGACAAACCCTTGGTTAGTCCAAAGGACTATTCAGGGATCCCCACAAGAGACACTCAAACATCCTCTTAGGACGGTATTTAGAGTATGAGAGCATAGATGTAGAAATTGGCACTCTAGCTCTGTCAACAGTCCAGGCTGTAACTGAAATAACCTTTAAGCTTTTAAACTCATCTTGTGTGCCTCCTGTGCAGCATAACACAGGACCTCTGGGTCCGAGGGAGCTCCCAGTCTTTCTGGTCTCCCATGTCATCTCTGTTTCCCATAGGAAGGCTATCTTTTTCCTTTAGCCTCTGGATGGAGATAAACTCGCAGAGCTAGGCTGGAGCTGGGGCTGAATCCTGTAAGCCCAGATTTCACTTGGCCACTGGTTTCAGCTTGCCCACCCCCCACCCCCACCCTGGTCTTGCATGCCTGCCTGGACCAGATGACGTGGCGTAAGGAGAAAGAGAAGTCATCTGGCTGTGCTGAGTGAGTCGAGCGAGGGGGAGGTGAGGAGAGGAGAACAGGTAGTGGGATACAAAGGAGACAAGCTCAGGACCTCACAAATTGTGTCAGAGGGCTTGCCCTGCGCTCGGACCAGCCCCCACACTACCTGCAGGCAGGACTTGGCTTATTTTCGGAGCTTACCCCCCGGGTTCTCATGTGAGCTCCACTCAAGCCTGTTCTCTGGCAGCTGCGTGAGCTCACTGTCTCCTCTTTGGAGTCACTGCAGGGCCAGTATTGAAGCCAGTCCCAGAGAACTGCAACTTGGCTTCCAGAGAGGAGAGCTTCTGCCCTGGAAGAGCAGCCCACCCTTGTCCCAGGGGGCTGCAGGCTGGCCCGTCCATGCTGCTGCCGTGCAGAGCAGGTACTCTCTTCTTTCTCTTCAGATGAATGAATAAATCAAGCTCAGGAAGAGGAATATGAGCCTTTGGTGATAGGAAAGCTCTTGTTTTCCAGCGGGATGCTCCCTGCTGTCGGCAAGAGGAGCACGTGCTGGCACATCATCAGCGCAACAGCAAACCCGTATTCCCCGACTCGTTCCCGTCTGCCTCCCACCCGTCTCTACCTTGCCATGGCACAACTGGGTGCCCTCTTTGTCGGAGGAGTGGGAGCTGAGGCTTTCCCAGTCTCTCTCCTTGTGCTGCACACTGGAGCCTGCTCCCAGGAGTGTGGTATTCCTGGTGAGCAAGGTGGACAAAGTTGGAATGCAATTTGTTCAGAAAAACATTTGAGTTTGTAACAGTAGCGAGGTTGTTTTGCAATAGATTCTTTCAGCTTAAAATTTAATATAATGAATAAATACCTTCTTATGCACTTCCCCTATGTGTTCAACCCATCCACGTAAGGATTTGCAACCTTCTTAACAATTAATATCCATTCTCCTAGCAGTAACTTCTCATTATAGTGGGCTTTTGTCGTCTTACCTGAACATTTTTTAAATAGCACTTGCTGGGTGTACTGTGATTTCCTGAGAAAAGACATTAAGTCTGAATCTTTCACTAATTCTGCAAGGTGATATTTCAGCCACATGCTTTGATAGTACCATTAAAGGTACAAAAAAGGATGCTAATTCCTTAGTTGTGTCTGCTCAACACACACAGGAAAGGCTTTCAAACAAAGGCCAAATAGGTAAGTAAAATACAGGTTGACATGGAGACCAGTTTATTAGTTCCTCAGTAAGTACATCTGTAAATAAATGTGTCTCTTGTGTTCTCTCAATATTTGAAACAAGATGATACAGAGAAGGGCATACAGCCTTCAGCCCCATGAGGCCTGGCTGTTGCATAGTCATAAAATAAATATCTAGCTGTTGCTTTCCACTTCAAGTAGCAACTGTGTGGAAAGGTACATAAGGGCCTACAATCAGTTGTTTAATCAGCTTTAAAGAATAAAATACTAAAAAAAAAACCAAACCAGACATTCAGACAACCTACTTGTGCATAACTGATATGCTTGATTTGTGAGAATTATAGGCAGTAATCATATTATCATTTCCATTAGACTTTTTTCTTCCACGCTTTTTATGACTCAATTCATCTAATAGAGGAATATACAGACACAGACAAATACTTCAAAATGGGGTTTTTTTTGGAGCTGTTTATGTTTAATTTGTCTCATAACAAGTTCATCTCACTTAATTTTCCAAGAGCAGAAGTTGTTATTACAGACACAAAGACATATAAAGAATGTCATGGCCATGGAATAGATGAGGGAGGAAACTACACATGGGAAGAGGAGGGTGAGAAACAGCGGTGTAAGCAGTGCCCGCCAAAGGAAGGGTGCAGTGTGAGAGGAAATAAAGTTGATTAAGCTTCTGCTACTAAGTCTGCAACTATAGTGACAGGTGTGCAATGCTACAAATGGAGGGATGCAAAAAATCAAGGTGGAGGAACAAGAGAAGCTCCTTCTGAGAATTTTATCCTTTTTGTATTCGCTTATAGCCTGAGCGTTGGGTACTCCGGTGAGTACATATATAGTATGCTGTGCAAGAATCACCCCTAAGCGCTGAAAGGGAGGGTTTAGGCATTTTCCAGGTGATACGTGCAAGGCAAAAAGGATCTGGTGCAGGTGAGGTAATGACAGCAGATGAGTGCCGGGCTGAGGAGCCCAGCTGGTCAGGGGAACACAAAGCTGCCGCCTGTCAAGGCTGGAGGGTCACATCGTAAGTCATCAGAAAGATCAGTTCCCCAGACTGACAACAAAACCAGTGCTCTTACTCAGGACCTTTAAAGTTGAAGCCAGCGACGATCCCTGGGAGAGGGATGAAGATCGACAACTGGAAACAGTCACAACCCTTTCATTATCTTTTGTGTGAAAAATTCCTAGAGCATTATTAATTTCTGATGATACTTGCAATCAGTAGAACTCATTCATTTTTTAAGTTTCACTTATTTGCAGTGAATAGATCTGTTTCTCAGCTGGGTAGCTGCATTCATTTTGCAATAATGGTGTTTGTTTGACGTCTGAGAAATTAACAATGCAAATGCCTCCGTGTCTTCGTAGCACATTTAAAATAAAATATCTTCTCATACTGAATTGATAACACAACTGTAAAAAGGGCTCCGTAACAGTCAAAACATTTTTCAAAACCCATTATAATGTTAGGCACTTGAATGTGATGGGATTGTGTCTTGAGGCCTAGCTCTATCCCCACTGAAAAAAAAAAAAAAAAAAAAAAAGTATCTTATTTCTGACAAGATGCAGCAAAATCAAATGCCCAGCCGCTCAGCCTCATCAATACCAAGGCAACAATTGGAAGCAAAA
>JAVJGJ010000002.1:3525302-3547642 GCA_035590215.1 Microhierax caerulescens
CCCCACTTAAAAAAAAAAAAAAAAAAAAAAAAAAAAGAAAAAAAAAAAAAGCAAGCCTGGGAAGCACTGTGCTGTGGTTTTATTCCTTCTCCCACTTACCTGCTCTTAGGGGCCGTCGTGTCTCTGCTGGCACTCCCTCCCTGCCTCCTCCGTAGGGCACCCTGCGGTGGTGGATGTGAGCCCCTGCCTGCTTGCTCCTGGGCAGCATTAGCAGCTTTACCTCTCTCCCAAAGGTGGTGTCAGCTAGCAGGATCCTCAGAGGACCCCCCGGGTGCTTTAACTGGGAATCGAGCGGTGTTACACTTCATAATTCAGCCTCACGTACTAACGCAGGAGGCGTACTGACAATAAATGTGGTGGGTTTATCCTTATGTTTACAAATAAAAGTCTGAAAATGTTTAACAAGTACTAAAAGTGGAAAAGAGAAGAAGAATAAAAAGTAAATTGCAAGCAGGCTTTATGCTTACAAAAAAAAAAAAAGCTCATTATTTTTAAGCAAATCTTTTTTTTAGGCAAGGGGAGCCTGAATGTAGTCTGTTGGCACACAGAAATAACAGTGCATTACTTCCCTGCCCTGGCTGATGGGAAGACCCACACGGTTCATATTGTGCAGCTTTCTGTTGACCTCATGTTTCTATAACCCATTTATGCCTGCTCATTTCTCGATTCTCTTTGGTTCATAACCATGAGGAAAGCCCTTTGTTTACAAGCCATTGATAAATTGTCATTTACAGGAGGCAATAGCTTCCTTAAAAATTTACATAATGTTTTTACTCGTCATTTAGGGCTGATGCATATTATATTAAACCTTAAATGGCAGGTTTTTATTATGCATTAAGCCTCAAATAGTATTACAAATCCACCAGCCTCACTGGAATATTTTCTATTTCCTGAGATTTAATTGTGTTGCAAGCCAAGGCAGCTCATAAGCTTCAGTAAGTCTCATTACTAAATTGGGATGTCGAACCGGCTATTTCAGATCACTTATATTAAAT
Organism: Microhierax caerulescens; assembly: GCA_035590215.1. NCBI lineage: Eukaryota > Metazoa > Chordata > Aves > Falconiformes > Falconidae > Microhierax > Microhierax caerulescens. The sequence continues at coordinate 3,526,298 of JAVJGJ010000002.1, forward strand.
AAAATGGACATACCGTATTGCCAGCAGGCCTGCAAGGACCGAGGTCATGGGAAAGAGCTTCAAAGACAGACTGAGGAGCAGCCCAGCTTGAAGAGCACATTAAAGCTTGGCTTCAGATCTTGCCTCACAAGCGCTGACGCTGGGAGCAACACGTGTATGTGTATGTAGCACGGAGAACGAGGACGTGGCCTCCAGAGACATCAGGTTTCCTCCAGCAGGTGCCCTTGGGGCAGAGGCATGACCAGCTGTGGGGTGGTGCCAGGGCGAGCACAGGAGTAGCTGTTGTCCCAGTGAGTAGCGGAGAAGAGGACTTGGGGAAAGTGCTCCTGTCCTGGGAGTGTGGGCCACCGGGGCTAGTAAATAAAGCGACACCACCACTGGTGGCTGATGTCGCCCGAGATCTACTTCAGGAGCCATTAAGTCAATTGAAAGTCGGACATCAGAGGGCTTTGAGTCAGCGCCCAAGGTCAGGTTTAGCTGAAGTTTACCTGGCAGCGTGATTCCTACTGGCCTCAACAACAACTGCTCAACTGTCATGGCCAGCTCACTGCTTAAATTAACTTGCTCAGCTGGACTTTCAAATAAAGCTGTTTTAAGAATGCAGTGTACCATAGAAAGCAATTTGTTTCTTCAAGATTTAGTACCAAATGCCTAGGTTGATTTTAATTCTAGAGAAGGCAGCAACTGGTAAAGTGGGTAATTTGAAACTTAACATATTTCTCCTCCCTAAGATCCGAACACATTAAAATTAGGTGCAAAGTGCTTCTAATTTGTCAATCATTCCTTCTGTAATTTTATTCCTCCAAGAAAATTGCCTGGGAGAGGTTTCCTTTTTTCCTTCATCTCCTTTCTCCTTTCACCGCACCGTTCATTTGACTTGATCCCAGTTCAGGCAGGCAAGCAACACCCCCGCACATACCTTCACGTCGTCTCCCATCGCGCCAGCTGCTGCCTCCAGATGACATCCTTCTCTGCCATCTGCGGAAGAGCTGCGTAGACAGGGTAAAGATAAAAGGATGACTGGATGAGACTTCCGTCCAAAAGACACTGATTCATATCTGCAGTTCAAGTAGGCTCGGTAGGAGAAGGAGTGTGAGTATCCCAACACCTCTGAGTAAAAACTGCTGCTGTTTCCTGTAACACCCGTCACGTACCAGAACTGGCCTGAGGCAGCTTCCTCTTGTGGAGTTTCCACCTCGCGTCTCCAGCAAAGAAAGTTCAGAGAGCTTTCTGATTTAGAGCTGTCAGAAGTATATGCAGCGCAACAGAAAACCAAAGGAAAACACATCAGTTGTTGGAGTTTGTCAAAAATGCTTACATGTACATCAATTTCACAGAGCGGTTTGGAAAGGTTCAGAAACTCTGAGCCCAGGTTTCAGGCCCGTGTCCCACGCAAGCTGTGCAGAGAGGTACGCCCTTCACTGCTCGCTGCAGAACGGGGTCACGTCAACCACCACCAGAAGGCCGGGCAAAGCTCGATGACAAGTTGCTCAGGGAAAACCTCTGCTAAGTAACCCACCCTGTTTTCCAGCTTTGCTCCAGCTCTAACACACAAACATCAGGAGTGTTTAACCGGTCCACCCTCTGGAACTGCAAGAGACCAGCCTACCAGTAATGTGTAATTGTGAGAGAACGTATTTATCTACGGCTCAATCATAAATTCTGCTCAGAATTTAAATGCACCAGTGTTATTTACAATTCGAGACCTCTAAGCCAAGCATGAACTGCTTTGATAGCAGCTGTCTTTTCTCCAGTGCAGGAGCCCTGGCTGTGCTGTAGCGGATTGATTGCTCTCAGAGTGGCCAATATCAGCTCCGGGTAAAAATACCCCGATCTGCTACTATAGTAACAGGTGTGCAATGCCACGGATGAGGGATGCAAAAAATCCAGGTGGAAAAGCAAGAGAAATTCCTTCTGGGAATTTTATTCTTTTTGTATTCCCTTATAGCCTGAGCTTTGGGTGCTCAGTATATATAATATACATATATATATATATATATATACACATGTATATATATATTATATATATATATATATATATATATATATAAAAAATATATACTTATATATAATATGCAGTGCAAGAATCACCCCTAAAATTCTGCACCAGGTTTGGCTGCTTGACCTCTTGACAGTGTGTGTGTGGGGGGGTCACTGGCTGATTACACGCTGCATGCAGTGGCATTTCTTGCCATAAATTTAGCTGCCATTAATGCTCCTGAGTGACCCTATGTTTCTTGTGTCACGAGATAGGCAAAAACCCCTCTGATCAGTTCCTGCCACATTCTACAGGCTTAACCCCTGCCCAGAGGGGGCCTGCCCTGCTCCCCCCCTGTGGGGGTGGGTGATGAGCATGGAGATGTCCTAAGAATCTTCCTACATAGCACCATTAATACTCTTTACCTATAAAATGTCATGGTTTTTTTGAGAACAGAAGTAGGAGAAATGCAGTAATATTGGATCACTAGAATCCTGAACCCGTTTCCCTAACTGTCCTCCTGTTTTAGGAGCTGGTTGCTTCCTGTGTAAACCAGCATTTATCATGCAAACGCAGCCTTCTGGGTTGGGAAAGGATGCCACAAGGGCAAACTTGGTTCCCCCCTTTCCCTTTTATGCTCTCTACCATTCATTTGGGGAAAGACAGGTCACTTGAGGGAATTCCCCCCTGGTTGCTGCCCATCCACAGCCTGTTGGCACAAACAAGCCTCAAGTACCGCACACGCCACAAAGACAACATCGGCACAGAGGAAGGAGCCACCTCCATCGTGCCTCCTGCATCACCAGCAGAACCCATTTCTGCAGCAGGAAGGACAATACAGCTTGGCTTTCAGACATCGGCTCTACCCTGCAGCTCTGGCAGAGAAGGGAGAAGAGAGAGGGGGGGAAAGCAAAAAAAAATAAAGTTTTTATTTTGTAAATGAGGAAATTGATGTGGAAGTCACAGATGGTGAATAAATATGGGGCACAGAATTGTCATTTGGCAGCCAGCTCTCCTGACCAATTTAAGAGGGATATGCTGTTATCTAGTTTGGTTCAGGGAAAATATATTCTGGGCAGCAGTTAGCCATTTAAGAGGCCTCATTGTTTCATAAAATATATTTGGGTTTGATACAAACACAATTAATTTGGCTTTCTAATATTGTGTTTGAACCAATCCCAAAATATGTGTTGCGAACAGTTATTCTTTTATGTCATGTGTTGGTTCCAGGTTCTTTTCTGAAGGCTTAGATTTTAAAAGAGATTTGCCACAAAGAAAGAACAGTTGGGGTGACTTCAGCTGGTGCAGCAAACTGCATTCTTATGCACTGTTTTGAGATGTGCCTCCAAATTGTCTGACAAATGATACGTTCCAAATTAAGTCCCTCATTACCCATGCTTTTCTATCGCTAAGTGCTGCACAGCATTCTTCATTATTATACCGCTGTATTTTGGGGACTTATTAAGCTCTGCTTGTTGGGTCTAGCGATCGGAGCAGAGGATTTGAATCAGGCGTAGCACAGCCAGCAGTGCTGCCAGCTGAGTCACTGCGCAACTGCGTTCAAACTCACGCTTTAGTTTCCCAAGTGACAAGTTGAGGAGACAGTGATCTGGTGAAGAACCATCGAGATCTCCAGCCCTCCTGGTCCAGAAGCTTCTGTTCTCCCTCCTGGTCCAGAAGCTTCTGTTCTCCCAGCTGTCCACACGATCTCCTTGGGTTCGGTTAGGCAATTTGTGCTTTGGATGCTGAAAACAAAGGATATGGTAAATGAGATTAAATGCAAAACAGTGTTTCCAGGTGAAGAAGTAGCTTGTTGTCCCCCACCTCATCCTGCCCGGTGCTGCAGTGGTTTAAGGGACTTTTTGGCAGGACGGGCCGTGCAGCGGGTCTGGCTGTGCACCCAGGTGACTGCACGTCCCTGTTAGTAAGACGGCACTTAGTAAGAAACCCACCGTCAGTTACTACTAGCGGAGCTTCTGCGCGACGCAGAAGGCAGCAGCCACCACAAATAAGTGCTGGTCCTCAAGCTGCAAATCAGCCCTGCTTTTCCTTCCCAGAAATGTTTCTTTCTCAGTGGCTTCTGTAAAATCCTGTTTCCCAACATCCAGCGCACAAAACTTTCCGTGACTCTGAGCCAGCTTCAGCATCAAACTCCTCTGAGCTCAATTGCCAATTACTGACACTACAGATGACAGAGTGGCAAAAAAGATCAGATCTCCACCCAGACATCAGTCCCCTCCACATCTGTGTCACTTTAGGGAGGGAAAGGAATTGGACCCACATATCTCAAGACTACGCTTGGGCTTCCCACTGGGGTTAGGAACCCTGTGGTGTAAAGCTGCGCTGCAGAGCCCTCTCTGTAACCAAAGCCAACTGAGATTTTTAAAACAAGCAAACAAAGCCTACGCATGCCTTATCCCTGAGCTGGTGGTAAATCAGGACTGTTCATATCATCGCAGACTTGCAAAACACACCCCTCCATCCCAGGCGTAAATGCTAATTAGTGAGATTTCTCTTTCAAATTAGTGATGCCAAAGCACTTTCAGATCCACACATGAAAAGAGCCACGGAGGCCAAAGCATTATTGTTCCCTTTGGTCACAGTGTTTGAAATAGGTACCTTAATAGCTCTCTTTTCTCCTAACAGGTAGTTCAGCAAAGGAGCCCTGGTGCCCAGCCTCCCTCAGAAACACAAGAAGGTATGAGCAGAGCTCTTTGAAGCTCCTCCATGATTACAACCCTGTGCTGGGGAGAGGGAGTGGGGTGTTAACAAGTTTCAAAATATACATATGAACCAGAGAGATTAGGACTTTCGGAAAAGCCTTCAGTGAGAATCCTTGTCAAGTCTAAGATACATATCTAGCGTATTCACTATCTGCAGAGATGAAAGCAACTTCTGATGGTATCTTCTCTGCTCACCACATTATCATATCAATGATAAAAAGACCAGTCAAGCTTCCTGGCGTTGGAACTCATAATACAATTATGAATATTTGTCTGGCTCTCCCTCCCTTGGACGGGTGTCTCTGTGAGGAAGAGCCCGAGGAGGGCAGGCAGCTGAGGAGGAGAGGAGAAGAGCACAGCAGTACCAGCACTGCCAGTTGCATTAGTGCCACCGTGATGAGGAAAAGCAGCTCCTGCTCCTCAGATGCCCTGTTGCAGGAGAGAAGGGGAATGTGCTGCGCTCTGTGCCAGGCACATCTTTCACAGGACACACTATTACCATGGCTACAGGGATGGAGCCAGGAGATGGAGAAGAACAGAGCACTCCACATCATCGAGTGCTTGGCCTTGAAACACGTGGCACCAAACACCTTCCAAGGTCGTAATGACCCACACAGGTGAGGTGTGTTTGTACCACTCCTCGCTAACAGGTTTTCTGAAGCTTATTGCGTTCACAAAATACCTCAGGAAGCCATGTCAGGGAGCTGCTGCTGTGTCAGGTGGTGTTAATCATCTCTGCGTGATCAGGAGATGTAGGGGATGCTGCACACAATGGAAAGGAGACGGTGAGATGTATGTCGTGCTGCGTCGATAATGCAAGGTGCGAAAAGTGCCTTCTGCAATAAAGAAATAATAGTAGTTAGGATTAATTGCAGGTTTAGAACTGGGGAATCCCGCTGGGTTATACACATATGGTGAGCGTCTCCTCCATTTTGTGGCTGGCAAAAGAAAACACCACAGAGGAAGAGCTGCCTGTAAATGCACACCAGGGAGGATAAAAGTGACAGTAAAAAAAAGTAACTTTTCGAAAGTGCAATCGGATTTTCAAACCATATGTGGGGTTTTGGTTTTGGTTTTTTTTTGTTTTAAAAACAAACAAACAAACAAATCTATTTAGATCCCAAGATTAAACTGTGTAAACTTATCATAATCTGTTACACACCTTAAACTAAAAATGCTTCACCTGGGTGTGACATGCTTCTCACTGCAGATAAGAAGATGTCAAATGAAGTCACCTGTCTTATCCAGGACTGATGTTGACAGAAGTGTGTAAGCTCATGGTCACTTTTGCAGGAACTAAAGGACTTATTTTGCTTGATTTCAGCTTATTCAACTACTGTAGTAGTGACCAGCCAGCTCAGAAAGGATCTGTTCAATTCAAGGGTATACATTAAGGGTGAGAGAAAAAGGTCTATCTTTTCTAAAAAGACACCAGAAGGTGACCAGTAATACTACCCTCATTCATTGCCTTGTACACTCGGCACTTTGATGCACTGTTATTTAATGAATAAGGCAGATAATTAAAATAGTGCCTTTTCACATCCCTAAGTCCCACTTCCCGTCCAAATGTGGCTGGAAACGTATTGCATGTGATTCCCCACTGGTAAACAAATACGTCATTCACCATTTTTAACACCACAAAATATAAAAAGGAAGAACTGATTCATGTAAGGTTAAGCAAAATACTTACTAAAATCAATGTGCCTAGTTATAGGACATTCTCCTAGCTAGCAGAAAAAAAGAAAGGCCATCTTGAATACCAACCATCTGTTTACTAATTATGTATCAAAATGTTTCAAGGTTTTCCATTAAAATATTATCTTAATTAATGGTATAGCTACGCTATAAATTGTCCATCCATCCACAGGCTTGAACTTTTTTATCTGAATACCTTCATATAGCCATGTTGGAAATCCTAAATGCCTAAGGCTGCACGTGGCTCACACCGTCCTGTCCTGCCTACGTCAGCATCTCGACTAATTCTTGCCCCCATCCTGTTGCAGGGCAGTCACTGCTCAGCACCGTGGAGCATGGCACAGACACAGACCCACCTGCGCCGGCAGTCCTGCCAGAGCCCTTCCTGCACTTTCCAGCTCTCCAGAGCACTCTGTCTTTTAGTCCTCTGCTCAGCAGAAGCCAAGAGGTACTTAATACCACCCTGTTTGGCACCTTCACTCTGGGCTGCCTATTTTAGGCTGCCAATACAAGCGCAGCAGCTACAAACTGCCCGGCTGTGCCAAGAATTTGCTCCCTCATCTGCAGCTCACCAGCCAGAGGCAAATACATGAACTTTAGAGATTATCTAGAGGGAATATTCCAGGAATTTAGATTTTAGCCACAGCAGTAGGACCATACATCATTAAAGCTGCCTCTCCTGCCGAAGTAAAAAGCAAACATCGATGATTTAAATCACAGTACCCCGGTGGCTCATTTAAATCACTTGGATGGAAATCAGTCCGCCCTGTCACTGTGGAAGAGGTAGAAATGGAGGTTGTGGATTCATGACTCCCAGGTCAATGCTCTGCATCGGACATGGACCAGGTGACAATAAATGCTGCGAGGCACAGTATATAATAAGCAGTTTTATGAGGTGTGGCTCTGATGAAACCTCATTCCTACAGTCGTGTGTGTTGTGTTTGGAGTATCTGTTGTCTGTAAAGCGTGAGTGTTAACCAAAGCTCTTCCTGCAGTCGTGATATGCAACATCGTGCTCTTCTATGCCTTATGGGGGTTAAGCTCATTAATAAGCTTTTCTTTCTGCGAGCACTTTCATGGGGTCTTTCTCACTTGCTCTCTCTCTCTTTTTTTTTTTTTTTTTTTTTTTTTTAACCACCTGCCTATTCTTAAGAAACCTGCACAAGATACCAGGGTGGCACTTGCATGTGCTGCAAAGCTGGTGCCTTGTGCTTGGGGGAACACTCGAGGCCCCACAGCGTGGGGCAAGGAGCCTTGAAAGGATGTCTGATGGCACCTTCCCAGGAGAGCTCGACCTCTCAGGATGCTCTGTGCAGCCTGTGAGATGTAAGACCTCAAACAGGCACCTGGCCCCCACCACCAAAGTGCTGTGCAGGACAGACGCATTAGCAGAGTTGGTCCTTGGCACAGAAATATCTACTGTTCAGCTGGAGAAACCTAAGGAAGGTTGGTAAAAGGAAGAAATGCTCCTGTCTTTCTGCAGGAGAACAATGGATGCAGACAAAAACCCAAAAAGCTTTCCACATGAACTCAAACCAAATCCTCATTTCCCTTAAGCAAGCGGAGCTCTGCCAGCTCACTGGCACACAGACTTGTTTAAATTGGTTTGAATTTTTATGGCTGTACAATAACCAGCAAGCGGCAGAACTTGCCATGTAACAGATATGCATTGGCTCCACATTTTTCTGCCTGTTTGATTTTTTTGAAAGCAGCAGATTTTGTTGCCTGTGTTACCTATGGAAAGAGTCAACATTGAGTATGAAAGCAGGTATCAGAACCGAGCCCCAGATGAATGCTCTGTGTGCAGGCAGTTGCCCACGTTTTGACAAATTCCTTTGACACTTTCAGCGCTGGAAAGGTGTTTGAGAGGTGACAGCTGACTTCGGTCCCCGTGGCTTTACATTCTAATCGCTGACACTCACAAGTACTGTTCAGAAATCTTCCTGGCTTATGAACAAATAAATAAAAAAGAGAAGGAAAGAAAATAGAAAGATAGAAGTAATGTCACGTCACTGCTCTCTCCAGCACAGCTTTGTGGGAGTGAGGGGGAGAAGGCGGCAGAGGCTTAGGTCCCTCTGGTTCTTTTGGCTGCTGAGTTGCCTTACCCTGTTTGATGATGTGGCTGGCTCTTCATTGACAAGGGCTAGGACAACATTGATGTGTCTCCCACAGTATGAATAAGGCTGACGTAGTCTGCACACCTAAAGGAGGAGAAAACCTCCACTTAAAACAGTATCTTCCATTAACAAAAAAAGAACTACCTTGATATGCCTAGAGACGGCTCGGGAGAAATGATCAGAAGTAGCACAGACAGGCAGGTCCTATAATAAAAATGTGCTTTGTCTGCAGATGCACTTAAGTGGCTCAGCTCCTTATGAACCAATTTCAGCCTCTGCTTTTTAAAGTAATAACAGCTCGTTAATGAAGATTTTACTTCCTATTAGGGTATACAGCTGACTCTATTTAGAAAGCCTTCAACCCATGCTGGCTTTCTTTGTTCTACTCAATACTTTTTTCACTGAAATCTTTCCCAGTGGTCAAAGGTGAAAAAAATTATTCCTATTTGTATTATAGCAAGGGCAGCAATATTATACTGCCTTCAAAAGTCCCTTTTACAGGTATCCATCTGCCTTTCTAAGGGTTTAAAACAGAGAAAGAAGCCCAGCATCAGGCAAATGCCCAAGAGCTGATAAGTCACAGCAAGGGGAAGGGCTTGAGCACATTATGGAAAAAAAAATGGTGGGTAGTGAGCAGGCTGCATGTGAACAAGAGCAAGAGGAAACATGATAAATTCATGCTGAGACCTCTGAAGATGGGGATAAGAGGGTAAAACAGAGAAGTCTGCGCAAGGAGATGAATATAATTGGGATATGGTTGGAGCTGTGAGATCTGTTAAATTGAATTTCTGTTTGGTGTAACGTCCCTTGTATATGTTAATCGGTATGTGCTCTAGCAGCCTGATTTAGTGTTATTATCAAAAAGGGTTCCTCGGCCGCCTCAGTCAAAGGAAGATTACAAATTATTCCAGATAAGTAATGGAACTAAAGACCTTTAAAACTAATTGGCCATTGCGCAATCCCGTTAATATCCTTTCTTGTCTAACAAAAACTGAGAAGGCAATTAAGGGCAAATACCAAAAAATCTGTACCTGGTCTCTTGCATGAAAATATGATTTATACACCCCTGGCTTTTCCTATAAGGAATAAAAAAATGGCAAATGATCATCCATCAACAGCCAACATGGCCAAGAAAAATCTAGCAATGTATAAAAAAGCCTGAGTTCTGAATGTTTTCAGAACTTGTTACAGAATACTGGAATTTTCGTAGGGTCTCCATATTAAATTAGGAGCCCTGGTTTTTACTGAGCTTTGACAAGCCTGAGCTGTAGTATCTCCTTTGAGATACAGCTGCTTACTGACAGCTCTGGAAGGATTGTACCTGCCCAGCAGAGTCTTGGTGAGACATGAAATGGGTTAGCAGGACCTGGCAGTGCAAACCTGCTGTGTCCCGGTGACAGCTGCTCAGGCTCCATCAGAAAAGGCGCAAACAGACCTTGGAAAGTGCTCTAAGGCCTCCTGGACCTCCCAGTCATCTTTAATCAATCAGGTCCCAGCTGCTGCTTGATGGTGCTATTAATAATCACCATTGCAGTCAGTTGGCGTTGTTTGCATGGTGTTGTCTCTGCATACATCCTTTCCCCAGTCCTAAACGCCCTCAACATTGCTTTACAATAAAAGAAAACAGGAAAGCAAATGAAAGTGTGAGTCATTAGCAGGTGGGATCTGAGGAAATCAGCCCACTGCTGTTGCTGCTGAAGGGCAGGGGGTGCCAACGGACACACAGCGCTCCAGCTGACAGGAGCATCCCTCCAGAGGCGGCTGAGAAAACAGCCCTTGACAGGGCGCCAAAGGAATTTGCTCAGTCTGATGCTCAGTTTTAATGTGCCATTAATTCAAAACACCATTTTCTGAGGCAATTCCTTGATCTCAACAAACTTTATCCTTCCTCTCACCTTAGCATGTTACCTGCTTTGTTCATTTCTCTGACTACCTTAAACTCTTCCAGATGACGTGCATCCTCTGTTAGATCTTTGCTTTATTTAATCCTGTGTTTCACATTTGCTTGCTCAGTTAAAAGTAGGATAGGGTCAGTCTAACAATTAGGAGCCGGGGAGAAGATACCCCTTCGACATCACTGCTGAGCTCCATCCTCCAGCTGTGAGCACCTCCCTGGGCCACTTCCCTGGGCGTGAGGATTCAGATTCATGTGTCAGCTTCACACATGCCAGCTTTGGACTGCACCCTCACGGACCACGTGGATGCCGCAGTAATTCGCAGCTCTACACACATATACAGACACGAGAGGAGGTGTGCAGCTCTGGGATTCACACCCTGCGTCAAAGGCCATTCCCTGCGTCGGAGGGGGGGCTGCTGAGGAGGAGGGGTGATGGCTCAGGGACATCAACCCGTGGGCCACCTCTGGCCACAGAGGACCTTGGTGGACCACCCAACTCTAGCTGGCAGAAACCAGCTGCAAGTGTAGAGATGTCTCATTTTGTAAATGAGATGAAGCAAGATTAAAGAAAGAGAGATTAAGCTAATACCTCTGCTAGGCCTTTAAGTTGCCTAATACAGCATGCTTTTCTATTTTATACCCACAAGCAACCGCAGTCTCCTCCTGAGTCCGAAGCTTTTGCATGTCATCTGAAGTGCTGGGTTTGCCTGATCGATAGCCTGGCTAAAACCCCACCTGCGGGAAGACGTCTCTGCAACGGTACGCAAGGTCTCCGTCAGGCTGCTACCCTAAGCAAAGCCTTACAGATCTATCTGCTTCTTCCTAAAACATCAGACAGAATTGGTCCTGGGAGCCTGAAGGGCTAAGAGCTGGGAGAGGGGAAAATAAAAAAGGCCAAACAACTATTGAGAGAAGTGCTTCCTCTTGAACGGGGGGCCTGTGGAACGAAGCATTTAGGACAACATCCAGTGGGAATTGCAGCCAGCTGAAACGTGCCTGCGCCCGGAGATGCTCTGAGCCCTGCAGCACCCGCGAGCATTGCAGCGTTGGCCACAACCTCACACAGCCTTTATGCAGCCTTTTTTCCAGGAAAACTAAGTCCACCAAGTCACTAATTCCCCCAAAAGTTAGTAAGACCTTGTGGGTAACATACTGCTCCCTGAGCACGCCCACCCACCCCTGCTAACATGTTTTTTATGTTTGCAATAAAAACCCACCCGGTTTGACGCTGTATCAGTTGGCGTAAGGGCAAACAAACACCACGTGTGTTACAGGGGGATTGCTGCTGCTCAGAACCCAGGTGGGCATTTACATCTAAAGATATACTCTGTCTTTAATGAATTATTGCTTCTTGCCAGGATGCATTTTCCATGTGAGGCAGAATCTTCAACCTCCCCAGTAAAAGGGATCTTAGGAAATCTCATTTAAATTTCAAGGACCTCTTAGGGATAGTTGCTAATGGTTATGCTAATTGGCATAGGGTCTGAGTGACAGTTATGTCCTGAAATGATTCGCAAATCACATTTTCTTGGAGCTTATTAGCAGACTCATTAACTGTACAACAGTACATTACTTTCAGAAATCCAGATCTAAGCAGAAAATTAAAATTATTTGCTAAATGACCTAATAAAATTCAATAAAATGTGCTGAGAAAGTGAAAACTGAGGTATATCAGGACTCCAGAATTTGGCTAAAAATAATCTCCACTTACCATTGATGTTCACCCATCCTCTGGGAGCAGTTGTAGCTCAGGTGAGGCTCGGTTGGAAAGCTGTTTAGATATGAAAACAAACGAGTTCCAACCAACAGTAGCAAAGCCCAACTCATCACACCCAGTGCTGGCATTAAGATTTACTGCAGACTTGACCAGGACTTTATCTGGCGATGCACCTTGTGGTCCCTCCTCCACATCTCCATTTCTCCTTCCCTCCACGATTCCCCACACAATCAAAACCCCAAACAGCCACACTTCCCTGCTTCCCTGATGAAATCCATTTGCAGAGCTATTTCTAATAATAAAAAGTCTTCTCTGAAGTCCAAAGAATTATGGGAAGGAATGAGAGTCCAGGTATTTAGTTTTACTTACAGGTGTGAGAGAGGAGACACGATGAAATCTCCAACCTGGTTAAGATATGTTATCCAGTCCTCCTCTGTGTGAAACAAGATGTTTCCAAAACTTCACAAAATTCGCCTGCAAAACAGTTTAATGAACATATATTTAACATTTTACAAAGCTATCGGGTTTTCATGCTGTTGAAAAATCCACATTGAAGTGTACATAACATATACGTGTATCTCCACATACTTAGAATATAGTGTGCAATGCCGAGGCACTCGGTGCCAAGTCTGTGAGGAAGGACAACCGGATTTCTGACTGTGTGAGCATATAACACTGGTGCACCAAATCCAAATCTGTTTGCAGGCAAATCCTCACACATCTGATAACTGCACACAGAAGACCAAGGTGTTCACCCTCAGCCGATGATGTGCCAGGCAGCGTTGCCTTAAACTTAAGCCCTCCGGACCTAACTTTTGAGTGCTAGGTGTAAAATTTCTAGCACCAATTCTAACCCCTTTGTTTATTTTTTATTTGCTTATTTGTTTCATGGCTTTCTAAATATAATAGCAACCAATGGTATTTTAAGGGACTTTAAAGTCCTTTTTGAGACTTTCAATGCAAAAATCACAAGGAGGGCTGGGCTGCATCAGATACACTCCTCAAGGCACACGCAGATCAGAAATTTCTGTTAAACTTCCAGAGAACCTGGTCTTCACCTCATATTCAGAATTAAAAATTGTAGTTTCTTTTAGTTCTGGATTTTACTGAGAACTTTTTAACTACCTCTATTTCAGAAAATCTTGAGCTGTAACAAAAATAACTGATGAGCGTACAGTTTTCTTAGCACACTGAAGTGCTTGAGAAATTATTTCCAGTTCACTGTTTTTCCCAGGCATTGTTATGCTCACAATTTATGTCGGGTTGATTAAAAGACATTCTAGCTCATGACACTTTTTGGTTGGATTTTTTTTTTTTTTTAAGTAACATAACAGCAGGTCTTAAATAGACTCCATGGGATTTTTTTTTTCACTAAAGAAATCTCAAGCCAGAGGCAGCTATTTAAACGTGCTTGTCAACCTCACAACACTTTGTTTTACAAAAGCAGCAATCTGGTAAGATTGCAGTGATCTACAGTGAAATATCTAGGGTTTTTTTGAACTGGCACATCAAAAGGACCACCTTTTGAAATAAAAGGTTTAAAAAACAGGCACACACCAGGAAGTACTGATGAGTGGGTCTGGACGAGCAAGCAAAGGCACCACCATGCCGTGGACAGGCCTGACTTTTCCATCACTTGTACAAGTTGCAGGTGTCTCCTCTTTCTCCAAGTCCCTTCCCAGACCATTAGATTCAGTGTGGGAAAACATGAACCAGGGCCTGAGGTCACAGACCAGCACGGGCAGATGTCTACTGATGGAAGTAGACTGAAATCTACTGATGTCTACTACTAGTGTCCCATCCACCTTTCCTGTCACAAAATTATACCCAGATCCTGTGAGGATAATTCCTATTAAGTATAACTGCATTCAAGTCCAGAAACTATGTTTTCATCTCAGCAGCTCCTTTGAAAGCTTTTTCCTCAAACTACAGTGGAAACGCTGTTTCACTCCACGTATTGTTGTAATATGGTCCAAATTTGAAGTGCTTACAAGCTAGCGAGCTCTCCCAGTTTGGAGAAGCCAAATCATTACAGGCTCTAGTGGAAATACAGGAAAACAGGCTCTAGGTAGATTTGCTCTTTAGAAAAAACCTCTGCTTTCAACAAAATTTGTCATATTTTCCCCTGATAAGCAGGGAAACCTCCTGTAGTAAAGAACCCGGGAGACTGCTGTCACTACAACATAAGGCATTATAGTCTTAGCGAGATAGAAAGAGATATATGTAGCGTGCATATGTATGATATATATACTAAAATACGGCAGAGTATTTCACCACGGGAAGGCACTATAATCTGCATCACATCCGATTTGTGCTGCAAATCGGCCCCTACCCAGGGAGATTTAGCTGCATTGTGATAAACAGAAACCAGCATCTCCCGGTCCCTCCGAACGCTGAGAGCAGGAGGAAGCCCAGCCGCAGGCACCGTGCGATACGGTGTGTGCTGGGGAGCAGAGCGAGGGCAGCAGAACCGTGTCAGGAATGAACTGACAGCACAGAGGGACGTTGCCTCGGGGTCCAGACGTTCCCCAACCTGGGCTGGGCTGAACATGGAAATTTTGGCCAAAGATTCATCTGACCTGCTAACGAAAAAAAGGCAAAGCCAACGTGTTAGGCTGCAGGTCTGAACCTCCCTGGTGCTGGGAGGGCTGGACCTGGCATTTCTGCTGGCTCTCCCCGGGCATCGTGAGCAAAGCGCCCAGGAGAGAGGCACAGCACCTGCGCGTCCCTACCTCTTCTCCCAGAGGGCAGGTAAGAAAAAAAAGCAAATAGAAACTCACGCCCTAGGAGCAGACAGCTAGGAGGACAAATTAACAACAGGAGGAAGACTCCAGGTCTTTAAGAGTTCAGACTTGAGTATGAGACCCAAGAAGCCCAGTCGTGCTGTCCAACACCTGCGTCTTTAGACTTGCTTAAGCTTCAGGGGCTCTACAAATGTCTCCGGAGCCGAAGGAACCGCACGGCAGAAACTTTCACGCAGTGCCTTTCATCCCAAGCCCTTTTCACATTAGTGACCCAACTGTGTCTCCAGATGAAATTCCATTTAGCTTCAGAAGTTGCTCAGCATGTTGAAAAATCAGCCTACTTGTTTAGAAAACCGCATGCAAAGTTGGGAACTCAGCAGTACACTCCTGCGCTTGAAAAAGCCGTTCTGGCTTGATTACTATTTCCCTGGCTCTAAAATGGGGCCAAAAAACCCTGTAAACCCTGCGTAGCTCTCCAAAATCGCATTGAGTGGGGGAAGCTGGGGCTGGGGCACTGCAGCTCTGTGGCAGTGGTCACCTCGTAAGCTCCCTTTAGTCTTTGATTTTACATCATCTCAGTTCTGGCACAAACTAGTGTTACTAGTTTGTTTAGGAGGCCCCAATTTCCTAACATTTCCACTCAAATCTGTAAGCTACAGCCACTGTTTCAAGGCATTCAACCTATCCACAGGCAGCATTACTCTGATACTTTTACAAGAGGAAAATATCTCAAGCATTGACCCTTTCAAAAGCATACTCCAAGTATCTGCAGCCCATCCTCTTGGCTGTTGGAGTTTTCCCCTGCAGCTACATCTTTCCACTATATTTCTGTGTCTGAGGTAATAAAAACAAGGCAATAATTTAGCTCCCATGATTGTTGTACCAAAGCTTGTTTTTTATCCTAGTCGCTTATCTTCTCCATTCAGAGCCAACGTATCTTATTACTTTGCAGCAAACATGGTCAGAGATGAAAGATTCTGTCATATATTTTCCTTCATATTAAACCACAAGGCTTTATCCTTCTCTTTCATTTTTCTATCTTGGATTTTATTGTTTCTGACTATCTCTGCCACATGTGATTTTGGCTTTCGTGCAAATGTGAATATGTGCATTTCTCTATTTATCCTCTTTATCACCACCAAACGAGATTGGGAGCACTTTAAAATAACTGGCCACTGAATGCTGTTTCATCAGTTATTCATTGCAATAACCTTACCAGGGTAGAGTTGGGGTTATGGAGATACCAGGATAAAACATTTTTGAAGACTTGCAAGATTTCTACACATTCTCTTTACCTGTTTCGTACATGAGTGTGTCATAGCACGAAAAAAAAAAATTACCTAGAAGCAGTAGCACCAGGCCAGATGCTCCCCACGCCAGCACAAGGGACTGGACCCAGAGGACAAGAACTCAGGCAGGACCCTGCAGGATGCTGTGGGATGGGCTAAACCAAATCACGTTCTCCTCCCCGTATCAGCAGAACACAGGCCAGCTGCAGGTAAGGATTAAAATTCTTGATCATTCAGTAGCACAGTTAATTATTTTTCCCTCTATCTTCTCTCTTCAGATCTCAGATTTTTTTTTCATGGTAAAGGGTTTGGTTTGCTCCAAACTCCATGAACATTATTTCTATCCTGCTGAGAGAGGAAAGGGGGTCAGAAAAACAATCAGAGTTTTGAAAATTATTTAAGTAATAGTAGTTCACCTTTTTAATCTGTATTTGGAGGTTGGAACCTAAGAGAAACCAGAAAGATCAGGGTGCCTGAAGGATTAGTGTCTGATTTGAGTTTAAAGGAATAATCACATCCCCTAATTTAGTCTCCTAATGCCAGAAGCTGTATTTCCCTCGATAACCAACGAAACAAGGCGATTACTCCAGGAGACTCAAGCTGTGCTTAAGCCACGGAACGTATAAGCACAGCACTGCCCGTCCTTGTCTTATTCCAATTTTTGTTCCTTTTCCACTGCAGTTCACCTGCCTTTCTGCTTTCCTGAAGGGATCTGGGGCATGTTTCATCCTGATCCTCCTCAGGACAGCCAGCAGGCAAGGATAAGCGTGCACCACCAAGCACACCCATTGGGATAAGCAGTGGCTAGAGCCAGAGAGCATAGAAGTCCTGAGTAACTGTTGGAGGACCATTTGCTTGATCTACAGAGAGCTTAAACAGTGCAAATCTCCTCTCACACACCCCCACACCCCCACCATGGCTTGGGTTGTGATGGCTCTAAAGCAGACAGTGACAATGGATGCACTAATCCAGCGCAGCACTAGCACTCCCAACCATAACTACACCTCGTCCTTGCACAGAAAGGCGCAAAAGCCGTGTTCTCTTCTTTGGCAGCCTCCCCATACAAGCACAGAAAACCAGGTATGGCTGAACCCCTTCTGGGCTGTGTTGGCAACCACAAGAACTCTCCCTTTTTTTGCACGGAGTTTTCTAGGCAGTGCAGGCAGGCAGTCCATCGCATCAGCGCGACTTTCACCAGGTGCCAACTGTACAGAAGGAAAACCACAGTTCTCCCATGGATGCAGTGTTCTCTGAGCCACGGGTCCACCTTCACACGGTTACTTTGCAGTTGTCCACCCACTGTTAAGCTGAAACAGCGGGTTGGAATGGTAGAAAAGGAGACCCAACAGGGAACATTGCTGGGTGTGAATTCCTATTCACACCTCTAATTAGTGCCAGTGGAGTCATCAGTGGTGTAGTCACGTTAATTACACTTGAATGACAGCTACAATAGCTTTGAGAATAAGTACAATTTTACTGGAGTACCAAAAAGAACATAACTTGGACATAACAAAAATATTGAATGTATTAAAAAACAAATTGTGATTTAAATATTTTAATATTAAAATAGACTATATTACAGCAGCAGTAGAAATTATGGCAAAAGATTGAAAAACACTGTAGAAATATAGTTGGTACTATGCTGGTGGTAATTACTTACCAAAAGTTTCTTAGAAGATGGAGCCATAAATACTTCCACGGTGGTCGTTAAGCTTTCCCAAATCTCATCTGGTAGGCACCATCTGTTCTTCTGGCCTTTGCTGTAAGAGAGCGTGCGTGGCTTGCAAGCACGAATGCACACAAACCACTTGCACGCTGGAAGCTGCACGGCCCTGCCTCGGCCGGAGGAACTGAGGGTGCTCCACACCCGCCAGCACACAGCGAGGCTGCGCACAGCACCAGCACCACCGTTCAGCCCACAGCTGACGGAGGGTCTCCCAAGGGTGACTTAGACCATGTGTGGGCTCAGTTTCTATCTCCACTGATCCCAGGGAGCTAGGATGCTCTTCTGACATTGTTCAGGGGCTACGGCTGGGTGGAAGGAGTCTGGGTGGTTTGAAGCCCTGTGTCGGTGGAGTCACATGGCGATGTAGATGTATGAGGATGTGTCTTGCCAGAGGGTGCCTCTACCAGGCAGTGTGGGGGGGTGATAGAAACACAGGTAGATGTGCCTGCGGTAGCTCTCCTCTATCACAGGCAACAAATGAATGTGCCGCAGCGCATCTTTCCCAGCCAAGCCAACTGCAGAGATTTGGAAATCTCCACCACTGGCAGGGCAGGCAAGTCTGAAGTGCTGCCCTTTCCCTAGTTCCTGACTGGAAGAGGACCATTTCCAATTATACTCCTTTAAGGCTTTCATGCAAAAAGAAACAACTTCCAAACTATAAAGAGATCAGAAGTCTTGCCACCAAGAACGTTCTGCCGCCAGATGTTAAACAATGTTGGGATTATTTTTTTTTTCATTAAATAGTATTTTCCTGGCCCTTCGCATCCCTGGTACTCCTGTGCCGAAGTGCATTACCTCTAACACAGTGAAGCTGACAAGCAGCAAGAGCTGTGTAGCTCCCTGATAGTTAAATCTATAGGAAACCTCTGATGTTTAATGAAACCCCTATGGAGACCTCCATATTAGCCATGGTTTAATGCTTCATAATGTCAGTGAATAATTTATCTATGAGCAACAGCAACTCCTAGTTCTCTGTGCATTAAGAGTTATTTATGAGGTAATTTTAACAGTTTCACACTGGCTGGTCATTATGCTACTGAAGGCTAACTGTCGGCAATTGTAGCCTAGGAGGAGAAAAATACTTTCCCTGTCACTGGCTAAGAAGTAAATACTGACGCAGGAGCACTTGTCTGTTGGTGTGTGCACAATGGGAAAAAGATGGCAGAAGAAACAGCTTTACAAGAAACCCTGTGAGATCTCCACATGGACAACAGAGCCTTCTTCTCACCTCACCCACACCAGCTCTGTCCCAAGGTTCCCCCCTGCAGCTTTCATGGTGGCACCTTTTATCTTCCTCCTCTTGTGCCTGTTTCCAACAATTGTGCTGGAGAAGAGGTTAGAGAGCAAGGGGAACACTGGGAACAGCCCAGAGACACTGATGAGCTGGAGAGCTAAGACACAGCATCACATGTAGGAGATTTGCTGTGGTCTGGTAAAGGAACAGCTGGCACAGAAGCTACTGAGATGCTGCTGGGGTAGGTAGGTGGCCCAGGACTGTGGAGAATGATCACAAGGTGGTCAAATGGATGGGGGTAATACCTGCACTTGCTGGAGTATGCAGAGCATCGTACAGCCACCTACTTACCATTTCAGCTCCAGGTGTGTGCTGCAGATAGGCAGTGGGACCAGAAATCATGAAAAAAGAACGCTGAGGGCACAGCCACCAAGCTGTAGTGCAGGATCTCGTTGCAGTGTGACAGCGGACACAGGGCACTGGCAGAGAAGGATGGCACTGCAGACAGATGTGGAATGAACACAGCACAAACAAGCTGGGCTAAGGATGAAGAAGTCATCAGCTGGCCAGGAGTGACAGTGAAATTACAAGGTTTAAGAGTGATTAACCGTGGAAGTGGAAAAAAGCTACAGAAGATAAAGAGCAAAAACACAAATAAAAAAATAGATGATGCCACAGACTAGCACTCTTGTGAGGTTGGGATGTCGGTGGTCTGCAGAAGATGAGGAACCTGCTGCCAGACTCAGCCCTTACCACACACCAGCCATGCTCTGGCCTTGGCAGATCAGCAGCTGCTGCCACAAAAAACAAAATAATGAAGAATAATAAAAGGAAGCATGATGGCAACCCAGATGATACTGAAAAGAGTAGGACTGTGGTTGGAAGCAAGAAATGAGCAAGAAGTTGGTCCTTAGGCACACAATTTGAATGCTGGTAACAGCTGTGGCAGAAATAGGAAGAGGTTTCTTAACTGAGATTTGTTTGTTGGGTCTTTTCTTTTAAAAGTTCCTTACAAAAAAACCCCAACCAAACAAACAAAAAAAACCAAACCCACAGGTAACAGCACATGAACAACTGGGTAAGATCAAAGCAGACTTCTGTACTCAAAAGCCACAGGACCTTTCTCCCGCAGTGTCCCTACGGCTCAGGTCCCGGCTCAGCTCTCTGCTGCCAGCCCTCCTCCCCATACGACGCTGCTCAGAACTAGCCAGTTGCAGGATGACAAAAGTGTTGGTCTTCCAGGTAAGCTAGCTTCAAGCCACAGCTTGTCCCGAGTTCATTCCGTTGGCAATGTGCAAGCCAGAAATGAAGCCACCCCAGAGCTCTGCGGGTTCTGTTAAATTATATGGCAGATGTGACGCTGCACAAATTTGTTGAGCAGATGTGCTCGCTAAGAAGGTCCTGCAGCTAAACCACTTTTTCAGACTGCAAGTTCGCATCAGGAGAGTTTACTTGAGGGAAACATAACTCCTTGGCTGTACATATGGATTTGCTGAAGCCAGTTAAAACACATTTGCTTATCAGAAGGAGCATCATCTGGCTTTCTGGATTCAGCCCAACAGAAATACTAAAAATAAACCTAAACCTCTTGCTTCCACTGTCCATTTCTCCCATATGACAGCGTTCACCACTGCACAGCATGGCCCCAAGGTGTCCCCTTGCCACATGCCAACTTCCCAGTTCACCTTGCCAGGTGTCTGCTGTGAAAACCCTTCGTCTTGCCCTCTGCCCCTGCTCTTCTGACAGCCATTCTCTCTGCAGAGGGTTGAGGTTGAGACACAAAGATGTCAGGGTCCTTAATGCGTTTGCTACACCATGGGAAGAAGCTGTGATGGAGAATCCCCTCCCTGGAGCAAAGCTGTCCCCTCTCTCAGCCTGGGACTGGTCAGGCTTGGCAAACAGTGGGGGCAGGTGAAGTAGATGGGGCTGTGGGCAGCTAAGCACGTGCACAGCTCTGAGCAGGGCTGGGCAACACCACATTGGAAGAGCAAATTGTGTTGGCTTTGGCTGGGTTGAAGGTAATTGTCTTCCTCGTAGCTGGGCTGGGCCGTGTTCTGGATTTGTGCTGAGAACCCCGCTGATGACACGGGGTGTCTTCGCTACCACTCAGCAGCGCTCACCCAGAACCAAGGGCTCTGCTGCTCCTTGCCCACCCCACAGCCAGCGGGCTGGGGGCACAAGGAGCTGGGAGGGGGCACGGCCGGGACAGCTGACCCCCCCTGACA
>JAVJGJ010000002.1:3549354-3566754 GCA_035590215.1 Microhierax caerulescens
TATCGTCAGAGAGACTAGGCGAGTTTATTTTACCCAGAGAGAGTAAAAGAGCGAGTCACCTTCCGTTTTCACTGCTTCAGAGAGGAAGACTGAGGAAGACAAGCAAGGCAATGAGAAAGCCCATTTGTGAAAAATCCTCAATGTACAAACCTTGGGTTTACCGTCCCTTTTCCTTTCCTGAACATCACAGATGTGCCTAGGAGAGTAACTTCCATATCACTCCATACGTTTGGTTAGAATTACTCTCTTCTCCTTGAATTCTCCTGGACTTTCCACTCAAATTCAGGATAACATCAGACAGCGAGGACAGGCACCCTGCGGCAGCGTAGCGGTGTCAAAGCTGGGTAGAAGGACTGGCATTCACACGAGCCTCTGCCTAACAGCAGGTACCGGGAACAGACTTTAACTGTGAAGAAAAATTATTTCCTGATGTTTTCAAATCAAGCTCATTCAGAAACAATGTTGGATCAATCACATGCTGCTTAGAAGAGTTAACCTTGGAATAAGTTCAGCAAACTTTCTTTTCTTTTTTTTTTTTTCTTTTTTTTTTTAACTGTGATAGCACAAACAATAGCTCCTTGGTACTTCTAAGAGTTTTAAAGTAGTCAGAGAGAAAAAGAAGCTGCTATACTTGCAGTTTCAATATATACAACTGCAATGATTCACACTTGAAATTATTTATTTACACTTGTAAATTGGGTACTTTTACAGAGCTGACTGCTACTGAAACCAACAGACGTGCTTTGGTGCATTTAAAAATTCTCCTACCCACCTCTGTAAGTCTTCTCTTATAAAACGTGCCTTAATCAGAGCTTCAGTTCCATTTTAGACAGGTTACAAATATGAATAGTGTGAGAGGGAAGACATATTCATGCAATAAAGAGAAGATGCTCACTGAACATCGGGAGGGGGAATGTTCTGTGTTGGTTTGAACAAGGCTGTTGTGGACCAGGGCTGCAAAGCCCCAGTTGCCATTGCAGCTCTGCTGTACCCCTGCCCAAGCTCACCAGAGGTAAGCTAACTCAGGTGTGATTTACCTAATCATTAATCACTCTGATTAGAGTAACAACAGGGCAAACTTGTGTGACAGGTTCCCCCCTCTCAGCTTCAAAGTGCTTCCAGCTCAGGGTCTTCCTGAATTGGAGAGAAATTCCATATACTCTGAAACGCTCGGATTCATTTCCATAAATTCCTGGAACAGGGGCAAATAGTAAGCAACCAACCTCAACCCACCCTCCCTGCTATAGTCCCATGGGCTTCCAAGTCCTCCTCAGCTGTTTCTTTTCCAGGATGTCATAAAGGCAGTAATAGACACTGTTATAAATGATCAGACATATTTACAAACAAGCTATTGTGATTTTTAAATCTAAAGCAACGACAGCAACCCCTATAGAGCAACATTTGTATAAACTGTTGGTAAAAAAAGGAACTTTTATGCAAAGTATGGGAGGAGAAAAATCACTGTATTTCCAGGTAATCAGATGAAAACAGTAACTATAATGTAATTATTGCAAGCAAGTTGTTCCATCTGTACATAGTGCAAAACTTTGCAGCAATGCTATTTAAATCTGCAATTTGTCCTTGCTGCAGATATAAAATATAACCATGACACAAGAACAAATGAGAAATGATGCCTTGGGGGAGAACAAGTTTAGGCTGGAAATTAGAAAGATTCTAGCAGTAAAGGGAATGAAGTATTCGAATATCCTTCAGCTTGGAGGAAGACTAAAAAATCCTGGTTTTTTTCCATCTTGTCTGTTGTTAACTTCATATGATTCAATACAAAAAGATATTTGCAGTGGGCTATAGAAGTTTGAGCTTTTTGACCAAAAGCTTGGAGTCAATATGAGCTGTTTGTGAATCCAAATCAGTAAAACCAGTTGAGGGAGGTCTCCAAACAGCCCTTCGTGAGCATAACTCAAATCGTGGCACGAGCTGCAACCACTGTTGGCAGTCAGAGCTGCAGCACGAACAGGGGGATGTGTTCCCAACAGGATTGCTCTTCCCAGAGGGGGCCTATTTAAGGCTAAATCAGGGCTTTCATCCAACGTATGCACACTTGAGAAAGACCAGACTGGCATTACCTGGACCATATAAGCCAAGCTTTCATTTCCAAGGCTGCCAGCGTTAGCTTTTGTTAGCATGACACTTGGAAGGGAAAAAAAGAGCTTTTGCTTTTTGACCTTCGCAGTAGGAGGCAGAACACTATGTCCAACAAAGAAATGTGCAAAACCTTTAAGGCTGGGGTTTATTTTGTTGTTTGGTTTGGGGTTTTTTTTTTAGTTTGTTTTTTTTTTAGAGATCTCCTGTTTTGGAGGTGATGGCTTTTTGGAGCTTTGGAGTAGTTCCAGGTTATATGAAAGCCATCTCCAGCTGATATACATAGTGTCCAAAAAAAAAAAAAAAAAAAAAAAAAAAATCACTTCAAAGAAGAAGAGAGCAATTCTGTTGTATATTTATCTGACCTTACTCCTCTAATTGCAATGGAGAAAAGGCCACTGGAAATGCCTTTGTCTGAGCTCATACATTTTGAAGCAAGTCAGCAGGATGCAAGATGCTTCGTGCCAAAGCAGAGCCACGTGCAGTAAGCAAGAATCAAAATAGTCAATATTTGCTGTGGCAAACATGGGGCAGAAGGCTTGGTGGTGTAGGAGGGCGAGTGCAGCGTGGGAGCTTTTTCACTGCTGCTTTTGCTTTAAACAGTCTAGTAATTAACAGTACTGCTAATCATTGCTCTCGCAGAACTAAGCTGACAGTACTTTCCTGGCAGAAGAAAAAAGAGATTCCCTACTTGACAAAGATCACAGCAAAAGGCAGGAGGAAACCCAAATGAAAGATGGGGGTGAGGAAGGTGCTGGCACGGGCACGTGAACCTGCATCACATGCTTCAGAAACAAAATATATTAATCGGTGGCTGTTCTGAGAGAGGGAGTGATGCGTAGGAAGACTCATCCCCTTGCCAAAGAGGGTAAAAAGGATTCATCAGCTACAGAGAACCGTGCTGTAATTTAACAGCTTTATGCTTTATCAAGGATAGGTTTTTAAGAAAGATCAGTTGAAAACATTGAGTACAAACAGACGACCACAGCAAGAAAACAATTCCCCTAACCATGTTTGGCTGTATTGTGCCCACTGGCTTCAGGGGTTTGGATGCTGTTTACTGACAGAATGGCAGATTGGGCTTGTACATAATGCACACCCTAACCATAAAAACACAGAGGATCCTTATTGTTGCTGTGCAACATTCCAGCATTGCCATTATTTGACCGCTTTGTGTCCCCAGTGCCCTCAGTTTGTGTGGCTGCCCACTTGGCCAGATCACCGGCTTCTGCAGCTTCACTTACGTGCAGTTCTTACAGTCATTCCCCTCTGCGTATGGGCAAGGTACAGCTGCCTCCATCGTTAAAAAAAACCCCAAAAACAAACAAAAAAAACCCTTCACAAATAAATAAATACTTAAAAAAACCCAAAACACTAAAGCAAAATCCCCAAGCCCTCCCAACACCATCCTCAGTACTCCATTCTCAGCAAGGCTCACACCACAGAGCTGCTTCACCATCTGAAAAGCAGCAGTGGTTTTGCCTGACATTGTTTTGTCCAATGACAATTTTATTACAGGAAGAAATATTAATATTTGTATTTGCAACCCTTGTCATTCCACATACAGGTAGTGCAAAAGCATAAAAGTTACATCAGAACTGACTCAACTGTAGACCAAACCACCCCTCTTGCCTTTCCTGCAGCCTCCTTTCACTCATTATTGTAACTTATCCCCTTATCTATCTTATACTCCAGTGTTTCACATGAAAAAGTTACCTGGGGAGATTTTAACCATCTTTGGCTGGGCTCCACTGTACAGGGCACAATTGACAAAATTCTCTTTAGCTCTGACTTCTAAAAGTGAGACAGTTTCCAGTACAGGATTATGGAAACTGTTCAATCTATTTCTTTTAGAAATAGAGGAGAAATCCATATGCTGAACATCTGCACAGATTTATTAAGTAACCAATCACTTAGGAATCTGATGCCATAGATGTAGATAAAGTTTCAGAGAGCTGTAGAAAAGTAGAGCTCATTCCTCCAAAAAACCCAAGAATACCAAATGCCCCGCGCTGTACCAAGCTGAAGGAGGAAAACCAAAAAATAAATCCCAAGCAAAGGTCTCTGCAAAGGCGTAACACCTTCCCTTGAGTATCCGAGTTGGCAGTTTGCTTGTGCAGGTGCAATCTCTGCAGGAACATACCCTGGGCACAGCACTGTAGTTCACGCTGTGTCTGAAGCCCCCCAGGACCTGCCGTGGAGGCGAGCTGTGCCCCCAGACGCCGTGGCACAGCCGTTTCCTAACAGCAGAGGCAGACCCAGAGGTTCCCGATCACTTGCAAAGACAAAGAATTCAAGTTGCAGGACTTGAACTTGCTCAGAGTTTTTAAAAGGGGCCAAAAGAAATTGGCTACCTTGCTTTTTATAACAGTTATTATTTACGTTGCCAACATGCCCTGAAGCTGCCTTACAAAACAGACCAGGTAGTACCACCATCAGTATAAGTAAGCAGGCACATCACAGTGATATTTAGCTTTCCTACCTCCACAAACCTTTTAGCTCCAACTGGGACTTAGAGTGCCACGGTAGCCATCAGGCTGTGAGGGTGCTCAGCGATGGAGCAAACAAAGCTAAGCCTTAAGGAAGGGTTTCACATGACTAAAGAAAAAAAAAAAGCCTCTCTTTCCACACTCGGCGCAAATAATGCTAGGTTCAATGGGGACCCCTTGGGAGGGGAATCAATCCCACCCACGATAAATAAAGTGTTGCCCTTTTTATGTTAAAAGAGCATTGCAAGCCAGTTACAGTAATGACCCATGAAACTGAACTCAAAGGAACAGGGCTTTACCAGCTCTGTGATTTATACCTCTCTGGATTGGTAAATAATGGGGTCTCTTGCTGGTTTTTTCTCTTTCTTGTACAAGAGCTCCCATTATCTGAGCCAGAATTGAAAATGCAAAGTAAAACAGATGTTTGTCAGAGCCCTGGTACTATAGCTCTCTGCACTTTAAAGAAAAAAAAAGGTAGCATTTTGCATTTAAGAAATTGTCTGTGCAATGTGATTGCTACTAAAAAGGGAACCTGATAAAAGGTCACCAGCCTTCGCTGGCATCAAGACACAGCAGTGTCACCCTGCACTCACTTCAGAGCCAGAAATGTGTTAACAGCCTAATCATATTTCAGCCAAAATGCCATTTTCTCAGCTGGAGTTTGAAGGGCAGCTGCAGCTCATCCCTGCTTTTTCACTGTGGCTTCGTGGAGATCCTCATCCAGGGGGACCTCTCACCCTGTGTACGGAAGGGGGACAGTGTCCCAGGGCTCAGGGTGATTCCCTACCTGGTGTTTGAACCTCCACAGGTTTGCGTATCTGCTCCTGCGACGTCCCCACGGACATGCATTCTGTCCTGGGAAGCAGCGCTGGAGGAGGACCAGGAACAGCACTGGAGACACCGGCCAGGCACAGCAGGAGCAGGTGGCTCTGCAGGAGGGGCTGGGACAGAGACACAAGGCACCCAAGCAGGGAGAGAGAAGCAGGTCCAGCAGGCAGCCCAGGAGAGTCCACAGAAGGCGAGGAAAGGTAGAGGCTGGTCAGAGGCAGCATGGGGCAAGGCCAGGCTCAGCAGGCATGCAGCCCTGCTCGGGGAAGGAGGTGGCTCAAAGGTCTGAGCTTAAATGCAGCCCCAGCCAAGGGCTGAGGCCAGGTGAGGCTCAGCAGCACCATCAGAGCCTGCTAACGCGTGCAGAGCCCTAATGATAGCAACAGGAACTCATTTGCATTGCTCTGGTATCACTATCCTAGTCTAAAGGAGTACGCCTTTTGTTTCTGTATCCCTTTGGAGGCTAAAAACTTTTCTCTGCGCCGTATGAAGGAAACCCTGGGCCCCTGAGATGTAAAGCTCTTCAAATGGATTTTCTCTATGGGCTGCCTGTTTTAGGGGTAAGACCTACCCTGATGCAGAGGGGCTGTTGCCTTGCTTTTGGCTCCCCAGGGCCAGCCTGACCTCCTGGCTCAGAGCAACGTGGGATCCGGCTATAAGGCTGCTTGTTCCAAGCAAATCCACTTGGGTTTTATTCTTTATGTCTTTGTCCAGTCCTGGAAGAATTTGAAATTCCCTCTTTCCGTAGTCCAGAATGGAACCATGAGCTACAGGTTACAGGTCCATGCAAAACCCATTTTGCTTCTTCAAAAGACAGCCTTTTTCTGGTGCTGAGCTCTCTTTTTACCGTGCAGCAGGCAGCAAAAATAACTGCAGAAAGATGACGCAGGCAAGATTCAAAAGCTGAGCCAGAAGTGCCTCATCCCGCTGACAGAAGGGGATATTTGTATCCTGCTCTCTGGTCTGGACCCACTCGGAAAGTCCCTGACAGGCCCTTGGAACAAGATCTCCTTTCTCAGTCAGGCATTTTGTGCCACCAGTGCTGATCAGGCAGGATAAAGTAGGAAGGGCTGCCCTTAGGGTCATCCGTGCTGTATGGTGACATGAAGGTATACACAGCTCTTTTGTGTCCGTTGGTGATCGAAGTGAAGCCTCCGGCTGATGTTGGAGGTGACACGAAGGCGGGAAAGAACATCTGTAACATCAGTTTTGGGGTGGCTGAGCACCTGCTGCAGGCTTATTGGAACTTACTTTGGGGGTAGCTCCCAAAATGGTGTTACCTGACTCACTGGGACTTGTTACGCTCTTGTCAATCGATCAGACTTAACCAAGTGCCTAAAATGCACCCATGGAGTGCAGCCTGGTTCAGCAGCCGTAGCCCTTGTGGGTAGAAAATTAACATCACAAAAGTGGTTTTTCCAAAGACTTTTCATAAGTAACCTAAAAGCACATAAAATTATAAAACTGAAACAACAAAATGCCCAAGAGACATTTTCATGTTTACCTTGTGTGCATTAAAATATATAATAAGGCTTTATGAAATAGGCTGTATTTCTCCTCCAGACATCGCCGATGTGTAATAGGGCTCATTTGAATTGGAAAAAAGAAACATCTTGGAATCACTCTAGACATAATCTTGGGGGGGTTCCAGTAAATTCAATTTACTTTGGACTTTGCATGTGGGCCTGACTGTGCCTTGGAAGGTTCGGGAAAATTTTTTGGAACCTCTGCATTAGATTTTTAACTCTGTTACACAAGTGGGAGCCTGAAAGAGTTGTTTTTATAGCATGAGATTCGTTTCAATGTTACATCTGGATGCATTAATCAAGAACATACTCTGGCTCTATCCCTAAATATTTTCCTTTTTTTGAATGTATAGCTGAGAGGGAAAGACGGCATTACAGCTTTTCATATCTATTGTACCCAAATGACATTTATGTTCAAAAAAAAAGGAAAAATCAACACAATATTTTCTTCTCTTTTAACTTTCTTGTTTCTCATTGAAACCACTTAAGGTCTTAGATCACATGAGGAAAGAAGGGAGACTGCTTTCCAGTGTCCCCCAAACTTTTAATTGGAGACAGTTGCATTTTCTGCTTAATTTCTACCAAAGTAGTACATTTTCTCAGCTTTGTGGTAGTCCCACCTCCCTGTCATATGCCAGGGCTTTTTTCTTTTATCTAGTTAAGAATATAGAGGTAGGCAAAGCACGCATGTGATTCCTGACTCACAGGAGCTCAGGGCCTGAGGGAGCCTCAGGAGATCGTCTGGTTTATTTTCTCACCTCAGGGCAGGATCAGGCCTCCCTGCATCATCCCTGACAGGTGTCAGCCACATGCGTCTTGAGTCAGACCACAGAGAATGGATTCAACAGTTAATGAAGTACACCAGGATCCAACAACAGCGACTATTAATTTGAAAATGTCAGTTGTTATCTGGGATTGCTTTATCAGAGACAGTCTTTTTCCAAAGCGATGCTGTGAGCAGGAGACTAAATTATTGCTAGCTCAGCCCAGGTGAGCAGAAGTGGGGGAAGCTTACAAGCTTAAGACCACTTGTGTTATTGCATTCTGGTTTATTCTGGTTTGTACAGAAAAGAAACTGGACAGGAGAGAGGAGTGAATGACTACTTTGCCTTCCCCCCCCCCCCTCACCTCAGGTTAAGAGGCTCTGCCTCGCCTTTGGCTAGATAAAGAATTTCATCTCTAGAGTCTGAGACATTTCAACAAGCACGTTTATCACCACAAAGTGGAAGACAAGTTGATCAACTTGCCTATTGGGGAATTAAAGTTCATTTTCTTTTGCTGGATGTAGTTTACAGTTATTCTTGATCACGTTTTACTCTGATAAGAAGCTTGGGTGGGATGCCCCCCTTGCAATAGTTAGCCCCCAAAAAATCCCCACTCTCTCTAGGGTGATAGGTACCTTTAAACTCTCCACCGATGCCTTTGCACAAATATAATTGCTTTTCCAGCAGGGAGGCTGCTAGAGAGCTGGGTCTGACTGTCAGGTGTCTGAAGATCTGAATATATTGCCATGGTTAAGAACCAATGTGATTATGCAAAATTAAGCTCTGTGCATGTCTGGGAGTGCATGCGGGCGCGTGGATGAACTGAGCGCAGTAGCTTTCCCTGAAACGTGACTGCTTTTTCTAAGATAGTGAAAAATATCTACTGTCAAATAAATGCTCACAGAGTGCTAATGGAAAGTGGAATCTGAGCAGAAATCAAGGTTCAACCAGACTGCAGAGGCCAGACCCATAGTTGGTATAAATCCTTGCCTACAGTGGATCTGACTCCAGGCTAGTCTCATGCACCCTGCTCTCATTCTTTCCACATCCCCACCAGTGCAGAGGCTGGATGAATGTCTGCGTAATCAGGATCCATCCCATTACTATGCCGCCTGCAGACATGGCTCCAAAAATAAAGTGCTTTATATGTCTCAGAGCAGCCTGGAGTCAACGCACATGAAGGCTCCTTCCCAAGCCACGCTTGCTCTCATGAACAAAGCGAGCTTAGGGCACGTCTCAAAGAGTAGGTTTTGTCTCCTTCCCAGCTCTTTTGCTCCACCACTCACTCTCCCCTCTCCCCCTGCAAATATGCCTTGGTGGGACTAAGACAACATTTGACATCACAGGAGGTGCTTGGACTTGAAAAATCAATGCTACTTTAAGAAGAGACAGTGAGAGGCAGAGCGAGGTGTGAGGAAGAGATGAGTCCAAGGCTACCACAAGTAAAGCAGACTCGTCTCGAGAGCAGCGCTTTTATAAAGGTGACTTGCCAAAATCTCCCCTTTGCCAAGACACAAGTATTTCATGCTGGTGGATGTGACAGTCCATGAGAATGAGAGGGAAGAGGAATGCACCGGGAGCTGAGAGCTCAGGAGCGGCGGCAGCCTAACAGGTGCAAACTGAGTGAAAGGCACCAGCAGGAGATGGGCTGAGATGTGCCAGGATGCTTTGTTATTTCACGGTGCGCCGTGCAACCACCCACGGGTGGTGCCGCGTGGGCACCCACTGCTCCTGGCAATTGCGCACGGGTGGGTGGGAAAGCAGGAGGGGTCAGGGAGGGAGGAGGGAAGTGAGAGGAGAAGTTGGGCAGCTTTAGAGGTCCACGTCGGCTCCACATGGTTGGACATCATTGCACGCCTGTGGAGATCCATTTCACCATTTGAAGCGAGGTGTTTTGTAGAAGCAGAGGAAGGGAGAGGTGGAAACAACACATCAGGGATGTCTGGAACTGTGGAAGCACCGTCGTGCCAGCAGCAAACAGTGAGAGGGAGCAGTAATTATGCACAGCACCCTTCAGCATGAAGCAATATTTGCCAGGAGATCTGACCCCTCCATGGCGAGAGCTGGTGGCACACAAGCCATGAAACTTGTCTGGGTTTCCAGCTCTAGCAACACGTTCGGTGAAAGACGTTACCCCTGGGACAAATCCAGAGGCCACCATGGCTGTAGCTGCACTATGTGTGCAAGGCAGGCAGTAAGGTCCCTCGCTTCACGTGGACCTTACTGGAGCTTACTGGACAAAACCAAGAGGGGACAGTGGTGGATTGTGCAGTCCAGCTGAAAGCTCCTAAGTTCACACCAGTGAGAGGCTCACCTTGGGACCACCCCATCACAGCCCCGTAACAGAGGAGGGCGACCAAACCAGGGGGTCACAGCACCTGCCCTAAGGCTGCTACTACCCAGTTTCTCATATGCTCCAGCTCAGAAGACCTTGGAACAAACCCCGTCTCCTCTCCTCCACATAGCATGCAAAAGATAATTTTGACTACCAGATGACTGATTCAGAAGCATATCTTATTTAGAAAGCTTTCCAGGGTCAACAAAGACAAGACATTCAGTGAAGGTGCCGAGGATGAATTCTTGGCTCCTCAAGCGTTTTGTATCTTTACACAGTGCTCAGGAGGGCCAGGATTTCATCCTGTATTTCCAGGGTGTGAAATATTGTCTCATTATTTCTGTGATCCAAACACTGGCTGCATAAGACTACCAGCAGCCAGAAAACGGATCCTAGTAGATTCTGACCATAAACAAAAGTGAAATGAATACTTCTTTTTCTCTAGGCATGCAGACAACCCATAAGCATTCAGCCTGCTGAGACTCCACTCAGCGTGCAAATGTCAGTGAGTATACCATGCCCATTTCTTGCCCAGCCGCTTCCAGTTTTTGCCACAGGACTCCCCAGCTGTGTTATACCTGCATGGTGCCCCAGGGCAGTCACCCAGGTGGAACTCTTCCTCCAGCCCCCTTGGCTGGATGTGAATTAAATAAACTTCCAATACTCATCTGTTCAAGAAATTCAATGCTTTTTTGTGTGGGCAGCTCTGGAAAGAAACCGTCCACTGCAGACACCTGCAGAAAGGGGTCAAACCTGAAAGAGGTAGGATTGCATCTCCACCATGCAAAAAAAAAAAAAGCTTTTGCACTTCTCTGGGATCCCTTTCTGAGTTATCCAAGCTTCCTTCCTAGCCAGTGTGTGCCCTACCTCTGTCAGTCCCTTTTTGCTGCTCAGCGCAGTGCTTTACTGGCAGTTGTATCCCAAAAGCTTTTAAAAGCATAAGTAAATATCTGTAGAATGTTTTTTTCTCCCTTACAAATCCAGAATACTAAGGGTTATCATACCTGTCCACCCAGATTTAAATATTGTTTTCATACCATGTTTTCTCTGAAAGACCTCTACCTGTTGCCATAAAAGTGTGAATCAGTCGAATTTCACAGCATCATTTCAGGTAGGTATCATTAACCCACCCACTTCACAGCGCTCCTTTAAGATGCAGGGTGATTACCTGACACACCCAAGGGCAGAAGAAGTTGGTATCTGAGAAAAAACAGTCCAGAAATCTCAGTACCAGACTCCAGAATATATTTGAAGGGGTGTGCATTAATGTAAAATTGATGGATATCCACCACTGTGCAGCAGCATCTACTAACAGTGCTAGGTAAGCTGGTAAATAATACACAGAACTAAAATATACTTGGTTTTGATGGCCAAATGGTCTTCTAGTGACAATAGCTCCCACCAGCAGTGAATTCAGCTCTCTAATCCCAAAGAAGCAAAATTAAAGGAGATACATAAGGAACTGACAGCTCAGCTTCTGAGATTGGACTGTTCTCATCTAGATACAGGTCCAGACTCAATTTGATTATTAGGCATTCCTTGTCTTGTGGTACTTTCAGGATGAAAGGGAATGCAAAGGGAAGAAGATAGGAGATAAAAGAAAATATCAGTGGATAAAAACAGAAATTAAGATCCTGGGGGTTTTATGTATGTTTTAGTCTCCCTTACCACCAAACTCCAAGCTGTCATCTTCCCCATAGCCCATATCCCAGCCCAGTCTCACCATGCTTTTTCCAAAGGTCTGCACATTACCTCATCCGAAAAAGAAATCCGTAACTTCTCCTGTCACCCAGCCTGAGCACCGGCAAGGGGTCCTAAACGCTGCGGAAAGCTCTTTGCTTCATACGTGCCCGTGGGTTCTGCAGGCTGGCAGCGGCGATCCTCCCCCTCCGGCGCCAAAGTGCAGCTGAAACAAGAATACAGCATTTTCAGCAACAAAGCCCTTACAGCTCATCATTCTTCAGGCATACATTTTTCCAAATGCAAGGGGGGACATCACTGGTGTAGTTTCAAGGCAGAGGAAAATCCCCTACAGGTTTCAAATCCCAGCTCTAAAGCAAGGAGCACTTTCTAAAAGGAGAGATTGCTAGATTTTTTTTTTTTATTTTTTTTTTTCTGTTAGGATGAGTGAACCAATGTACTTTGCTTTGTCCTCTTCCTTGGAAATTCAAAAATCCCTTTGCCTGAACTCTTCCCTAACCAAGTCAGCTGAGGGCAGGCACCTGCTGTAGAAAATTTCAGCCCAAATGCTTAAAGCATAAAGGCAGAATCACAAGGACTTTGCGGTGGGATGTGTCAGGAGCTCAAAGACTGGCAACACCCCGGTGCGAAGAAGGGCTGAAGAGTGGATGGAGGTAGAAAGACAGAAGTGAAATTAAAGATTGATTTTATCGGTCATTTTAAGGGGTCAGAAATGATTCACCTAAAGGAAGGATGTGACTGAGTTCAGTGTGGTAAACAGATTAATTCAATACCTAGTTATTACACTAAAAAAAAAAAAAACCAAAAAAAAACACAAAAAACCAAAAAACCAACAACAAGAAACAAAATACAGATTAAGTAACCTTCAGCTGAGCCAGCTGCCTGGCTGTTTGTATTTGACTTGCCAATAAATAACAAAATCTATCAGTAAAGCTTGTTCACACATTTCTACTTCAGGTACCAATTTCAGCCCAAAGATCAACTCCTGACACTTAATTAGGTGAATTGAGGAAAGAGATGTTTCTACTGATTGAAAAGTCACGGGAAGGGAAAACTAATACCATTATTCTTTTATGTAGATGGAAGAAGCCTTGTAAGACACGGCAGGTCTGGGATGCAGGCTGGGGCGGCAGCGAAGGGGGTTGCAGCATCCTTCAGCACTCGCTGTGTGGAAATACACAGCTGGCAGCTGCTGCGAGCGTGGCAGCGCGCCACTGCTGTTAGATCTCACCTGCCACAAAGGGAAGGAGAAGGGTCAACATATTTTTCAGAGAACAGCTGCAAATGTAAATGATGAGATAATGATTCTTATATTGGAAACATCAGCTCCTGAGGCCGGGTTTGGGTCTCCTTTTTCACAGCGCAAGGTGGTAAATACTCTGCGGCTAAAAGGCATCAGCCAGCTTTCACCTGACCGCTTCCCACTTAATACCGATGCACTGGACCTGGTAATTAGGGCTGAGTCTGCAGATGTAGCTGCACAAACAGGCCCCAAGGGACACATTTTTGAAAGCATTTAAACCATTAATTCCCATTTAAATCAATACAACTTGGGCACCAAAGTATTTTGAAAGGTCTGAGCATTGGCCTGCGTATTTACCGAAATCAGAGCAAATCAAAGTCAGCCGACAGACAGCACTGGGAGAGGTCTGGGAAGATGGAGTAAGAATCACACTGCATTTATTCTACTGGCAGTTATTGGGTCCACAAGGGCTTGATGGGACCTGAAAACAAGTGGTTAAGCAGGTGCAGTCTGGGTGTTTTGCTACAAGAGCGCAGTCAGCTCGGTCAGCTCACGTCCTTGCAGCCCAGTGAACGCTGGCAGCCATACAACTACCGCAACACTTACACACCCCTGCATTCCACCTTGGGATCTAGAGAGAGGGATGGAGCTCTGCGTAAATGACAAAGTATCATCACCCCCAGGGTGTAGATGGAGAAACTAAAAGATTGTTAGGGGCCCCAGATCGCATCGCAGCAGTGGCAGCAGGAGCAGAAACCAGCTTTGCTGATGCCCAGCACAGCGGCTGTTTTCACAAGCTCAGAAACCAAGCACTGTTTCGGAATAATCTGATGTTTGGGGATTTCATGCCAACCAATGTCTATGAATATCTTTTTATTTCAGTGAATAAAGTCTCCTTTCTCATTTTAGTGAAAAGTTCCAGCAGTGATTATAATGCATTTTGTATTATTTATAGAAAACTAGTGACTAAGGAGAAAATAGAAAGGTTGCCATATTCCAAATCCCAGTTTCCTACAAATATGGAAACTATAATTATTCTGAGTCTCATTCAGAATACGTAAGGATGATCAGATCTTGGTTAAAGACTTAAAAATTAACTTCTTCAGCTGGAGTCTACATCTTTACACCCATTTCATTCCTGTATCTCTGTGTGAAAACACTGTTCTTTCCAAAGAAGGATGGATTTACTCATTCCTTGGATAAGAGGAATCTGAGAAGGAAACTTCCTGGATCAGAAAGAAATATGTCTGTGTCAGCAGATGGAACTTCTCTTTCTGATCAGGCAAAGAGATTTCCCTGAGATCTGGGAAGTCCAGAATTCACAGTTCGGCTCAAAGAAATTTCCCATGGAAAAGTTAGAAGAGTCCCTTGACGAGCCTCAAATAAACAGTCCAGTTTGCTGACGTGACCTTATCCAGTGAATACTTTCTATCCCAGCGTTATTTGCACCAGTCTTCTGGAGCTGACCTTAGTAAACCACATGTCCCATGTTGAAGCTGATCTCACAAATGCAGCCAAAGCCAAGCTGCATCCCTGTACGTGCAGTGCTCCTATCTGCTGGCATGGCCATTTTTTAAATGCAAATTAAGCTTGATACTGTACTTATTTTTCATGCACAATTATACAACTGCCTTGGCAAAAAGTCTGGCCTGGCAATTCTGCCTGCAAAGTAGTTGATGGTGATTAGATCTGTGGGTAAAAGATAAAGCTAAAAGGCGGCTTGAAATCAGGAAAAAAAGTAACATAAAATGCTGCAGACAAGAGCATCCACCAAAGTCCTAAAATCCAACTCTGCCTAGAAATGCCAAACTGACTTAAACTGGAGGATCACATTGTAATCCCATATAATTAATGTTTGTTATCTTGCTGTAAACTGCCAGATTATCATTAGTTCATCTTTTGTATTTCCAGGAGAAACTCATTACTCAGCGAGTGAAACGTTAGGAAATTATTTACAATTATGCTGCCGAGAGCAGTAGGCTAATTCCATCTACTAATTAGCACCACTTACATAAGTATAGGTAGAGTGCTATAAATAATGGTGGTAATGTGCGCCATGCTGGCACCAGCTCGCTGGGTCTTCCGTGCAGCAGTGGCAGCTACCTCCTCTGATGGCCTTGTAATGGGATTTTAGTCAGACCACAAGAAAGGCTCCCCAAAATTATTCTTTGCCTAGAGTGGGAAGAGATGGAGTGACTTGGGAAGCAGGTATTTCTGACCTCCTCTCTGCAGCGGGCACCTTTACTTAACCACAGCTGATGCTTTCCAGCCTGCTCTGACACTGCTGGGAGAAAACTGCTTCGGTATGGGTCCTTAGTGCTGATAAGAGGGGGTAAACCCCTCTGCTTTAATCTGGAAGGTGTTGTTCAGGTTCCAGGCAGGAGCCAAGGGGAAGGAAGGGATGAGATGTTACAGATTTTGTGCCTCTGGTGCCTCCAGTCTCCTTAACTCAACTGCCGAACCGGGACGGAGTGTTGCACATCCCCGTTGTATTGGACTGTTTGCATTTCTCGGCAGCAGCAGTTGCACTGCACACCCAGTAGAGATTAGACTTCAGAGAAAACAACAAATCTGTCTCCCTTCCAGCTGGATCAACTAACCAAAAGGCAGGGGAGATTTGCCTCGTTTGCACAGCACATGGGTGTATCCAATCCATGCCTGAATGACACCCGTGCAAATTGATATCATCTGTACTATTTTTTTTTTTTTTTTTTAATCTGACCTCCACAAACCTACCGTGAGGCTTCACTGCCTATTTGCTTTCGTTCTTGTCCTCCCTCCAGGAATTTTGCTCCTCTCTATACAGTAACCTTGATTTTGCAGGGACTCACCTTGCTGCACAGCCCCGCCTGTTCTTTGGTGATTTGGAGATTGATTAGAGGTGTATGTCTATGTGTGAATAAATAAAAGCCTGACCGATGCTAATTCAAATAAGGAGATGGAAGTACCTTCCTCAGGAAAACGTTCCAGGCTGTGGACCTTCCATGGAGAAAAGCAGGTCTGAGACAGGTTCCCTCTGATCCCAGGTGGACCTTCTTTTGATGCTGTACAGAGCCAGGCATCTTCCCGGGATGCTGGGTCCCTCTCAAAGGCCTCAATGCCTAGAAATAGAAAATGCAAAGCCCACATCACTCCTTGGATCTAGGCTGACAAATCGACACCTGTTTGGGAATAAAAAAAAAAAAGAAAAGAAAAAGAGTAGTGCACACTGGAAATTTAATCCTTTAGTCTAAGCCAGCATTTATTTAATGTGTGGTTTCTTTTCTCAATGACTTTAGGGACACCTGGGATGTTAGTGAGGGAAGATGAATGGTGGTGTAACACCAAGGCGTACACTAAAAACAAGAAGTCCAAAGAACATTTTGCCTTAAGGCATTGAAATATGCAGAAATGAACAGCTGTCATCCTAAACCACTTTAAATATTAGTGACATAATAAACACTTGTTTTCATTGTTTCGTATGGTTTTCAGTTTGCACAGTTAGCAACAGCCAGAATTTCCTGACTAAGAGCATGGAATGGTCCAACAGATTCAGCCAAACAGTCTCAGATGTTAGAGTCCTTATTACAATGTTCCCAGCACCAACTGCCTGGAACCATTTAATAAGATGGAATTGCAGTTTGAATGGCACATATAATCAAAATTTTCATTTGTTTTCAGAAAGAAAATCCACCTAATCTCCAGTAGAAGAGAATGGAAGTGGTTTGGAGGCAGGCGGTCCATGTTCCAGTATCAATTTAGATGCAATTGGAAATATAGGATTTGCCTTAATGGATCATCAGGTCTTAGTATAGAGGGAAAATGAAGGTGTAAGAAGGGTTATTGCATGAGAAAAAAAGCTATATTAAAAGACAACAAAAAATAAGAGAGGGAAAATAAAAAATATATTCCTGGGACTGTAACTGGAAACAATTACTACACACGGTATGATTTTTCAAAACCCTTTGGTCATTTGCTATGTCCAGACAATTTTCCTTCTACGGCAGGAATACTCCCTATAGTCTGTGATCCAGTTTTCCAGGCAGTTTTTCGATGACCCATGCGAGACATCAAAATAGTCCCTACATGGTTATGACATCACTCCAGCCTCCAAGATGAGATCATATCATCTTCACTACAGGGAAAAGCTTCCACCCAAACTGGCTTGCTTGAAGAAGCAGCCAAAAGGAATAGTTATTGCTTTTGCTGCTATTTTAAAACATGTAACATTTACTGTTTCCAGCTTGGTGCTGTCTCGTCTCCTCCTCAGTGCCATTCTCCAGGGAAAGCCGGTTTCTTCTTCCAGTGCTCAAATCCCAGTTTTTTGTTGTTTGCTGTCTGCTCACTCTCTCACGTCATACCAACTTTTAATCAAACACATTCTTCAGGAAAAACATACCACCATCCCTGGAGGTATTTAAAAGACATGTAGGTG
>JAVJGJ010000002.1:3566854-3583895 GCA_035590215.1 Microhierax caerulescens
CGTCAGGAAAAACATACCACCATCCCTGGAGGTATTTAAAAGACATGTAGGTGTGGCACTTAGAGACATGGTTTAGTGGTGCACTTGACAGTGTAATGGTTGGACTTGATGACCTTAAAGGTCTTTTCTAACTTAAGTAATTCTATGCTTCTAAGTTTGTCCTTGCACTCACTGGCATCACTAACACCCCCTCCCTTTCTTGTGTTGGCATGCAGCTCCTGGCCAGGCTCCCCTTTCCAGATGCTCTACTGTTCCTTGTTGAAAAGGTGCCCAGAATCTCCCAATTCTTCCTGATGATCTTCCTCCCTGTGGGGCATTTTCCTGATTTGGTAGAGATTAATAAGACCACCTTTCCCGATAGCTTGCACTTCTTCACTCTTGTCCGGCCCATATGTCCCACAATCCATAAACTTGCATAACCATCGGGCCCTATTAAGTCTGTTGTGGGATCACATTGTTAAAGATGGCAATAACAGAGCAGTAGCTGCATCTGCACCATGAAAATGATGTGTGCAGCAAATAAAAGCACCACCTGGGTCAGGAACAGACCCCACATCCCTCGGTCTGAGTCCCAGCACAGGCTGC
Source organism: Microhierax caerulescens (assembly GCA_035590215.1). Classification (NCBI taxonomy): domain Eukaryota; kingdom Metazoa; phylum Chordata; class Aves; order Falconiformes; family Falconidae; genus Microhierax; species Microhierax caerulescens. Next base: position 3,567,440 of record JAVJGJ010000002.1, read on the forward strand.
GTGTCAGCCCAGCAGTTACCGACAGGGATGGTAAAGTTTTTGCTGAGATCTGCCAGGAAAAGCATCTGGCCAGCAGGAAGCAGCTCTGCATGCAAGGAGTTGTACGTACACTCTGTCTTGATAAGTCAACAGCAGAAATGAGTCTCATTTGATCCCGCTCACACCATTCCCTCTGGGTCAATGGACATCAGGATTTGCTTTGTTGAGCATCAGGAAAGAAAGCCTGAACCTTGGAAGTTACCTTTAGAGAGATGTACAAAACCAGAAATACATGGATCTGGACACATGCACTTTAAGTTGTTTTCCTTGCAAGCTTTCAAGTCATTACATTTTTTATATGTAAGATTCAAAGGGAAAAAGTTTGCTGTTGTTTTATTTTTTTTTCCCTTTTATTTGATTCTGTATTTCCAGAATGTTACAAATCACAGGCTTACACCAGGATGTAAGCCATAAAAGCATTGCCTCATTACACACACAAATGTTTGGGATTAAAATTATAGGCTAGTGACATATATAAGAGGCAGATTATAATTAATATCTAGACTGTCGGGTGATGAATCGCAACAGAGTATTAGATACCACCAGCCTTGCACTACGTTGCAGGTCAGAAGTTAATGAGCCAAGTAATGCCGCTCAGCGCAGCACGGCGGGGCTGGGTGCCCCTGCTCACGTCTCGGAGCTCAAGGGCAACATTGCTTTTTGTGCTTGCCCCAAAACCCAGCGCAGGACTGGTGATGGCTGCTAGACAGACCTCTCCAGACCATGGAGACTGAGGAGGTTTATCTCTGGCTGCTGCATGGCAGGAGGGATGAAGTAGAGAGAAAGCTGGGTAGAAAGCTGGAGAAGAATGGATAGCTATTAGAGCTGGAAAATCTTCAGTAAGAGGTTTTGGCAGGAAATTACCCATCTCTTGAAGCTGAAATACAGGGAAATAGAAGCCTTCAGACAACTTTGGTGCTGGGACACAAGGGCAAGAGATGGGAAGGTGGGCAGGGAGACTTCCCAGCCCACCCTGAGCAACTACATCGGCTGGAGTAGACTGTCCCATGACTGAGCATCTCCACAAAGCTGAACAGGTTCTCAGAGGCTCCGGTCACTGCTGATTTAAAAAGACAAGAATGAGCAGCTTGCACAACTTGATGACAACAAGGAGATGTAGCACCAGGAAGACCTTGCAGCACAGGGACTGCCACAGGCTCATCCCCATGTGAGCCCTCTCCAGGGTGCATTGAACACTGACCAGGAAGCCTTGCAACATTGCTGTTGTTTGTAAGCATACTCCTCAGCTGACTGGATGTTTAAGAAGCTGAAAACTCCATTAAATGCATAGTTCCCTGTTTGCATGCATGTCATTCCCAACATATCCTTAAAAATGTAGCTTACATTCTGACATGTGTATGTATAGTCATATGTGTGCTCAGGAGACACACACACATAGGAGTGAACACTTCAGTTACAAAACCACCCTGCATCTCATCTGTCTGTAATTCTGCCCTCCAGGGAGACCTATGTGCTGACAGCGAGACGATTATGAAGGTGATTGAGCTTTGAAAGGTATTGTTGCTCTCTTCAATAGTGCTGATTGGCAGTGGTGATTAAATGACTCAGGCAAGGGGAAGCAGTATTCAGAGGCTGACCAGGCAGATCATGGATGCAATCAGCTTAAGCATCTGAGAATAAGAGCTGGTTTTCTTCTTGGAGAGAGCTGTAGTTCCGAGGCCCATGGAGCCAGGTGAAGATCCCTGTCCTGTGTGGCTGGGATGCCAGCAGGAGCTTGGCTAGTTCTCCATTCTTCTAATTAGCCCATCCAGTGGCTTCAGGGGAAAATCCAGGTACTGTCGCTGTCTCCAACACATGAAACTTTAGAGAGCCACAGGTCAGACAGGACTCTGGGGTAATTCCCTCTCCTTCAGTGCTCTGGAGGAACTGGGTCTTTGGGTTCCTGCTTCTTTTCCAGCTCAGTCACTGATTCACCTGGTATTTTCTTCCTAGTCACGCTCTGGTTCTTGGCAGTGCTGGAAGTGCGCAACTCCTAGGGAGAAAAAAGGGGTATTGACAAAAAATTAAAAAGTTCCCACCATGACAACATACGCTTATATGATAAATACATTTAGTTTTAAATGCTCCTCTTGGTTCTACCTGGTGGCTCCTGAATCCTCTCTACTGGCCTGGAAAAAGCTCTAACCTAAGGAAAACACTTTCCTGATCTTGCATGACAACTCCCATCAGCAGCAGCAAATGTTTACTGAGCTACAGAAAACACCAAAACTGTAAGGGAGAAAACAGAAAGAGTATTTATGCATAATACGACACTCCAAGGAACAGCCATCAAAACAGACTTCCAATTTAGAGAGCACTGTCAAATGCCCAGTAGGGTTACAGCATCACACATCAAATTCCCCTTTTGCAGGTTTTAATTCCTGACTTCTCTCATACGGCAGAAAACAGATGAATTATTTTAACAATTGCTCACTGTAATTATATCATCACAGCCTCAGCTCTTCCCTCAGGTATGACACAGCCACCAGAGCAAACTTCCCAGCACACCGGTGACCCGGTCCTGGTCCCCGACGGAGGGTGTGCTCGCATTGCCTTGCCGCAACAGTCATGTATTAACCCTCCTCATCCTATTGCATGGTCACATACCATCGTTTGGACTGATTGGAGAGGAATATCTTCCTCTCCTGAGTCATGGGTCCAGATCTCTTCCATGGCAAATGTCTTCCCCGGGAACATGCAGGCTAAAACCTTGCTCTACATTTTCTTCTTACTTGAAGGAAATTCCAGCGCGGCAGGGAAGGGAGGACAGCCAACCTGAGCAAGCTGAAGGAGGGATTTGGAATATCTGGCATGCAACTAGCACTGATTTAGGATGGAACACATCTCCTATGCAGGGCAGCACAAGCATGGTGGTGTTCACATGCCTGCCTTGCTTGCCACCCTTTTCCTATGTGTTTGTCAGTGCAAGTGCTGGGAGAAGGCAGTGGGGAAAAGACAGGCAGAAACGGGAGCCTGACCGAGGGCTGCAGCCTCTCTGGCTCCTGCGGCTCGTCACACAGCTCCCAGCACTCATTGCCAGCGGGTTCCTCTTTATTTCTTTTCCTAATATTCATTTCACAAACTGCAGAAGTAACGTCTTTCACTATTAAAATGTAATTAATGATTTCACCACAATGAAATTAATAATTAACTGGAAAGACATTTGGACCCTTTGTTGAACAAAACTCGATAATTTTATGATGCATTGGGACTGTCTGGTCTGGTCTGTCTCTGAAGCAGCTATCCCACAGCTGGCAGCAAGCCAGGGGCTGCAGAAAACATGGGGGGGGGGGTTGCCTGTCACAGCGGTTTTGACAGGCCTTTACAGCGCAGGAGCAGCTCTGCTCACAGGCACCATGAGCTCCCGGTTTCTGGATTCTATCAAAGACAGAACAGAAGGAAAAGGTAAACACGACTAGGGAGGAGACAATGGCCTCAGCTGACCAGCTCCCCACCCGCTATCTGCCATTTGTGAGATGCCCAGACAAAAGGGTTTTAAAAAGAATTTAGAGAGTTCCAGTGGTTTGACATCTCCTTCAGAGGAGGACTTCTCTACAACAGACCAACACAGTGAAAGGCACCAGCTGCAGGTCAAGAATAAAGCGTAAGGGAATGAGTACCTTGCACAGCAACGCCCCGTGCCCTTGACTTTGGTCCCCGTAGTCCCAGACCAGCTCTCACCCTCTGCACCAAACTTACGTCATTGCCACGGGGACAGCAAACATCCACGGTACGATGGACTTCTTGAGCTGACCCCCAGCACTGCCAGGGCTGGCAGATTCTTCTGAACTTGGAGGTTTTGTGTTCCAGAGGCTTGAACCTGGAAACCTGGCATGGAAACATTAAGACCTTAGACTCAAACCAACCAGTTAGCGGAGTATTTTGGCAACCCCAGCACAACTTGAGGCACAGGTCCTCCACCACACCACCACAGTCAGCCTGCAACTCAGCCAGCACTGCTCTTTCGTACTGAAGCATCTTGAAGTTTGCTTTCCCTCGAAGCCAACTGAATGAATCAATTCCTCCTTGGCACTGAAATAAAACTCACTTTCTGCTAGGTGGGTCAAAAACACACAATCTATTTCGGCTGTTCTGTTCCCATGAATTCTATTACAATACGTTGCAAAGAGGAAGATTACAGGGAAGGCAGAGCCAGCGGCATGCCTTGCTTTATGAGGGGGAAAAAAACACACACACAATTTATTTTTCATTGCTTTATGATGAATATGAATTCAATTACATGCAGAAGAGAACTGCAGTAGTCAGTCAGAATTATACTCAGCTAGTAGCGAATATAATGGCTTTCAACAAGGAGAGCTTATCATCAAGGTTCAGACAAGCTGGAGTCTGTGTTGCACCTGATGAACCTGCACAAGGAGACAATGACTATCACAGCTGGGAATTAATCTCTCATCTCCGTGGCCGGAGGAGGGAGGGGGAAGCAAGGTGTTAGTGGAGCCCCCTGGTCATTGCCAGTCCTCCAGCCACACATGTCAGGACAGCAGCCAGGGGCACCAGGGAACAGAAGGACCATCCATCAAAACATGAGCACATGCAACAAAAGCAACACAGAAACGTGTTTGCCGCCCTTCTTGTTTCTGTCATTTTTCCCACCAAATAAAATTAATCTCTCTCTCGCTCCCTGATTCAATGTTGCCAACAGCCTGGTTAAGCTTTGCCCACAAAGCTCACCAGCTTAGAGGCCATGTGTGCAGAACACAACTCACCTTCTGCCTTGATTCAGCCAGACACCTGGGAAGTGTCTGTACAAATGGCATCACAACACCCAAGCACCCCACTGCACCAGCACAGATGTATCTATGTATCTGTGCCTTTCCACTTATAAGGCTCCAGTCACTCTGAAACAATGGCCACCTGTGCAGGAGCTAGGAGCTCTTTGAAGATGCCTTTTAAGTCCTTTTCAGTCCTCCTAATTGAACAGAAATCCACAATCGTTGGCACACCTGTGCTTGGGACAAAGTGCCTCTTAGCACAGCTCCACTGGAGAAACAAGCATCCTGCCTCAGGGAGGGCGGTGAGACTCGCAGCACCCCTGGGACCCCCCTCAGAGAAACTGCTGCCCCCAGGACAGCCCTGCCATGCTCAGCAGCCCCCAGCCCCTCTGTCCTGCTCCCCAGAAGTACCAGTGCTCCGGCAGCAGCCGTGTTTCTCCAGCTGCCACAGCATCAACAAGAGAAATCCTCAGGCAAATGGGAGGAGGGACAGATGATTGCCACATACTGTGCATTAGTCTCATACACGGTGCAACTCTCCTGGGGTGCCGCTAATGGTCATGCAACATTGATATGTCCAGGTTTTCTTTCTTCAAGGTAACTCTCAAGTTGTTTTTTTTGGGGTGCCTAGCAACTCAGAATCAGAAAAGAAATGTTAATGCAACATGCAAAGCAACCACCTCCAGTCCTCCACTGGGAGCAGGCATGAAAAGATTATATCTCTTCAGTTATCACTTAATAAAGCAGTACTTAGCAGCAAGTCCATCTAACTTGACATTGCTTGAAGGCTTGAAACACCCAGCAGTGTGTGCAAACACTCACGCAAACACGCTGCTGCTGTGCAGACACACACACGAGCGTCCTGCCGCCTGTCAAAGCTGCCTCTGAGCCAGACGCCAGCCAGGCAAAGCGGAGGAGCTGGGGGGCAAACAGGGGGGCTCAGGCAGCAGTAAGCCAGGCGAGGCTGGAAGGAGATGTCATGCAATTCAAGATCCAGCTATTAAAGCCCCCTCCTGGACCAGCAGACATGCCAGACTGTGCTTCCCAAAGGAGGCTGGTGGAGACAAAACTTCCCAGGAGAAGCTGCTCTGCCTTCCTCTCTGCACACAGGCAGTGCAGACGAGGTTTTCCCTGTTTCTAAAGCAAAATGTTATTTTGGAGCAGCTGACTGGAAAGGAATGCTCAGATCTTGCCCAATAACACACTTTTCAAATTTCTTCACTATTCATTAAAGCTTTTCATGGCCATTTCTGTGTTAAGTTTTACTTCTTCATCATGGAGCGTGAGCGTTGCTACTCTTTAAAGACAGGAGAAATAAGATGTAGGGTATCACATCTTCGGCCAAACTTATGAATCAAGACAAAGTGGAGCTCATACAAACTCCTGACATCTGTGCTCCTTCATACCCACGTATTTGCTCCTTCCCATGAACTGAGAGGCTGATGCTCTGAAACACAGTGACTGTCCCCTTACCTGCCACCTGGGAAGTATTTATTCAGTGCTGGAGACGTCATCAAGCTTTTGCCCAAACTGCTATTGTTAGTTACTCCTGCTGGCAAGCAGAGAGGATCGTGTTTGACGCCCCACACAAAGCACAGCGCTGACACCCTGGGAGCTGCCCCTCCACTTGGGCATGGGAAGGGGCAGTGGCAGCGCAGCACCGGCTGAGCCCCCCCTGCCCTGCAGAACGCGCTGCCCCATCCCAGTGCACCACCCCCTTCCCTCTGCGGTCATACAGCAGGAGATGGTTCCAGCCGTTTAATGAAGAAAGTGGTTAATCTCACTTCCACCCAGGTGCGGCTGCCTGGCAGGTGACCCCAGCCCAGCCCGAGCCCCCCCTTGCCCAAGCCCACACTGCAGTGGCACGAGCTGAGCTCCACCGTGAAGGCAGAGACGGCACCAGCAGCCGGCTTCGGGTCTGGAATCAGACTGCATCATTAGACAAAATCTACGGGCTTGAATTCTGCCATCTGCTCACTAGGCTTGATTGAAAGTGTAGGAATTACATTAAATTACCTGATTATGTGAAGGCTGACAAATGATAGCAGATATTACAGCCAAGGCTGAACAAGAGCTTGGCCATTCCTGTCTCTACTGGAGGAGTGGGAGTTTTGCCCTGGTAATAACAAGCATTGCAAGTTTCTTCTCTTTAGTGCCTTTTTTTTTTTTTTTCTGAGGATGGAGAAGAAAACATACAAATTGCACATAATAAGTGGAACACAGAGAAAAAGAGCCAGCTGTACTCACAGATGTTACGATACAACCAAAGGTGCTTCTCTATTTTCTCTCCTCCTAGAATAAGCTGTATACATCTAATGAATAATGCAGGAGATTTCCTCTATAGAATTAATAGCACGCAGTCCTTCTTGACTTGCCTTTAATCACACTCAGGACCCACTGGGCCTGAGAGGGAAAGTCAGCATTACTCATTTACTCAGGCAAACTCAGTGGTTGTCAGCCATCCCAATCCTTCACAGCTTTAAAACCACAGTCTGGGGAACAACATCAGAACCTGTGGGCAGCCCTGTGAGCATTGCTCCTCACCAGGGGCAAAATCTGGATTAAAGTCAATTGACATTTCACTTGAACACAACCAGTGTTTACAAATGGTGTGTGTAGGAAAAGCCTTTGCTTAGTTAGATGGACTCATTCACCCTAATGCATGCACAGTGATGTTTCAGCTTTATATTTATACAAACTCATGGAGATCCAGAGAATTTCACTCACTTAAAGAAGGTAGCTTAGTGGTAGATATGACTCTATAAATGCACACGGACTATTTATTCTGAGTCTGTTAGTCACCTGTTAGTAGTGCAAATGGTACGGTTTCAAGTGTCTGTGCAAGCCTACAGCTACAAAAGTATCTAAAGTTTTGAAAATTAGGAGACAAAGAGAAAAAAGGAGTTCAGATATGGCAGGATCTGAACATGCTTCAGGATTTGCAAAAAATAATTTTTAAGCAGTGTCTCCTGATCTGGCCAGGGCTGGTTCAGACCAGAAGACAGCAAAGTGTAGAGCAGTGGGAGTTTTGTCTAAAGAATATCAAATATGAGTCAGAGGCAAGTGTTATCAGAGAATATTGCAAACTGGAGTTCCCATCCATCAGCAAACCTGATTACCTTAATGCGTTTTGGTTAGAAACATTTCTACATGTTGCAGCACTCTCAAAACCACCAAGCTGCAACAAGGTCTTTTACCATCTCATACTGGTACACTCTTCACGCCAGTCCCCCTGCTACCTTCTCCTCATCTCACCTCCTCACTCAGGGCATGCTCTCTCTCTTCTTGCATCTTCCTCTCTCATCTCCTTCTGCTTCTTCATCTCCCCCCTTCTTCCTTGGCTGCCAACCCCTTCATTTGCTCTCAACCCCTTAACAGAACCAGCCACAGCTGCACCTTATCTACATCGACCAGCCCGCTGCCCCTGAAGCCAGCCCACAGCTGGATATTATCAATGCTAATTAACCCATCTGCATTCTTCTACATCTACATACATAAATCAAAGTTTTCTTTGCCTTGCTGAACTGTTTGGGCAGCCAAGCCGCTTACCTCTGCTGCCTGGGCTTTCATCCCAAATGCCGTCTCCCAGCCGCCCCGCAGAGCATCCTCGGAGCAGCGGCTGGGTGGCTGCCCCTCCGTCCTGCCTGGCCGGAGCCAGCTGGGGGGCACAGGGACCACCACTCCTGCCGGGCAGCAGCAGCACGGCACAGAACATCCCAGCTACGGCTCCTGCAGGGCACTGACCCAGCACTGGCAAACACAAAGAAATGTTGAATTAACTGAAAATGACATGTTTTGATTTGGCTTAATATGTGAAGATAGTTTGATCTGGATCCACTAGACTGGAATGAAGTTACATTTAAATCTTCTTGACAAGAGAGAAAAGTCTATCCATTGATTTGATTTAAAACCATTTTTTTGCCATGGAAAAATTGATCTTTCTACAGAGATTGCATTATCCACATACACAAACACTTAAGCACCTCTAATTACCACACGTCGATGAGTTTGCTAACAGACTTCGTGTAATCTATAGGAGCTGATTCTCAGTTACAGTAAAGTAGTTTTACATCCTCTTGCTCCCTGTTACCTACAGCCACAAAATGGATGTAAAAATAGTTATGGAGAACCATTAAAAGCCCCCAGCAAGAGTACATTTCTGTCTGCAAACTACAACAGGTAGATGCAAGCACAGGCTTAGGCAAAGGATAGTGCACACCCTGACCCCAGTCCCCCAGACCATGTTTGCACGAGGCTCTGCTGCTGGTCTGCTGGAGCTGCGAGGTGCTGAGAGAGGTCAGGCTGATGGTGTGAGCAGGATCGGGTCCGCAAGCGATAACATGACCATCGGTCAAGCCACAGGTACACCTGATTGTCCTGCCAGGTTTGCTTGGGCTCTGTGGATCCCTCCCTTTTTATTTCCCTTCCAGGTGTCAACAAGAAATTCAGAAAAAAGTCCCAAAGTTGGAAGAAAGTGGAAAGGAGATCTTAAGTATGTCTTGAAAAAATATAAATAAACTTTCCTACTCCCATGATGACTCTCATATTTCTCAACTGGTCTTTATGGGAAAGTGGTAAAGAAGATTTCCGATGCCTTGTAGTGACATATATTCCTATTGAGGAACAAAGTCTGAACCAATTTTGGAATTTTAAAATTATTGAGAGGAGGGATTTTCACAAGCAGGAATAACTGTGTGTGATAGGAAATTGATTTATAGTCTGCTAATAATTTATTTTACATTCTTCATAAGCATATTCCAAAAAATACATATTCTAGAGCAGTAAATTTTTCCAAGGACTCTCCTCATTTACTCTCCTCACAGCATCCTTTGGACTTGCTCAATTGCATCGCCCAAGGCTGCTCTGGGTTTAGGTGGATTTTATATTGTGCCTGTATAAGATGACAAGCCATCAAAAGGCTGTTGTTTCCTCACTGTCATTGCAGGGTATCCTACCAGCGATGGCTCTCAGCACTCTCCCCATTGAAATGCTTTTTAATAAGCATTTTAATTTGGTCTGCACCTGTACTATTTGGGCACTTAAATATCCAGCCTGTGCTTTCCTTCTGAGCAGGCTGCTGCTTTCTCTTCTGGCTTAGGGATGCTTCAGAAAGTTTCCCCAGTGCTACTCACTCTGAATTAGCTGGGACAAAACATGAATTTTTAGAACAGGCAAGCAGAAAAACAATTAAATGAGCAAAATGAGCCAGAATGAATGGATATTCACCAGACGTTGAAAGGCAGCAACAGTGACCATGAAGTTGGTCAAGGTGATCAAAACGTGCTGCCTCATCTGCCTCCCTTCCCACAAGGTCCCTGGGGGTCCCCTGAGCAGGGCAGGGGGGCTACACATTTGGACTACCTAAAGGTATCTGCTACTGTGATTTCCAGTCACCACAGTAAGGCAAATACCAAAACCAAACAAACAAAAAGAAACAAACAAAAAAAAGCAAAAAATACCCTACACCAACAAGAGGATGAGTCATCCTTAACATTATTTCAGCTGGTAGGTTTTGTCTATATGGATCAGTGAATTACCCAAAGTGTGCAAACATGTATTTCCTCCACAGAGAGGGGGAAACTGAGGCATGAGATAATGAAATAACATGTTTAAAGTCATAGTGACAGCAAATAACTTTCATGATTAAATACATGAGATGGCAGCTGCTGAGCTTAGCTGCTTCTGGAAGAAAACCTTTGTCTGAAGTTGCTGGCTCATGTTAAAACCATTTCTTGCTCATCACACAAACCTTTTTCTCCTTAACACCCCAGGCAGAAAATCTCAGGACCAAAATTCCTGGTGAAAGCCGCCAACTGAAAATCCACATTCAATTTATTGATAAATAATGTTCCAGATATGGAACATGGTGAACTCTAGAAGATCATCTTTAATTTTTGGCTTTTAAAGCAGCCCAGGGAAGCATTGTAGGGTAAGTAGGAAAACCCCTGAGTTCCACGTGAATTCACCAACGTTTTCATGTATTACTATTCTATCTTTGCTTTGTTGTTTGGGGACTTTCTTCAAAACCATCTAACATTTCACTTAACAGACATGAAAAAAAAACATTGGATTTAGATATCTTATTTACCAAGTACCCTTGAGCCACAACGTTGAAACATCTTTGTCTGTCGTTACTTGAAAAGCCAAAGCACGCAGATAATTAGGACTTCTTTTTCTTCCTCATTGATTCATCTGCAAAGCATTCAGCCACCTGCATTACTGGAAGTGAGAGGGCGTTCATGAACAGGATGGAAATCATCCCCAATGCAACAGTGATGCAAGATTTTTCACAAACGATAGACAGCTATAGGAATTTAGGGTTGAAAAAGGCCCTTCTGGGTCATCCTTACCAGTGCTCGTGATGGGAAGGACCGTGTCATCCTCCTCCTGAGGCTGCCAAAGGCCACTTCAGCTCTGAGGTGAGGTTTCAACCTCGTATTGGGAAACTTGCTCCTTTTTCTGGTGAGCTGTGCCCTGAGCGTCGCCTCTTTGAGCTGTGCTCCATCCACACCATGGTCCAAGGCAGAGAGACTCCCACGGGGTATGAAGAGCAGAAAGCCCCAAGGACCCCAGCCACAGCCGCTTCCCCAGGGCTTCCAAGGACCCGAAGCCAGATTTACCTTCTGCCTAACCTCGAACACACTGCACTTGAGCTCTGCATCTGCTCTAAAGCAAAAGACCACCCTTGAGGCTTGGCCAGAGGCCAGACCTACGGATGGCTCACGCTCTTCACTCGGTGGAGGGTTGGGATGCTCGGATGGCAGCTCAGCTCCCACATCTGCAGGGCAAGCTGTGAGTACAAGGTAGATGAGCCACCAGGGCTGTGCCTGTCCCCCACATATCTGCTTTGGAATAGTCACCTGAAGACCGAGGCTGGGGACATAGCATGGCCCAAGGACCTAAAAAAGGATCTTGTTACTGTCCCCTGCAGCAGGGGGGATTTGCAGTGCAGCCTGCCCATAAGGGCAATGGGAACGTGCAGATTTCAGATGGGGCTGTTGTAGGCTGCAGTTCCCAGGACAGCCGAGCCAAGGTAGTGTTAACATAGCTCCTATACTTCAATTTATGCCTGCAAAATGAATGCTATTCTCATGGGCTGCAATAAAGTTGTAACATGCTTAAATACTTCATTAATGAGGGCTCTGTAAGTACCACAGAGACAAACAAGATTTTAGAGGGGCAGAAGCTTTTGTGCTTTCCCCTTTTCCACAGGGGAGCATTTCAACCCACTGTCCAATTTGCAATTGCTAACAGAAAATTTTGCACATGGAGATGGATTTGCTAGCACAGTTTGTGCCTCCATCTAATTGTTTTTAAACTTTGCATCTTGGGAAGAATTAGCAATCATGCTGTTCTTATAGTCCTCAGGTTTTTTTTTTAATTTTCTTCCCATAATATCCCATATGTTTCTATTGCTTTCAGGGAAGCAGAGCCAAGTCATCCTCTGACTAAGACCTGTTAATTCACAGAGCACATCAATCTACCGGACAAAGCGTTTGCAGGCTGTTGTAGAGGTTAAGACAAACTTCCCTAGTGGGGAAAATTATACCAGGAATAAATGTAAATCTTGTTAACATGATTATTTGCATTCTTTTTAACTATACACACAAAGATAGATTGATTTTTTTGATTTGAAGACAGGAGGAATGGGAAGGTGGGAACAGGGGGATGCCTGGTTAAGACTGCTGAGGCCAGGTACTTGCATGGAGCCATTCCTTCCAGCCTTGCCAGCACTGGTTCAGGAGCACCAGGGAAGTGAGATGCAATAGCAGCTTTCACCACACTTCCTGATTTGGATCCTACTACTACTTAAAAACACTTCAAGGCTTCTTTAACTAATAGTGCTAGGTAACCACCACCAAAGGCCATGCCGTCATGCAGGATATGCCCCCCCACACCCCCAGTGACAAGCACACCCCCTTGCCTTCTGCTTTAACGTCCCCTCTGTGACCTTACATGTGAGGCAAAGATCTGATCTATGATGGTAGAAAAATTCTGAGCTATTTAAACTGTTCTGCTTAAAAGTAACATTGGCTCTGCTTTTGAAGTGTTCTTAAATCCTCCTACTCGGGGAAAGAGGATAAAAATATCCCACCACACCTGCTTAACTTAGCTGCTTGTAACAGCCACTGCTTTTGAGGATAGGTGTTTCAAGGTGTTGTCCCCTAAACTGTTTTTACAGAGCATTTCACAGGTTAGATATTTTTAGGATTTAGGCAATATGCACCAAATCAGAGAAATGGCCAAGAACTCGAGGCATTTGTGCCTGGTGGAAGTGCAGCTTGTATCAGAGCCCCACTCAATGCAGCACTGTGACATCCATCCCTTTACTTTGGCTTCCACAAAAGCCTCTGAACTACTTTCCTTCAAGGGAGACAGGTTCCCTTTCCATTGCTCTATTGTAGGCTTGTAATCTCAAGCAGGCTCCTAAAAATAGAAAACTACCCTAACAGCTGTGTCCTTCTGATGTCAGTAAAAGCAGGGCATGAAGTGCTTTAAATCAGACTCTCATTCTCTAGAATAAGGAGGATCACCCCCTCTCTGGTCAAAAGCCACAGATGGCAGATGTTCAGTTTTATTCCCTTTGGCCATCAGCAGTGGCAGATTCAGAGCTGCTACAAAGCACTAAGGCTGTGCACCAGCTCTTAGCTCTGGGAAATCCTGGCTGTCTGCTCTCATTCATTCTCCTGAAGCAATCTTTAATCTTCCCAATGTTCCCTTCAGGCTCTCTATTCCAAGGCCACAGCTAGAAGAATGTCTTCACACAGCCTCAAATTCCAGAAGTGCAATGCAACCTTCAAGGCATAGAGTGAAAAAGTGAATGTGAAAGTTTGGCGTTGTTTATTTTTTTTCTCTAAATGAACACAAAACACCCTACCATTAAAGTGACTGACAGCTTCCCCACTCATCAAGAGACTAAATCTGCTCATTCCTCGGAACGTTCAAGCCCAGAAGTCCTGCACATCCTCCTCTCCTCATCCTTTTTTCCCCTCAGCAAACTTCCTTATTGCAACAGAAGCACCAGCCGTGGACCAGCTGAACTTCTGGGTTTGCACAGGTGGTATAACCTGTACAGCAGCTGGCACTTCCCATCCTCTTTGCCTCCCCTGAGCCTGCTGCCTGGTGTGCCTGGCTCACACACTGGCTTATCCATGGTAGACTTTATAACCGTGGCTTTCAAAGCATCTCCAGGTGCCTTTGGCTGTCGGAAGCTTGGATGGCCATGAGCAAAGGGCACCCAGAGCCCTGGCTGCCCATGTGGTTCTCTGACCCTTAGGATCTCACCTGCAGTGAATGGGAGAGGGGCCCTGACGTCCGAGAGCTTGAATACCAGAAAGCACTCAGCACCTCTTGCACACACTTCCCTGAGTGTGATCCTCTTCCTGTTCTGGCAGACCTAGCTGTAAGCGACCCAAGGCAAATGTGCCATACACACAGGTGGAAAGGCAAAGGAGACATAGTCAAGAAATCAGTAAAAGCAGAGGACCAGAACATGGGGAAATTTTTAAGCTGGTTGATCTGCAGGTGAAGGACAAGCCTGAAACAGAACCAAAGCTGCTAATGAGACGAGACCTTTGGAGTCATCTGAGGTGAGACAGAATCAGGGGAGATTTCATTACTCACAAATCCCTCTAGATGCCTTAAATAATTCATAGCAAACACTGGGACATAAAGACCAGGAGCCCCATTAAGAGGCACACTGTATTGTTTTTGTTCATTAGAGTGAGTCACACAAAACACATTATTACTTAAAGCAGGATGTCTCATTAATTACATCAGTCTGGGAGCTCTGGGAGCCTCAGACCTCTGTCCTTGTCTGTTGTTCCGGAAAGTCCTACGGCATCTCTCAGTAGAAAGTCACCCATCACTTCCACCCCAGCTGTCACTCGGGGTCTGGCTCCCAGCACCCTTGCTATGACCCTGCCGTGGGTACCCGCATGCATTCCTCCAGCAGTGTCACCTCTGCCATGAACTGCCCCCCGAGGACATGAGTCTCCTCGTGCCTGCCCCGCACAGGCAGGGCACAGCTCCGGCCAGGCGCCCAGCTCCGACACCAGCAAGGGAAAGCCCATCCCTGTGCTGAGCTCCTGCCACCACCATCAGCTCCAGGATCGGAGTGGAGACTGAAGGAGGAGCACTTATCGCTGTTGTGTTTGGAATAACAAGGCAGCGCTGCACGGCGGCTGTCAGGGCGAGGGGAACAGAAGCATTTCAATGGCAGCTGCCGGTGTTTGCCCATACAGGCAGCTGTGCCTGCCAGCTGGAGGGGACCCCCCAGGACCCCCCGCACGGCTACGCTGGACACCTGCAAACATTCCTACGGGCCAGACATACTTGCATGGACGATGGTGTGAAGGGGTGCCGTCCGCTTCAGTCCTGCCACCTGCAAGTACCCAAGCGAAGAGAGCTTGAATTTCATGGAGAGGCATAGAGGGCTGGCTTTCCTTCACTACACAGATATCGCAGAGCATGAGGAGAGTGTCCAGGTTCCTAGAACCGCAGGCATCTCTATAGAGACCCTCCCTGGGGACATACTAGCAGCAGCTGCGGAGCTGTAGGCAGGCAGCCCATCCCACCCGTGCAGCCTCTGCCACCTTTGGAGCTCAGCAATGCGGCTCCCTCCTACCTCTTCAACAAAAAGCTTTGTTATGGGAGATATACACCGCTTCACTTCTTCACAAACTCAATCTTCAAAAACTTATGCCGTCCTGTGGAAGCCCACCGCACCCTCAGGGTCGTAGAGTGGGCTGAGTAAACTCAAGCCCCCCTGCAGCCACCTTTCTGCTGCTCTACAGCTTGCCAGGTAGGACTGCGTCCAGTGGTGGATGCTTGTACCCTGCAGTGATGTGAGACAGAGATCAGAGACACGAATGGGAATTAGATTTCACAGTTTGGCACAGAAGAGGATCATGTAAGAGGCTCATCAAGGTCTGCACTAACATAACTTTTCTGAACAGCATTCACCCCATGCTTGATTATATCCAGACTCTGCACTACAGACATTACCAAAATATTGCTGCCAGGGTACAGCGTTGGTTGCCTGTATGGAATCTATAGAATTTACTGATGGGGAGACGGGAAAAGGTCAGGGAACATCTTCACACATTTTGCTTTCTAATGGCTGGCCCTTGTGACTGTATCAAAATGCAGCAGCAATGACGGTGACAGATGATCCAGGACTCCCTCCATTGTTTATATCTGGTGAAAGATGAGGCAGCTATTGTAAAAAGTAGGTTTGCATGTTTAATATATGAAGCTCTAACCTCAATGCGCTGCTACTGATAATGCCATATTAAAACACAGCTAACCATTTAACAAGTCCCACGCTGAACAGAACAGAAAATAGCTGCCGAGTTCAGACACTCCCAGATGTTCCAGGCTTGGAGATAGGACCGTTAAGATCAGGAGAACAAAACAGATCAAAACAGGAAGGTGAGGAGGGAAAATGCAGTGACAAATGGCTGCAGAAGAATGAAGCTGGGTTAATTAGCATTGATAATACACAACTGTGGGCTGGCTTCGGGGGCAGCGGGTTGGTCAATGTAGACAAGGTGCAGCTGTGGTTGAGAGCTGTTGAAGGGGCAGCCAAGGAAGAAGCAAGAGAAGAGAGAGAGCATGCCCTGAGTGAGGAGGAGAGATGAGGAGAAGGCAGCAGAGGGACTGTATGAAGAGTGTGCCAGTAT
>JAVJGJ010000002.1:3583995-3594580 GCA_035590215.1 Microhierax caerulescens
CCTGAGTGAGGAGGAGAGATGAGGAGAAGGCAGCAGAGGGACTGTATGAAGAGTGTGCCAGTATGAGATGGTAAAAGGCCTTGTTGCAGCTTGGTGGTTATGAGACAAATGGAAATGAAGGAGAAACAAAGAGAGAGGAAGTGGAGGTGTGCAGGCAGAGGTCAAGGTGTGCCCAGGCTCCACCAACCCCCGTTCTGTTTAGCCAGGTGGGGACCCCAGGTGGGGACCTTAGCTCCCCCCATGGGACACCCAGGCCGTGCTACAGAGCGATGCAGCACCACACCTCGTAGCATGGGAAGGTGCTTTCTGACTCCCCTTTGAGCCTCCATCCCTGCAGGGCAGCGTCTACTCGTGCATGCTTTGCCTCAGAGGAGCAGTTCACCCCAGCACTTCAAGTACTAGATTCTTACCCTATCGCTGTGTGAAACAACTCCATGCATTGCTCTGGTCTGGCACCTGGAAGGGGCTTTCTTCTCTCACCTCGAGCTCAGACTCATGCCAACAAAAGAAAACAAGCAGCCAGATTCCTTTTCATGGAGGAGGAAGAAGAAAGGTTAAGGTGGTGGGAGGACCGAGGGGGCATTCTCCTCCCTGAACAGTCACATTGTGCCTGATCACGATGTCGTCTGAAGAAAGTGTGACTATGGCAGAGCCAGGCCTTCAAGCTCTGTAGTAACCAAATCCCAGAAATACTTTATCCTAAGCTCTTTAACATGGAGAGACTGAGCAAAACATGTAGAAACCAGCCTAATGCTTGCAGACAGGAGGGAGTCCAGGAGACATGGGTTTCCTCCTGTTATGTTAAGCTTAAATAGAATTATATGGTCTTTAGTTTACCTTGCCATGCAGGCACATTAGGCATGGATTTCTCTAAACCCAGAACATCACAAGCTACCCAAACAACCCTGTCATTGCAATTTCACGATTTCCCTCTTTTGTGCATCTTTGAGCTCTGACTGCTCTGACTGCAGTAAAATTTCATCTCCTCAGCCCACTGCCATCTGGAGCAAGGTTCAGACTCAGTCACAAGCATAATGGGAAAGGATATTTCTGGAGAATGGTGGGAAGGTTAACGATGAGTATGCTTAGAGCTGGTGATCTCTTTCTGTGTCTCACTGTGACAGTCTGGTCTCCGCTGTATGATCTGGAACCATGAAATGGAAATTACTGGGAAGATAACAGGTGCTCTGAGATCTATCAGGAATTGGGGACTACAAAACCTCAGTCAGCAATGCAGGGAGAGTCTCCCCAAAGGATTTTCAAGCTGAAATTATCATGATTCATCCAGGAGACTGAAGTGGGCCCTAGACCATCTGCAGAGCATCAGGAGGAGATTCTCAGCAGCTGCAGGGACTTTGCAACTCCCCACTCTGGGCCAGCTCAGCTCTCAAGGGGAGAAACACAGATGGTGTTCAAATGGGTTAATTCCAGGTTATGTTAAGCTTCACAGGGAACATCAAAACAATAATTATCAGGGCTAAAAATGGACATCAGAGGATACCTTCTAATCTCCCGCCATCAAGAAAACAGGTGGCACCCATTGTCTTGCATAGCTCAAGTAAGGCACCAGCTTTCCAAAGTGCCATCTGGCTGTGGGCTGGTTTGCTTGGTACTGGCTTCAGCAGCACACGGCATCTCCTCGAACAGCTTCGGCTCTGATCATCTTCTTCAGACATTTCAGTGCTCTTGCTCTTTCTGCTGTGGCCCTGCCTTACGAGGCTACGTTCCTCCAACACTCCACAAGGCAGAGACCAGGAACAAGAAGAGGAAGAGAGATGCTAATGCCTTCACTGGTAGGTGTTACAAGCCCGAATTAGACAGGCTGTTTATTTTTGCTGGGCTTAGCTGGAGGTGTTTGGATGCTTTTATACGACTTGACATCCACCCCTCAAATAACTGACCCTGCATCCACAAAAAGGCCAGAGACAGACGTATTATTCTCTGATGCTATTTCCAGCATTGTCCAGCAGACACCACAGGGAAGAAGAACAGCTGCAGCTCAGGCGGTTTTACAAGCTGTTACTGGCCCAGCCATTCCAGGCAATGCCTGTTAGGTCTGAGCGAGCTGGGCTCCAGTAATCGGGCAAAGCTGTTGTTTGTTAGCCCCTCGCGGTCTCTTGACTTTTCATCTTGATTAAAGACTATGCTGAATGATAGAATTAGCAAGGCAGGAATCCTAATCCTTTGGCTGCTCCTGAAATCCAGTTGCTTGCACACGTGCTCATCCTTGGGGCTAGCAATTAGTGGCACCAGCTGCTAGCCTGGGTGCCAGGGCCAGGAGCTATTAGCACACAGACCATTAGCTTTAAAAGGCATTTGGAACTTCTGAACGTATTAGGGTTTGTGTGACTGACGTACAGCACCGCCGTATGTGGCTCGCCCTCCTTGCTGTCAACCATTTTTTCTCCAGAAATGTGTTGGCTTATTGGAGCAATCTAGGTGGAGCATCTCGTGAAAGCATCTTACCAAGAGGATTCAGTAACTGTGTTCAATTAAATAGTTGTTACCTGCTTTAAACTAACTTCCTTGGCATCTTTTCTCTGAGTTAGGAATGGCAATGGGTTGTATAAAGGTTGAATATCTGGATTCTATTTTTAGCCCTGTCATTTGCCCAGTTAATGGTTCCAGGGAAGTCATTTCATTTCTTTATGCTTCAGCAACCCCATCTGTAAGATGGTAATGATAAGTCTGTACCATAGGGTTTTGAGATCTATGCTTGTAAAAAATATAATAAAACTTGGCATTACCATTACTGCCTAAAGCAAGGGTAGAGAGGAAGCCCCATGGGCCTTTGCATATTTTGCAGCAGTATTTGCATGGATTATTTTTTTTTTGCAAATCCTGTTCTGCCACTGCATCACACCTGGATCCCCCCTGCTGACCTTGGCAATCGCCGTTCCATGCCTGGCACAGGTTACACTCCCTGGGGGCTGTCGTGGTCCCAGCAAGCCGTGCGAGTCATTTCCCAAGAAGACAGCAGGAGATGATGACAGAGGGTGTTTTCATTACGTACCTTGCCAGTGACTGATCCATCAACACAGAGAGAAAGGCTGAGCCATTGACTCCAGGTTGTTTCCTTCACGCTGCCTTCATGTCCCCAGTCACAGCCACATCTCGGAGCTGGGTAAATCATGAGCTACTCACCCCTTTTCTATAGTTGTCTGGGTTCACTGGCACAGCTCCCCTCCCCTCTGACCCTCCCACTCCTTAGCCTTGACTCAGCCAGTGTGTCCAGCAGGGATTCTGCCATGCAGGACCTGCTCTTTGTGAAAATTAATAGAGTTGGACTGGAGTTTGCCCAAGCATACTGCTAGCACACCAGTTACATGTTGTTTGAAGCCAGTGCAAATGCCAGCAGGGAGAGCCAGAACACCAGGCTGTTTGCTATGTGTCTTGTGGCAGCGGGTTCCAGGGCAATACAGATGGAGGAAGCCCATCAGAAGACCACCTGGCTACCCAGCCATTAGCTCTGACCTACAGGGATGAGCCAGGTGGCAAACCAGAGCCTTAACTCTCAAAAACAATTTAAAAGCCAGGTGACAACCAGCCTAACTGGGCCCACTGCAATCTGGCCACAGGGACATCCTCCCATTTCTTTCCCAGCTTTTTGTTTAAAGCAGAGTTGTCACGGAATTTGGAGTTCAAGTAAAAGATTTCTTTAGAAATCTCTAAAAGGGACTTTATAATGTGAAGTTCTGATGAAATTTCCAGGCCTTCCTCCTTCATATAGCTGGCAAACACCAGCAAAACTATTTTATCACTTTTAAAAATATTTTAACATTATGCCCCTTAGCTGGATTCTTGACATGTAAACATTAAATCAATGTCATTCTAAGCTGGTCTTCTTATCTTGGGTCTGGCAGATTTTTCAGGCTCAGGACAGTTCTTTTGTCATTTGAAATGACTCCTCAGTGAGACACACATCCTTCTACTTACCCAGATGGTCTCCTCCTCCAAAATAGAATAATGTATTTAAATTTATCCAATAGCTTTCATGACTCAGATTTCCCATAACTGGATGGTTTCTAACCATCCTCTGCTCCACCTGTTCAGACATCACAGCAACCCTCTCACTGGCTCACAACCTGCAATGCTGCAGTTCATCAATGGAGTGTGGTTGCGGTTGGGTCAGGGAGAGGTTTTTAACTGGTTTAGTCTATTATCCAACAGTTCTAGGGCAGCTTCACGCTCACATAACCGGTGGTCTACAGCTTGGTCCATGGCAGTCCTGGAGAGAAACTGCTTCAAAGTTTTGTTTCTTCTGGGGAGGAAGGGTATGTCCTGAAAGGAGTCTTTTCAACCTCCTGATCAGGCAGATGGAGAACCACTCTTACGTCACCCCAAATCTCCACCCCCTGAATATTTCTCATCAAACTACATATCCGATCCATCAGAAAACTCATTCAGCAACCATAAACACAGGAACCTCGCTGTCTACATAAACAGACAATTTTCTGGTTTGGACTAAAGGAGAGAAATGCAAATACTTGCATACTGATGTTTTCTTCATCTGCCTGGATCGCTTCAAGACAAGAGACAGTGATTTTAAATAGCGTCTAAGTGATCATGGCACCCCTCGTTACTGCTGTTCATTGAGCTCAGAGCTCCTACACTACATAGATCCTTTTGAAAAAGTCACTGGTGCCTTCCAACTCACAGAAGTCCTTCTGGAGCAAAAGTATTTTTGGAGAAAAGCACCCTAAGCGATACTGACATTCAAGAAACCTTTTGAAACTGCTGGCAGGCACGAGTGGTGGCTCGTCATAGCCTGGAGCAGCTGAAAGCCAGATGCAGGAAAAGTGAGCGAGGATGAAGTGAGATGAACAAGTTCAGAGAGGGGAAGGGTGGGGGGAAGGAACTGGAGCAAGAGGCTGGATACTGGGGTTGGAGAGATATCAAAGCTGCTTGGGAAAGCTGTTAGATTAGGTTTACAATGCAGTTTGGAGTCTGAGAAGGCAAAAGTGAACTAGAGGATACCATCCTGCCACCATCTCCCATAGGCTGTTCCCAGCTACCATAGCAATTTCAGGCCATTTGATACACTTACCCTGCCCCACCCCAGACCCCACAGGGCACCAAATGCTCAAGATTCAGGCAAGTACCTGGCTCCAGAGAAGAACAAACGATGGCCAACAAAGCCTTATTTCAGTAGCCCAGCAACACTGACGTTACAGCATAGTTTACTGCAGCCAGGGTGGGTTGTATCAGCTACCTTCCTAAATACAGACAAGCCATTAAACATCCAGAAACAGAAACCCAAATGAATGAGAGATGCTGCATGTTACAAAACTAAGTGTCTTGCCATAGAAGACAAAACAGGAAGGGAAGATTAGCAAAGACAAACAACCAAGCAAGTAATTACAGAGTAAATTAACTCTCCAACCACGTACATAATCAGACAACAAACATTATAAGCATAAGCCAACAGTTTCAGCAGCAAAATTTTGACAAAATTCCCATATATCATCTCCCAGCTCAAACAACAAAGTTCTGCTTGAATGTGTCAAAATGGAGCTGTTGGGGAGCACCATCACCACCAGAGCCCTTCCATCAGGGCTCTGATGGGAAGATGACCCCATCCATAGGACACTGGAGTCATCTGCCACAAAAAACATTAGACAAATGAGGCAAAAAAGGTTCCCAGGGTTGAATGCTCCCCCAATAAATCGTTCCTGCCCAGTGCAGGGGGTTGGAACTAGGTGATCTTTAAAGTCCTTTCCAACCCACAGCATTCTATGATTCTGTGGGAAATACGCCTGCAGCCACTGATGCGCCTCAGGAGGATGGGTTGTTTTTCTACAGCAGCAGTGGCAAAACAAAACAAATACAACTAGATTTGGATTTTATTATCTGAAAGCAAATATTCTTTTCCCTGTTGCTTCAGCAGCCTAAGGAGAAGCATACAGATTTTGTCAATATGCCTGAGGAACATTTCCAGCTTTCAACATCAATGTGTCATTTCCCGTAACAGCCCATCAGCAGAGCCAGTCCCACAAACAAACCTTCACGGCCATCATATGTGTTTCAGTGCATTTTGTTGTCTCCCACACAGCTCCACAGGCTGCTCGCTCCGGCTCCAGGCTGCTGTCTGGAGACTGTGAACGAGCAGTGGCTGGGACCATCTCAGCAACGGCAATCCCAAGGCTGGTGATGGTAAGACAACTCCACGCACGTTGCCATCAGAGCCGCATCCCCTTGGCAGAGCCAGCCTGCCACACTCACTTAAATCCTGCTTCCCAGGGTCAGGACAAGCCCAAAGCACCAGGGTGACCTGGCCAGAGGGTGCTGTGGGGACACCAGGGGACAAGAACCTGCATGTCTGGGTAAGGGGTAGTGGGTTAACGCCAGTAGACGGCACCCAGGAATATGAAGGCATGTTCTGGGGCTTGGAAACTTATTGTTTGGTGCTACCAACAGTTCCTTTTTTGCAGCTCTTTATGTTAGGGGATTTTTGTTGGTTTGGGTTTGGGGGTTTTTTTTAGCTGGATTCTGCCTTAAGCCATGGCCCAGCAGCTCCCTGAGAAATTGTAACTGGACATTGACCAATGTGCCAAGGCCAAAATACTATCTGGTATCTGAAATACAGGCATTTCCCCAAATAATCTGTATACTGCTGCATTTCTTCGCTGAGAGAAAAGGGTTTTCTTCATGCTATAAATTTTGCTGGGTTTACTGCTAACATTGCAAGATCAGATCTGGCTCAGGCTCCCACACTTGTATATTGTGGTTTTTGAGAATCAGCAAGGCTTGAACTCTGAGGCATGTGTGTTGGGGTGATGATGCTCCTACAGTGCATTGCTCTAACAAGTTTTAGAGCAACACAGCAAGAGTCGCTGCAGCCTCAAGTAACTCAGTGGGCCTGGGACCACCCTGAGTGATCCTGGGGTGGGAGCCACCACGCAAGGAACCAGACCATGGTCTCATCTGGGCCAAGCAAACCAACTTCATTGAAACTACACCTGCTTGAGCCGAGCCCTACCTGAATTTGGCCTGGAACAATTCATAATCCAGATGACAGCTTCATCTCCATGGTGAGGGGCAGAATACTGGAAATACATGACTTCTCTATAATGAGTTTGGCAAACAAGGTAATTGCATGCCAGTCCTGCAGGTCTCATTAGTTTGTCTCTGTCATGGCAGGCTGATCCTGCCTCTGTCCTCTGAAGTGGCTGCATGCCAGTGCCATCCATCTCTTGCTGTCCTCTTCATTGCAGAGACCAGCTTTTTAATAGACATTGTCCTGAACTGATTCAATAGGTGTCTGGTGGAAGGAGAGAAGCTGCATCTCTGAACATCCTGAAGGATGGCTGAGCAGTAGGCAGTCCCATAAATGATCGCCTTTCTAAGGTCAAAGGGTGGAGAGGCACGGTATCGCCATGACACATTAGGAGAGATCATTAATATGGTATGCACTTAATCCCCAAACATTCTTCACATCTTAAAATAAGATGTCTGGAAGGAAGTCCCCACTGCCCTCAAAGCAGAGCTCGGCAGCCTTCAGGTCTGTGCATCTTCAGGAGGACAGTGAGTATGTTCAGACCAGAGTGGCAGTGGTGGAGGTGGCCAGAGCACATAGTTCTTCATTAAATTGTGATGAGTCAAAGAGTTACTGGGGCCTTTCCTGCAGATCAACCTGGAAGTGTTACTTGGACAGTCAAGGATATGCTTTCAAAGTTCTTGCATTTAAATTCCTTCTTTTGCATCTAGGATTTGTGATCAGAGTTTTGTTCTCATGAGCAGTTTCTACAGCTTTAAACCACTTTCTTATCTATTCTCCCTAATTTCTACTCATACCATGAAGACTCATCATATACATCAACCAAAGCTTTGGTGAACATCAAGAATTGAGGAACTTCCTGTGAGAAAAAGAAAGCAAGAAATCAACTTTCAAATAAAATAAAAACAAAACCAGAAGATGAAAGAAAAAAATCCAGGTGGTAGGGATTAATCTAATTTCATCTGAACTTTCCACAGATGGAGAATATTGTTCAAAAGTCAAACACAGAGCCCTATTTCATGTTCTCTAGAGTAACCTTTAGAGTTCAAAATGCTCATCTGCTCATCCCTCCACGTCCCCTCACAGTAGCGTTTGCAAATGACACAAACATTTGACTATGATCCGTGCTCTCCCTAATGCAGCCGAGCCCGCGCGTGCCTTGTAACAATTTTCTCTGGAGCAAGTTCAAGCACAATTTGCTCATGCTGGTATCTATCTGTCACAGGATGTGTCAGCCGAATCTCTCTCAGCTCGGGTGGGGAGGAAGGAGACAAAAGGTCACCTTCTACATACGGTATGTTCTCCAGGAGGCAGGAGGAGAAAAACTAAGGTTTTATCTGCCTGACAGGAATGGAACGTTTTTTTTTTTCCCCCCTTCCCTTTGCATTTCATTCCCCACACTCGCAGCGCAGCTCAGTGCCTCTGGTAGTAGGTGAATGTGCTCAGGACAGATGAAAATGAACCAGATCCATCAGAAAGCCGGGAGGGTTGGCACTACCAAACGGTGGCTCTGAAGGTTTCGATGCCTTTTCTCAGAGGAAGGATCGTTCACCAGCCTTTGAACGCTGACACTGCCTCAGCTCCCCGAGGCTGCACTGAAACTAGGTCCGGCTGATGCAGCCAAGGGACTTTCAGGAGCCAGCACAAGGCACTTGTGCTCATGACACTGCCCCAGCAGGAATCACACCGTGTTGCTCGGGAGCTCATCCTCGCGTGGGAGGTGCCAGCAAGGAAGATGACTTCAAGTGCAATTCTGCACTGAAAAGGGCTTGATGAAGAAACACCACCTTTCTACTCCTTGTGTCTACTCATAACTGCATCTGATTACTGTCTGCACACAAGAACACGGGGCATCACGACCCTGGCCCACCCCGCCGCAAGCTGGCATGGCTTCCATGGAACGTGCCAGAAAGACGTGCTCACTGGGAGGAGGAAAAACTTCACAGCCTAAGCTTTAACCTGCACTAGACACAGCTCAGGTGGGGAGTTACCTTCAGCAGCTCAACCTAAGCTCTCCAAAACAGCAATTCTGAGCATATCAACCAGGTGACTAAAGCAGATCACGCTGCTCCAGTTAGGTAATGGGATGGCTGGATGGTGCTGCAGGCAGGGTGGGACAACCCCGCTGCTTGCTGGGGAGCATCAGCTCAATTCACAGGTCCTTTGACACAAAACAGAACAGATGTGCTATGGAAACCACTGCAAAACTCAAATCCCACCAAGGATCAACGCATCTCCTGATATCGGGCCAGGGCTTGCCATGCTCCAAGAAAGCCATGGTCCAAGGTAGATCCTGGAGTATGAAACTGGGTTTATCCAGATCCACTTATTCAGGGAGAAGTTTGGACTAGAAAACAAAGCAGAGTGAAACACAGTGTGTGGTGTGACCACTGCCCACACAAGAGCCAAACTCTGTCCCATCACACACAGGGCAAGACTGCTTTGGCTTGGGAGGAAGGCAGAAAAGTGACTGGAAGTGGGAGTGAAGCCAGAGCATCCATCTCCATTGAAAAAGGATATTATCTGTACTGCAGATAGAACCACAAGGATTTTTTGTCATCCTTGAGGTTTATTTTCTTACTCCTTCTGTATCTGGCACCAGCCAAAAAGGATTCTGGGAAAAAAAATATAAATGGTACTTTTAGTGCTTTGTAAAAGGAGATGTATGATCTCAGTCATACAGTGAGAGCAGAAGACTTATGGGATGGTAAGGAATAGAAAAGAGATTGGAGATTTATTTCCCATTAGAGTGTGGCAGATGGGGAGGAAGGGGGCACAGACAAAACTGAATAATATGATGTAGAACCAGAGCTAAAATGTGGAAAAAGCAAAAATCAAATCGAGACAGGCAGTAACTTTCCCAGTGAAATATTTCCCTCCCCCCAAGAAAAGAGGTGTTTTCTACAAGAAGATATGTTCAGGGACAGCCCCCAGTTTTCATGAAATTATTATTTTTTCAGTTTGCATTGAGTAACCAACTCAAAAAGGATTAGCACCACCAGAAAAAGAAGTTAGGTTGCAGCAGACTTATTTCTCCTGAAAATGAAGGTGAAAGGCTTATGTGCAATTCTTCCATCAACAAAATCTAATTTTCCAACAATTTTTAAGGCTGAAGTGAAGAAAAAAGTTAAGGAAAAACATTCTCAGGGAAAACAAGCTAGATGTTATTGACAGTAAATCTGCAGAAACTTTTACCAATCTGGCTGCTGTTGTTACCTGTCAATCTCCCAGAGCTGCCATGTGAAGGATAACCATGTCCTGAAGGACAGCCTGCTGCTTACAACAGGGATAAACTTACACACTCCCAAAAAGGCTTTTTTTCCCCCACCCTGGCCATATCACTTCATCTAATAAAAAGGTTTATCTCTCCCTGCTGTTAACACTTAACTCTTAGTAGCGACACACATCCAAAATAACCGAGCATTTTTTGGAGAATGGGAGAGGTCTGCAACGTATCGAGGCAGTGCGGTGCGGTCAGTCTTGCAGAGGAACGCAGCTTTAGCTGGGTCCAAAAAGAAAGATTGCTGCCCTGCCTGCCGGGGGGGGGGGGGGAGGGGGGGGCTGGGGGGGCACACATTGCTCAGGCCC
>JAVJGJ010000002.1:3594680-3611614 GCA_035590215.1 Microhierax caerulescens
CCCCCCCCCCCCCCCCCCCCCCCCCCCCCCCCCCCCCCCCCCCCCCCCCCCCCCCCCCCCCCCCCCCCCCACACATTGCTCAAGCCCACTCTGCTTCCAGCTTTATTGTGCTGTGCCTCTAACCATGCTCCCCAAGCATCTCCTCCCTCCTTACTGCATCCCTTCCTGTTGCCCTGTTGGGTGTTTTCAAAGTCACTAAAATAGGAAAATCCAGACAAACACCCACACGATACAAATTTAGTAACATGAATTGGAGAAGGGAGAATTTTTTTTTACATGCCGGCTGTTACCAGCACACAGCAACAATTGGTGCGAACTGTACATTTTGCAGTATGTGTCAGTGTGCAGAGACCCAGGCACAGATTTTTAGCAGCAGCAGTATCTGTGATGAAGCCGGTTTGTGACAAGCAGTGTAACGTAATGAAGCAATGAAAACACCAAACTATTTTACTGTGCAAGCCAAACTAAATGCATTTTGGTCCTTCATGCATGAGTCTTGTAAATGTAAACTTTTCACATTAAAAGAAAGAAAATCATCCTTATGCTTTAGGAAGAAGAATCATTCAGATAGCCCCAGACAACAAAGATCTCAGCTGATAAAGAACTGCCTTTGGAAAAGTATTTGCTCACCTTTTTTCATGTGCAGCATGACTTTAAGCTACAAAAGACACAGAGGTTAATGGCAGGTCATTAGGAAGATGTTATTGTATTGTTTCTCTTCAGCATGCCTTCCTCCCTTTTTCCAGAGGTGGAAGGCCAAGCAGGAGATGGACTGGCAGTGGAAGCCTCGATCCCCACTCTCTAAGCAGAGGTCAGACCAGCCCTGGGTCTGGAACCTCCTCTATCACCCCGAGAATGAAACGCAGCATCATTTTTGTAGAGACTGTTCCGATGCTGTTTTCAAAATCAGATGTGCATAGAAATAAAAGCCAAACATCCGTCTGCTCCACATGACTAACTCAGAAACCCAGCACACATGATGGAAATCTGGTAAAGAAAGGGCAACAGAACAAAGATCTTGAGAGTTTTCATTATTCAAGTATCTCAGCACTCCCCATCTCTGAAACAAACCTCTCTGATGGGCAGAGTACCTTGGAGAAGTCCCCAGCTGCTCTGGACCTGACAGAAGCAAGTATTTTCTATCCAAAGTGAAAACAGTGCATAGAGAAGACAGTTAGTGAAAACAGGTGGAAAAGACAGTGAGAACAAGAAAAGTAACTGAAGGACAATAGGGTGAAATCATGGCCTCAGTCATAGAATGATAGTTATCCACAGGTTCACGTAAGTCCTCCTTTCATTAGTAAGGAGGACTTTACATGAACCTGTGGATACTTCTAGATTATCCACATAATAATTCTAGATTATCCACATAACTTTCTGTAAGTCTAGGAAACATCTAGACAAGCCCAAAGATTTTTATCAGGAAGAATTACTGTCATGTTGTCCATCATTCCTTCTGCAGTTCCATCACCACGGTAGGAGATCAGGTAAGGTCCCCTGTTGTGCCAATAGCACAATGTGGAAGAGGCTACAGTTTTTTGACTTTCTCTCCTGGCTATAAAACAAGGTATGGAGCCATTTCGTCTCCTTGCTTAAGCCATGTTTCTAGCATTTCTTTCAGAATGAGAAGAACGTAAAAACCTCTGTCTCTCAAACATGACAATTTTTAACGAATCCTTCCTAGCAAAGTGATGAGATGGAATGGAGAGAACAATCTCTCTTGACCCTGCAGAGGTACCATTGAAACTACCAGGCATGAGAGCATGATGCAACCTCCACAGGCTGCCGTAAGGTCCAGGGAGCAGCCTTGGCCACAACCACCCAACAGTCCCAGGGTGAAACGAGACACACTGCCCGGCCGCTCACCGAAGGCAGATGGATGCTCCAGAGCTTCCTTCCAGCTCTGAGTCATCCCAAACAGAGGGTGCCCCATCCCCTCCAAGACTCAGAGCCCTGCCCTCCTCTTCCAAAGCCATTTGTTTGGAAAGGGCAAAGAGAGGTCCCAGCAAAGCTCTGAGTAATGCTCAGCTAAATCCCAGGGGAGAAGACAAACCAGTTCCCAAGGAAACAGAGTCATGCTCTCCTGACCCAGGCTGTGCCAGCTGAAGAGAAAGCTTGCTTTTACCAGCAAAGACAAACGCTTTCCTCATCAGAGATCAGAGAGGGCGGCTCTCCCACCCGTGTTACACCCACAGGACCCCTGGTCCACGTTACACCCACAGGACCCCTGGTCCACGTTACACCCACAAGACCCCTGGTGCGAGGGCAGGCAGCAGAACACTCAGCACACCGAGCGCTTGCAGCAGTGCACCTCCGAGACTAACCTACAGGCAGTCCAGAGGAAAAATTTAGCGTGACTCAGGTCCTAGCCTTTTTAGGTGTTAAATGCTGAAGTCATCCATTGGTTTTCATTGCCACAACCAGGCAAAACTTACCTTCAGTCTCCTTGAGTAGTTGTTTCCTACTTTGGGCTCGAATAGCAGAACGTGTACAGTCCTTACCGCAATGTTCGCCCCGCTCCCGGGTGTGAGGCAGCCCCCAAGGTCTACGTGCACCTTCCGTGGAAGCTGCTCTTCACGTAAGCCTGGGAAGCGGGTTCTGGGAGCAGCAAACAAACAGCAAACATGGCATTGCTTAATAGATGGAAAATACAGCACACACGAGCTATTTGCAACACAAAGCAATAAGGCTCACTGAAGTTGAGGAAATATCTATTAACACGAAGAATACTTCAAAATACAATTTTTTTTTCCTCTTCAAATGTGTATGTTTTAATTAAATATTTTTAGCGCTTTACACTTCCTACATTACCAGCTAATTTGTAAATTCCAGCTTCTTCACATACTTCTTCAGCTACATTTGTTCTTCTACTGACAATTAATACTTTATTCAATTAATATTTTTTACATTCACCAAAGAAGTATAAAACCTTTCATCCCTGAAAAAAAAAAATAAAAATGCTTTTAATGATCTCCAGTGTTCTGCTGCAGGCAATATTGTGCAGACATAGATGGGAGCTGGGAAACAACTACACAGAACTGGAGCTGCAGATGCTCTTCCACTGCTTGGAGGAAAGGAGAATTCCAGCGCTCAGTAACTTGTCTTTAGGAATAAAGATGTCGCACAAAAATAACTGCAGTTAACGCAGTTGCTGTTGTGCATTTTGCCTGTATGAGCATAGGTAAGTTGTCTCTTTCTAAAGAAATATAACGTTTCTTATTCCATCACTTCACTCTGGTCAGTGTGCAGGAGTGGTGAAGGACCTGCCTGTTAGCACCTAGTCCTGGAGGGTAAGTTCTGCCTCGGAGAAGCTGCTGTGCCTGGATAGCTGTGACAGGCAGCATCCATGGAAGGGTCCCTGCAATGATGCCCGTGGGCTGAACCTCACTCTTCTCATGCAGGTCTCACCCTGCAGCAAGGGTTGATTTCAAGGTGGTTGATGGGCTCCAGGGTGTGAGCAAGGGGGTGTCTGCAGCATAACTTCTGCAAAGCAGAACTGCAACAGCTCGCTGGCTCTGAACTGCAGAAGGAACTCAGGTTTGAGCATGTCAGCAAGAAACAGAAGTACCCAAGAGCAGGAGCTACACAACAAATGAGCCACAGCTTTGTAAAAAAAAAGGGAAAATTCATGGGGTAAAATATCACAAGGAAGGAAACTATTTTAATCATATAAACAACAGACATATTCTTAAGAAAACAGTTTTCCGTTTAGCAGTAGTTTCTGACCTAGGAATGCTTTTCTGGTATAGAGGGAACCCAGTATCCGACTTTGTTTTCATGAAGCTGTGCCAACACAGCCCATTATGCAAGTGGGGGCTTTCAAATTCTTATTTGGGAAAAGAGGTCAGACTGAGCTCAAACAGTTCCTTGTTGAAGTGCAGCTAGCTCAATGTGGAATGTGAAGTGCCAGTCAGCAGCTTCAGAGATGTTTCTGAGAAAGGTTCTTCAACCTTCAATCTTCTTCATTCAGGGAAGGAGGGTAAAGCAATGAGACCGAGAGGTCTTCATAAAGGAAAAAAACTGAGTCTTGCCACGGAATAGCTGTAACTAGCAAGTCCAGAATTCTGTGCCAGACAATGTGTCTGCTGGTTTTGCTGCTGGACTGCTGGACCTTACCTTAAGGGAAGCAGAGAGTTGTCATCTGTAGGTGAGATGAACAGAAAGATGAAGCCCTGTGTGCTGCAGAGATGGATGTGTCACATCAAAAGTTCATTTCCAGCACCGGTTAGGATCGACTAGAGGGTAACAAAGTGGCAAAAAATTTTCTTCATCCTAATTTCATGGCTAGATCTGTGTACGAATGCGGACAACGATTTTGAAAAGCATCCCCACAAATGTGTTTCTTTGTAGTATTTTTTTCTTAAGGCTTAAAACTTGATGCATTCAATCAATTCTACTGCTCCTGTTACATTGTGGATTAGTTAATTGCAGAAGAAAAAAAAAGGGTGCCTGATTTATTATGTATAGAGCTTTGGAAAACTACAAAAAGCAGAAACCTGGACACGTCATCCAACTCCTCACTAATGGCCTTCAGCAACAAGGAAATGAGACTAACTGTAGTAAAAATGCAAATAAAAAGCAACATATGAATTCAGGCCTCTGCCTTCATTACAGAATCAATAAGAAATGCATTAATTCAGACAGCCAAAAGTTTAAAGCCAAAAAAAGGAGAATAAACACCAGCCTTTCACATCTGTAGCCCTGGCAACAAGGAAAGCTTACCAAATTCCTACCCACTTATGTGGCAATATATACCTCCTGTCGCCCTACACGTTGCCTATGTCCGCAGTTCAGAGATCAAGTCTCCAGAAAAGGCAGGCCAGTATTCGGGGGACAGGAGGAGCCTCTCTTGAAGTCTCTTCCATGATGAGACTGTGAAATTGTCAAGACCCATTGAACTGAACTTGAACAAAGTTTAAACTGGAATTTCTGACCAGTCCAAACGTCCTTGCCACTTCTTCCCAGAAGTTTCTTTAGCAGGCACAGCGATGCCTGTCCCGCTGCAAGAAGGGCTCAAGCACAGTGACAACACCTGCTCTAAGGGCTTCTCAGCCATGCTAAGGAGCAAGAGTGATCATCAGCTGCAGGAGAAATCCTCTCCAAGGGTAAGTTTCAGACCCCCAGTCTATCCCAGACAAAATGTGATACCAGCTGCTTTTGAGGAATCCCTTACACAGCCCCAGCTCCCGACAACTCTTGGCTTGAAAAGACTGAACCAGTGACACAGAGGAGAGAGATCTACAAGCAGCCACCTAACCTCAAAGCCCCTTCACAGTAAAGCATCTGACAAAGCAGTAAGCCGGTGGAAACTAAATTTAGCTCTGAGAAAACGGAGCTCAAACGTGTACAAAGCTTTGACTCACTGCGTGCATGTGTAGCTGTATGAACCAAATTTCTGTACTGCTCTTTGCCAATTAATACCTCCAGATAAAACACACCAGGGAGAGACTTAAAAATTTCAAATATTTTTCATGCTGTCCTGCCCTGATAGACATCATAGCACTTTGCTACTGTTTACATGTCCAAATATTTGCCTGGATAAATAGATTTAGAATAGTTTGAATGAACTGTGTTTCCTCTTAGGAAGCTGGATGAGTCACATTGAAAAAAATATTCTGGAAAAGGTCTACAGCACAACCACAGACAGAAAAATGAAAGGAGAAGTTGGCACTAAACAATGCATCAGGGATAGAAACGTCCAGACTATGTGAAACGTGAGTGTCCTACAGATTGAAAGAAAATTTGCCGAAGGAGATGTTTCCCCAAGCTCAATCTTGATGAAAACTCTTCCATAAAACAACCAATTGGATATATAACTGGTTTAAATGTAAAATATATATTATTATTTTGTTAAATTGAAAGTCACAGACAATGAAGCTCACCAGGAGCAGAACACCTCAGGGTGGTTATATACCCAGCTGGACTAACTGGACTGTGTTAGGACTGGACACTGTCCTAACGTAACCTGTGAGCTCGAGAGGTACTAACCTGTGGGAAAGCCTTGCCATGCCATAGTTACAGCCAGACCTTTTCTTCCCCAAAAGAGTTTCAGAAACACCAAGGAGTCACTCCTTGAAGCTGTCTGCTTGGCTGGACCACCATGGTGCTACAGGTCCTGTGTCCCTGTTAAGACAGTCCATGCAGCAAGGTGGCTTTAGTTCTGGACCCAGAACTTGCCTTGCAAAGGAAAACAAACTGGGAGGGATTTCAGCAGAAACCCACCTGGCATGCTGGAAACGCCCCGGGAAACATGACACAAACACCTGAAATGCAACAAACCCAACGTTTGCCACTCTTCTGTTACTGTGCTTGTACCACAGGGAAGCAAAGAACCAAGACAGCAGACCGTAGACAGGGTTTGAGTTTTAATTTTGTGTCTCTCAGAACACATTGAGAGCCCTCGTATGCATCAGAAATCCAAGTGGAGATCTAGCAGGTTATGTAGATCAATTGCAAGCATAGAATTAGGGAAGCAAAAAGTAATATTCCCACCATTAAATACAGGTTGGAGCCTTAATAAGGCACAAAGTGAGGGAAATGAGAAGCTTTTAAATTGAAGTTATTATGAGCTGCAACAACTGCCAGAAATTATATGCTAATGCCATTCTCTTGCTTTTATTTCTCTCCAGTTCAGTCTCTCCCTGCATCTGCAACTGCTCCATCTCACAGATCTGATACCGCTCTCTCTAGGCAGAGGACCCTCCCTCATTAAAATGCAACATACTCCCCAAAAATGCCCCAGACCCAACAACTTCAACATGGATCCAGCAACCTCTCTCCCTGAAAACCTCCCCAGCATTAAGCCCCCAGGACTTCCCCATGCCTGTGCCGCAGGATGGACCATAATCTGAGGTCCTGCTCCTGTGGTTTCTTTCCTATGAGCAGTAAATCCACTGCTAGGAGGACCCACTTAGGCGTTCAAGATTTCTCAGCCTTGTATTTCAATTCTATATACAGGAAATAATGAAAAATCAGTTAAGACTATTGCATTTCCCTCCTTCCTGATTTGCTTCATTTAAAAAGTAAGAAACAGTCCAAGGTTGGTCAACTGGAAACTTGCAGCATGGCAACTTCCACAGCTTTCCTGCCTCCAGGAACACAGAGGAATAAACTCAAACCTTTTTTCCTCCTGATCTTCAGCTTCTGGCTCTGCATTACAAGTACATTGTGCAGTCAACCTACTTTCTGTTACCTGCACTCATACCTCCAATTAAACAGAAGATAATTTCAGCCTTTGGCTGGTTCCTTCCACATGGGGACTCCAAGGCTCCATCCTTTCTTCTGTTCTGTCCGATCCACAGTTTGACACACCACAAGGGCAGGGGGATTGTGTGAGCAACACATCATCCTCCACAATGCTGGTCCTGTTTGGCAGCCCCTGGGTCATCCCCGGACAACTGAGCAGTGTCTCGGTGACGGTGCTTACGGTACAACACACAGTGTCCAGATACTACAGATTGTAAACTGGAACTGCAACCAAAGTGAAGGATTACCTGGGAAAAGGGGGTAGAACCCAATCCTGTGGGGCTGTTAGCACCTAGAAGCTATTTAGAACTAGAAATAAATACTGTAAGTGCCCTGCCTCTCATACACATTTACATGTACGTGTCTGTGCATTTCACATACAAGTACGCTGTGCTCTCCGCTCCAGATAACGTTCCCACAACCCCTCTGCAACCATCGGTACCTTTGCTTTTCTTATCTGTGTGAACGACTGATGTTCTCCAGTCACCACAGGTACTGGCACCCAAAACCAGACCATGGCAGAGGTTCAATCACATCAATAGCAATAAGCATTAAAATGGTTTTACATGAAGCAAACAGCCTATGGAGAGGGAAAAAAGAAAAACAACAAAAAACACCACCACAAAAAAAACATTTAGGGGGAACACAAGACCAAGGTGAAAATCAGAAAGCCACAAGATCACAGGCAATTATGGGTGACTTTCTTGGCAATCACAACTGGCAAATCAAGTCCACCTCCTGCCCCAGTGACTGATTGCCAGGAACAAGTTAATTAACCATCACTAACAAAGGCACCTCTAGTCTAGACTTTAACAACTCTACTAATGCTGGCTCCACCTCCTCTTGGCAGCTTGCCCCGACTGACCTCCTGTGATTGCCCACGGGCCAAATGCATCCTTGGGGAAAGTCTTTTTTCTTTAGCTTTTGTGAGGAATTAATTTAGCCCTGAATATAGGCCCTGGCATTCTCCCAGTAACCTAAAGGAAATAATAAATCCTTTCTTTTTATTCTTGTTTTTTTTGTGTGTGTTTAACCTTCCCTCCACATCACTGGTGCTTCCTGTCTTCCTCCAGTCACCCTCATGCCAATGGTTTACGACCAGCGCTTCTCTTTCAGCTGATATTTGAAAGCATTTATTTGATTTTACATGTTGCTCATTGAACTTTTTCCAGTTCATGTATCTTATTTTAAAACTACAATTCACAAATAGCCTAATTCTCCAAATGGTGCTGAACTGAGTGGAATAATTACCTTACTTGTTTTAGGCCTCTGCTGGAGTTCAGAATTATACACTTGGAAAATTATGATTGTTTTATCTTCTCTTTTTTTTTTTTTTTTTTTTTTAGTTTCACAGGATGTGTGAAAGACAGGTTTTTATAAAGGACATAAAACCAGCCAAAACTGTAATTACCACAGACAGAAAAGAATTCAGAGAAAAGATGATTTTATGATTAAGGCATTGGAGTAGAAACTCAGAAATTCAGATTCTTTTTGTGGCTCTGCCAAAAACTCTCTCTCTAACCTTTGCTGAGTAAGTTAATCCCTCTGTGCCTCAAATAAAATACTCTGGCATTTCCCTATTCTACGATAGCTGCTGTGAAAACACATTCATTCACATTTGTAAGATGTTCAAATACACCAATAATCAGAGAACCAGAATGACTGGGATGGTTACAATCATCTGGCTGTATTTAATCAACTCTTGTCAAAAGCATATGCATCTTTAATCACAAGCACATGGGATATAGCAGCATCGCTCTTGAGAAATGAGTGCCGTACCAAAAGAAAAAAAAAAAAACCAAAACAAAAAACAAGAGCAAAAATTCCACGTTCCTAACAGAAGATATTTTGCAAAGCAAGGCAGCAAATGTTTACGTGCACATCTGAAGCTTAGCATCTCCCCATTTCAATTCCACCGAAGCAGGGACAGGATCAGGTCTCTTACTAAAAATACTGACCAAAATGTCAATTCATATTCCACTGGAGACTTGTGAAGTCAAGAGCCATTACGGCAACTCCCAGGCTTCCACCTTGATGCCAAGAAAAAATACACAAAGGAAACACTACTGAAGGCACACACATAGTTTTTAAAATAACCTTAGAAACAGGATGCCAGAGAAGCTGGGGATTAGTTGCATACGTTTCCAGGGCGTGATGAGGACACTGCACTTCCAGAGTGAATTTAGTTTAAAAACTCAGACTGGGCAGCAGCTGGAATGAGAAGGCAGGAAAGTCGGGCCCCCACAGGCTACAGCAGCGCAGAGACGTGGGGCACCGCGGGCACGTGTGAAGGCAGCTGCCCTCACCCAGCGCTTCGGTGCCTTGCTGGCAGCTTTGGGCACAAAATAAAACCCATCTTTGATCTGACGCTGCCACCACGGACCGTGCCTGCACCATGCACTTGTGTAGGAACTGCTGCCACCCTGCTCCCACCCTGGGCACCCTGTCTGGGGAAAAGGCGAGCTCACTGGGGTGTCTCCTTTCTCCCCTCTCCCTCCCCAGGCACCAAAGACTGGGAAGGCTGCTATGCCAACCGATCCCCCCCTTCCTTTTTCATTGCTTTAATAAATTAAGCTGAGCAACAATAGAGATGAGAGAAAGCAGGACAATGTGGTAAATGTAGCAGAAAGAAATTTGAATTGTAATGAGGAGAGCTAATCAGGAAAAGAATGGACTATAGAAAAAGCACTAATGAGTTTCTAAATAAATTCAAAAGGTTAATATTGTTCTATCTAACAAATACGAGAAAAATCCTAATGTGAAATTAAAGGCCTCACTCCAACGCCCTTGTGGCCATATGTCACAGCCATGCCACCCACCCGCTCCGTTTGCTGCCCGGCCGCCCCAGCCTCCTGCTGCCTCTCCAGGATGGCGCTTGCCAACGGCATCTCCTCAGATCAGCTGCATCCCTCCACCTCTTCTGTTTCTGTACATCACATGCTCGAGCCAAAGTCCAATAAGTCAACGGACAGGCTCTCTCTGACTTCCACAGTTTGCATAAAGATTCTTGTGACTCCTTTGTGTTAACATTCACAAATCAGCCATTAAAATGCAGTTTTTGATCCAGGAGGGAGGTGCGGGTGTTTGTGAAGAGCTGGGCGATGCAGTGTTCTAACACACTTGTATTCACTTTTATTGTCATTATTATATTATATATATATATATATTATATATTATTGCCAGGATGAGTGAAAAACCAGCACAGGTTCACTGAGGAAAATGCAAGTAAAAATAAAAGTTTATAAAAAAACCCAAGAAGCTGGAGGGGTTTTGTTTGTTTGTTTGAATGTATATGATGCCAGTAGTTCAAAATATAAAGTTAAGATTTTCTATATATATAAAAAAATTAAAATATTCAGAGTTCTTTATGTATTCTATTACAAAGCACGGTAAAAATTGTATTTCAGCCAAAATATGGTATTTTTTTAGGTAAGGAAAGCAGTCCCTTTCAAGGAAAAAAAAAAATTCAATTCCCAGCAAAGTAATAGACTCTCAGGCTTTTCATAAGAATAGAAGATCTGCTCAACTATTTTCTTGCTTGAAGGAAGGAAATGGTGCCATTATAATATTTTACCCTGAGTATAAAAAAACAGAATGACATCACTCTTAGGGGAGAAGTCTGAGTATATTTGTGTACATGGCTGTCCATCTGTCTTCTGAACCGCACACAAAATCTGGAGGGAAGAGATGAGGGCAGCCACACATTTATCTCCCCCCGGGTCCCACGGTGCCAGGAGATGAGTTAGGTGCAGTCCCAGGACCATGTAACCTCATTACGATCCGACTTTACCCACACCAATAAATCTGTCTACGGGCATTCCTGCGGGCACAGCCGCACGCCGCGCCGGCAGAGCCGGGGGATGCGCCGTGACTCAGAGCGCCGGGGTCTGCGCGGGGCAGGGCAGAGCCTGTCTGTGCCCCTCCGCCTGCCCCAGCAGCTGCCACGGGCAGAGCCAACGCGCCGTCCCAACGGGCAGAGCTGCAGCCCTTCAGCCCCAGCCATCACAGCAGCCCTTTGCTCCTATTGCTTACTGAAAATGAGCAAAACGAAGATGTGCACCTTTTTTCTTTCAGGCATGTGAATTATTCTATAGCTGGGGTAATACTCCCGTGCCAAGGCTGACCATCCTATGTATTATTCACGGGAGTTTTGCAAAATGCTGCTCAGCCACTCACCCGGCACGAATAATTTTGTTTGACAGGCAGGTTAAATACTTTAGCTTTCTAACCCTTCTCCTCCTTCTCATCCTCCTTGCAGGGAAGGTGGGCATCCGTGCACTGCAGAGAAGCATTGCGGTGAGGATGTTTAATAGAGGCTTGGCAGAGTTCAGACCCTAGCAGGCAAAGACTGAAAACAAAAAAAAAAATCTTGGACCCACGAGACAGGAGGAGTGGGAAATGCATGGAGAGAGAGACTTGACAGTCAAGACGTGTAAACTCTTCGCAAGTAACCCTTCAAAAGCCAGTGGGAGACATGCACGTACCATCACATCAGTTACAGAGAGCTCACTGGAGCTCCCCAGTGTTTCCAGTCCAACCCATCAGGGAAATAAGTTGGGAAGTCCTGGGACGGCCTGTGCTCCTGAGCCCAGGGCGGGAGTCTCACCGGCTGGATGCTTCTGGCACTGCTCTGTCTGTAAAACCTCAAATGCAAAAATCTTCCGGAGACAAAGGGCGCTGTGTTGAAATGGCTAACTGCGAGTAAACAAGGCGGTTGTGCAGCTCATCATAACCCTAGTGATGCTCCCCAACCCATACCAGCCCATCACCCAGATCTATCGGCCACATTAGCAGACTGCTGAGTGCAGGAAATATGGAGAGGATCATTTTTAAAGGGTTTGGCTTGCCACACTCATCGGGAACCCATTGAGATGGAGTCTAAAGCAGATGGTGAAATGGGAAAATTATTCACGTTAATTCTTTAGCAGCCTAAAATAAATTTTAAAATTAATGAAATAAGGAAAGCCCCATTCAGTCATGCTTTTGCAGCAGTCATAAAAGCCCCAACAGGAAGAACCCAACACTGCTGCGTTCTGCACCACAACTTTCTGCTAGATAATGGGTTCAAAGGCACAGGAACAGTAATATCCTGTAAAAAAGGGTAAGGTCTTCCCCCTTCGTTAGTTATTGTACAATGACCTGATGAAAGAACAAGCTGAAACAGCAAATAAACCTCACTGTGCACAGCGCTAAGGCTGAAACCGTTTCAGTTTTCCTTTTACGTTTTTTCCAGAGCAACGCCTTTTGCTTTCAGCTTCTCATCCACTCCACAAACTTTTACATGGAGACAGCGTTACCAGTCACCCGTTTTGCAGACAGGGAGGCTGAATCACAGCTTTCATCCAGAGGGGGAACAGCAAAATCAGGGCTACACCCTGCACCTGATCCAGCCACAAGACGGAGGGTCCCTGCTCTTCCTGCAGGACCACCAGCTCCTCGGGTCACCCCCCCATCCAGCCACCAATGTCTCCTGAGCAAAACCAGCCCCTGCCACAACAATGCCAGGACTTGTAGCCTCAGAAGTTTTCCCTCTGAGCCAGAGGACCTGAGCAATGTGCCACAGAGCAACCCCATTCGCACAGCAGTGTGTTATACAAAATATTACTTACAGGCTTAAACATAAGAAGCAAATAAAGAACATCGTGGAATTCGTAAGACGTTTCTGCATGAGAGCAGTACAAAGCTCTGTGCAACTGCTGAAAGTGAATGAAGGAGAACATAAACGTTTCATACGAAAAATGCTAAAGTTCACATTTAAAAACACTAGCACCAAATCATCTAATATTAAGATATAATATTTGCTACATGGAAATCTCTGCCTCACTTTTTGCTCCTGACACTTCACAGCCCTGTTGCTTTCTGCCTATTTTATTTCCTATTTATTTTTGGCATGATGAGTAAAATCTACCAAAGCCCACAACCACTTGTAGCTCTAATCTGCATTTCTCTAAGCTTCTCTCTGTGGTCCTGGCACTATTTGCATCTTATCCTCTTCTCTCCAATGCGCTAAGGTGTGCTCTCACACAGTGAGAGCCGCAATCAGCAGAGAGCAGCTTCATTAGTGTTTTTCCCATCAGGATAGTGCTGGGTTAAGCAGCCAGATGCTGCAGTGAATAAACATATGTGGACTTACATCACCTGGACAGACTGCCCTGCCTCGTTTCCCACAGGCCAGCAATTACGAGACAAAAAGTAACACAACTCCAGCACTGCCCACTGCCTGGATGGAATCCCTCTGCAGCCCAGGCTTGGGGACAGGAGCCACCAGCAGTGTCGAGTGGGGGCAGGCTCCGGGAGCATCCCCCTCTCCCCAGACCCCTCCCCAGGCTCACACACAGCATTCTCGCTTGGGAAGATGTTACACATCAGCTCAGCTCTGGGGACTGCACTTTTGCTCTTACTCCATGGTTAGTGAAAGCAAGCGCGGCTCTGGGGAGCCCGTGCTGACAAGACTGAGGCTCAATACACACTCCTACCGCTGGCCACACGCGGCTCTCGCTATGGCAAGGCCACTGTGGTCCCAAGCCCTTATCAATACTTAAAATGCCACTGCTTCCTCCACTCCAGCAACACGCTCAGAAAAATCCTTCTTTCCCGTTTGCAGCATCCCCTGGGCTGAGGCTTTCCTGCCCTGCCCCCGGAATGAGGAATCCTACCGCAGGGGAGGAGACGGGAGAGAAATTTCTCTGTGCTCCTCTTGTCTCTTCCCAGCATCCACTGAAAGCTCTGAACTCTGGAAAAAGCACAGCTCGGCAAAGGTCACGATCTGAATGCAGATTATTCATGGACACGAATTTATCTGATGAATTATTCCAAACATATAATTCAACCGGCTCTACTGAGCACATATAGGATACGCTTCTGCAGCTACTCTAAATACAAAGCGGGGCATTAAATAAGGACAGTCACCTGCTTGAAAGCATAATATTTTATTTGCCACAAATATGCTAATTCTTTAATTTTCATACTCTGTGCTAACTAGAAATACAACCTGAGCAAGATCTGTTTTCTTGTAGCTGATTACTAAGCAGCATATCACAATTGGTATCTTAGATTTTAGACCCTGAGACATGTTTCCTTAGACTCTTACCTAATTTTGATCACACAGTAATGGATTTTGAGTTGCTTACAAACATGTAGGACTACCATCTGTCAGCCATGTCCCCATGCTGCTCATTATTTGTGCCCACTGAGCAAATTTATTGGCAGGTTTGTCAGAAAACACAGCTCTTTTTCGAAGTGCTTTCTAAATAAATACTAAGAGGCAATGAAGAACCAGCTACTCCAGTACCTACCCTGACCTCCTGATGAGCCTCCTGGTTTCTGGACTCCAGTTTACTCTATTCAGACAACAAAAGCAAAACCAGCGACCCCTTATCATTTAACGCATCTATTTCTCTAAAGCTTCGCTAGTCCTGCCGTTAATGCTATGTAAGTCTTCACCATAAAAAGGCCATTTTCTGCCACTGTGATCTCTGCTGAGCACAAGCTCCCGTGCGGAGGGACCACAGGCATCATTTTCAATAGGTTCTGGGAAGGATAGAAAAATTCTTTCTGTTGTAGGTAGGCCTAGTTAGAGCTAATCTAATTACACAGGAATTATGGGAATCGTCTCCAAGGAAGGAGGCACAGGGCCTTGGTCCAAGAGATGCCTCAGTTCTCCAAAGCAAAGCGAGTCCTGTGATTCACCAGAGCAAGAAGGCTCAGAGACACCCACCTGGGACTGCAGCACACAATTCCTGTTCAGGGATGCACTCACACGTGCTTAATTACACAGACTTCAAGTGTTTTCCCCGATCTGATAAATGGAAGCACATGCTTGAAGCTGAACCTCAGTGCTTTTAGGAGCTGGGGCAATATGCACATTTCAGCTTGGGCCCATCCCTGACATCAGCAGCTCTCTGGAGTCATCCCTTTCTTGACAAATTGTAAAAATACCTACAGAGGCTTTGAGTCACACGTGACGTTTGTAGCTCTTGTGGTATTTTGCCACAAGAAGAGAGGGACTGGGAAGTTCTCTATTACCAAACCTTACAGACACAGATTTACTGCCATCCCGTGGTGTTTGGGACTGTTGATTGTTTTAGTGCTCGAGTACAACATCAGCACAGAGAATTTTAGGAGATGAAGAAAAGAGAAAAACTGTTTTAAAACCAAGGGCAATTCTTTGAGTCTCCTCAATAGTTCAAGTGCATTGTTGGTTTAGGACAAATATTCAATTGAATTCTTATCTTATCCAAACTCCAAATCTCTTCTGTCATCAGTTATTTTCCAAGGCACTGAACAAGAAAGCTTTGAACTTGCATTTAAAAGACACGGAGACAACATAGAGCGCTTCTGCTTCCCTCCCCAGAGAGCAGCCCAGCCCCCTGACAGCCTCCAGGCCCTGGTCAAGTTCAAGCCCAGAACAAGCCAGAATAAAATTCCAAAACTATGGAAATGACAACAACATCTAAACATTACAAGTCATTTTCCAGACACAGCAGGGCAGCTCAAGATCCGGGACGGGTCACACTGTGGGGTATAATCCTGTTGCACAAGACTGAGAGCTCTCTTTAGGTCTCTGTCAAAAAAGATTCAGGGGTAAGGGACTTTTTTTCCCTCGCACATTCTCTCCACCATCTCATCCTGTCACCTATAAAATTGCTTCTCCGATTATTCCACAGATGGAAGGAACCAAACCCAGCAGGATCGAAGCTAGGCATTTTTCTTGGCCATGTCCAATCCATGGAGTTCATTAGAAAAGTTTGATATAAACGTCTCTTTGAAAAATAATGGAAGCTGATCAGAAGATTCTCTTTCAAATGTTTTCCTGATTTGGAAAAAAAAAGTCAGAAATACACTTTTAAAACTATAAAAAAATGCTCAAAATTAGATTTTTTAAATTGTTTTTACATTGCAGGAAAACATGAATTCTGTTCAAGTAAACAAAATTGACTGGTTAGCAAAAATGTCCAGATTCTAGCTCTCCCTTTCTATTTGAAATCTCTCACACTTTCCTGGGAGAAGAAAATAATTTCTCATACCGTGTTACCAAAGCAGACATTGCCATCATACTTCTGATTCTTTTCTTCATAACCACTTGTTGAAAGCGATTTTCCAATCTTAGGGAAACCATTTGGGGGTTCCCCCCTCCCAAGCACCAGCAGAGACTGGGTCACTAAGGCACAGGTCCCTGGTGGCTGAGCATCATTTCCACATCGTCACACCATGAGTCCTGCAAGCGCTCCCCTGCTCTCCTGCGCTGGTAAATCCTTCCCCAGCAGCAGCATCACCCCGAGGGGCAGCGGGATGCACATGGCACACGTTCCCTTTCCATCCACACCCAGGGAGAAACCACAAGTGGACAGCAGCACAGTTCCTCAGGATGTTCCCCTCCTGATCTGGGTTTTCTGTAAGAAAGGGGATCCCTGTGGTTCTCTCAGCTGTGAGCAAAATGCACTTTTATTCTGAGAAAAGTAGCCTGGACTGACGCAAAGTACCTACACAAAGTCAAAAATCACCTGGGCTTTGTTGCCACAAGGCAAGGTTTAGGCACAAAGTCATCGCCTTTTAAAAAGACCCTTCCCTGGCGGTCAAAGCACCACCAGCTGACGTGGAACTGTAGTGGCAAAGGTACGCAGAGCATCCCCAAGACCAGGGGTCCTCAAACTACAGCCTGTGGGCTGGATACGGGGTCCTCAATCCAG
>JAVJGJ010000002.1:3630179-3649829 GCA_035590215.1 Microhierax caerulescens
TAAAGAGAAAAGCCCTGGACAGAGCTTGTCCTGCTCTGTTGTATTTTTTCTGATACCAATTAAGAGCGCAGCACACTGAGCTTGGGAGAGAGATGCCTTCCCTGACTCTTAGGAACAGGGGAAAGGAAGCAAAGATAAAAGCGTTTGGGGGAAGCAACTGGAGGTGAAAGGAAACGTAGGCTCATACCTGACATCAGTCTCAATAAAGGCTGTGATTGAGAAACCACGTACGCTGCTTGAAAAAATAATAATGAAGGAATAGCTGTGCTTCCTTCTGCTCTTCAAAGGCTGCCTCCCAACCACTTCAAATTCTCACCGTATCGCCATCAGGTCTAACACGGGGCTAGGAATCTGGTTTCCATAGTTTTTATCTCAAGGAACTTTGTGAAGAAGCAAGGTTGATTTGCTTTCAAAACATCCACGTGAATACATCGCAGATCCCCTACCTCCACCCACTGAAGGAGTAGCTCAGCAGCAGACAAGGTGTAACATGTATTGCTCTGTCCTAGGGCATGGTACCACCACAG
Source organism: Microhierax caerulescens (assembly GCA_035590215.1). NCBI lineage: Eukaryota > Metazoa > Chordata > Aves > Falconiformes > Falconidae > Microhierax > Microhierax caerulescens. The sequence continues at coordinate 3,630,707 of JAVJGJ010000002.1, forward strand.
AAGCTTCTTGCCAGGCACTTTGGTTTAAAGCAGAAGCTAACATGGAAGGACAGAGTGAGGACTAAGCCATGCATGGCAGGGCTGGCCCTCCCAGCTCCAACGTGACCCAGCAGCTGTCACTGCTGGATTTTAATCACATTTGCTTTTGCTGCCTTTTAGGCCCTCAAGTTTTTCTGTTTCCAAGGGAATGACCTTCAGGTGCCAAACTCCCAGGTAGAGCTGACAGCGTGACAGCACACCACATGCAGGTGCGTTCATCTAGCCAGTGGGAAAAGCAGTGGGAAACCCTGCTGCCCAAAAAGGACATTTATCACCCCTGAAACAAAGTCCCTCCAAGACAGCACAGCTTCCAGCACACTCTCAGCAGGCAGGATCAGCTCTACAGGCTGCAGGTAAGGCACTGCCGGTCCTAATGAGAAGGCAGAGGTTGTGGAAAGAGCCATCTCCACAACATATTTAATTATTAAATTTGGCAGAAGGGACTTGTCTAGTTTTCTAAATATTTTGCAGAGATGCTGAGCATTCATCTCTGTGTGAACCAGAAGATGATTTCCAGGCGGGATGAAGAGCTCTGTGCTCACATTCAGCAGCAACCATGTCCTGTCTGTAACTACAGAGAGCACAAGACATAGTGGCTGGATGATTCACCAGAAGGCTATCTAGCATCACCCGTGACAGCTTGACCTACTTTACTTTCCTCAAACACACTCTTATGACTGCCGATGAATCCTATACAGCAGCTATCTCATCCCCCCACAGACTCAAAACACATGTGGAGATAACAGGACACACCATCCATCCCTGTCCAGATATGCCACTTGTTCCTCTAACCACATAAGACCGTGTAGGAGAGACCACCTGGAGGTACCTTGTCGGTGGTACACACACACTGGATCCATCAAATACAGGCTTCACCTGGTTCCCCAAAATCTCCTTCTTTAACCACAACTACCAGAATGGATCTCTCATTTCTGCTGCCTTTTATTATAACGGCTTGTTTCCATGCTGTATATGTGAAGCATTGTGATTTCTCCAGAAAAACACCGAACGTTAGCCTAGGTCAGGGTGCTAGAAACACACCTAACTTGCTAATGCAAAGCGTAAGGGCAAACACAGAAGCCTCTTCCCCATTTGAACAGTCTCTTCAAACTACATGCACTCAAGCAATGTTTTTCTGCCAAAGTAGTTCACTACCTCTATCTCCAGAATTTTTTACACCGCTTTAATCTAAAGCCAAAGCACCCTGCCCTGCTGCTGCTGAAATTAATAGGTGTTTTGCCATTACATTCGGTGGGATAAAAATTAAACCTTAAGCAAGCCAGACAATCACACGGCAGTCCATACTCACGTAGGGAATACTGCAAGCAGGATTTAAAAGGACCTTACATTTATCTTTGTACTGTCTGTGCTCCATCTGTATATAATTGCTTATGGCTACAGACGCTGCGATGCTCATCAAAGCCTATATTCTTACCCGCACTAGGTCTCTCTTTCAAGTGGCTGGAAATTCTCATTGCTTTACAATCTATACACAGCCATTTAGCATTTAATAATTCAAGTTGTAACGCAATATTTGATAGAAAATAGTCATTATGGATTTATAACACAATGCAGGTAGCTGAAGTACACAGATTTCAGCATTTCAGGAAATGGGTACTATTTTCAAACAGAGCTAATCCTATAACAAAAAAAAAAATCCATAATATTATCCATAATCTTTTCTTGCTGCACGCATCTATGGGTTTTGGTTGGCTTCCTCCCCCCTCTTTTTAATGCTCAAACAACTGAGTTATAGCAGAACATTTTTCTACACTATGAAGCTTATTTACATACTGTAAATAACTGTGAATGCAATAAAATTGTGGTACAAATAACATGAAATAATGCCTCAATTTGCAGTTGTTTTACATCAGCATAGTTTATAGCAGTGTTTACCGTAGACTTTGAAATAAATAAAGAAAGAAAGAAAAGGACAAAGAGAAAGACAAAACCTTCCCCATTCTCCACGCCCCACAGTGTGGCTTCTAACCCACTAACCAGCACTGAGGTTACTCATAAAGATGCTTAAATAACATTATGAAACAGACACCCCAGATGATACCAGATCCCAACGGGGACAGTGCAGCACAGGGAGAAGATGGTGACTCAGTTTCTATCCCACATCATGCACAGCCTAATGTCCCAAGAGCTACACACTGCAGTAAATTTGGTGAAAGCGGGGCACTGCTTGGACCTGGGTAGCCTGGATACCCTTCCCCACGTGCCAGACTCCACGTGTGATTTGGGACAGGTTTCTCCATCCCTGTGCACTTCGGTTCCCCAGCCACGCTGATGTTTTCACCTCTAATTTGTCTGTTTGGAAGGTCTTGCTGGTGTGCCGGTTGCAGAGCACAGGTTGCTTCAGACCCTGACCCTAGCTCTGGCGTCTACCAGCTTTTACAACACTCTCCAGGCAAACAAACTGTGTGAATAACTCTTACCCTCCACTTTCTTACACTGAGAGATTCTGGTGGTAACTGACTGAACTATGCTATTTTTGTCACATAGCCACCAGAAGCCATCCACCTCCTGGGAACAGGGATGTCCTGTAAGTCTGGCTACACGTGATCCAGCATGTAGACAAACAGGATCTAATATTTCTCTCCAACAACCCGCTGCAAATTGAACTTTCTGATGACATGAAAAACATCATCACCTTCCTATCTGGAAGCTTAGTGCTGGCTTCTAATTCACATTTCTCAGTGTGTTTTGGGTTTTTAATGAGACAAGGTTCCATAGTACCTATATGAAGATTTGATCTGCCTTTTATCTAAAAAAGAAAAGATAAAACCCAAACAAACCCCATTTTTACACATTAGAAGGACTCATGGGGATCATTTTGGGCTGTCAGCAGGGCTTAGCCAAGATGGGCCGTGTATAACGGCAAATCTCATGGTACACTAACTACCAGCCCCAGCAGCCAAACTCGGATACTTCCTGGAACAGAGGGGTCAGGAAAAAGACTTCTCTAAATTCTTTTTTCCTCCTGGCATATCAGAGAGCCAGAATAGAACCTTGAAACGATGGAGTGCAATTTTCCTTCCTTTAAACACATACTGAGATGTAAATAGTCATTTCCAAGAGCTTAAAACCCCAGGGAAGGAGATAATAAGCAATTACTCTAACCAGATAGCACTGATGTCTAAAAATTAATTTCTCTGCTAACACCCCACCCTTAAAATTTTAAATTTCAAAGCCGAGCATCTTTTGGAAAAGATACACAGGTGTACAATTATGCTTCCTAGACATCTGTCTGCATCCGCTGCGGTGGCACATTTAACCCTGCCTACTCGGAGCACAGGCAGCCCACGATAGCCTTTCCTCCACGCTCCCCCGGCACATGTGCCTTCAGACAAGAGCTGCTGCTGAAGTATGAGGCACTACATTGATCGAAACAAATTGATCTTGTCACCGCAGCATTCCTGACATGCTTATCCCACTATAGATTTCCTTTTTTATCTCTACCAGTATTTACAAATCAATTTTGTTCAGAGGAGGTTGCTGTTTTCCTCAAGATCTACTTGAGCACGGAGCTGTCTAGCATCTTCAGAAATCACTGAAATGGGACAATAAAGCCATCAAAGTCAAAAGAGTCGGGAACACAACCACGAGGACCTGGTTCCTCCAGGCAGCTCCTCTTCACAGCACAGAGCTCCCCGGCAGCAGTGCTAAGGCTTACGCTGCTGCTCTAGGGCTGCTGGTCGCAGGGAGATGTTTCACCTTTGTGGCTTCATGCCACAGCAATATTCCTCCCTCTTTCTCTGAATTCGGGGATGTCACCCAGAAGAATGATATCAGGTCTTAATGGTAAACGGCACCTTTTTGCAGTGGTACTTGTCAGAAAAACAGGAGCAGTTAGAGGGTTTCATATACTATGAAACGTCAGCACCGCTTCCCTCACCCTATATAACCATTAAGAATAACCAAAAGAAGTGAAGCAAAGATGAAGAAGCCACCTTTAACAGCAGCACTCTGGATTTACAGTACTATTAGTCGGATCTTATTTCTAATAAATGAGCCCATCATGGTCAGTCTTTCTTGCATCTAGGATCCTCTGAGACATGTACAGATGTGCCTAAATAATCATCCCAGGCACTCAGAGACACCTCTTATCATTTATTTGCTGTCACTCTTTGAAGGTAAAATACTGAAAATAAATACTGGGTATCTACATATGGATTTAGTGCCTACCTTAATAAATGCTTGCAATCGGAAACTCCTGCCACAGCTGCTGTGTAATCCTTAAAACACAGAAAGGGAAAGCTAGCTAATCTGTAGGAATTCCATAAATATTCATTCACAAGTATCTACTAATTTGTGAAATTCTGGGAAAAAAAAAAACAACTCAAAAGCAGATCCTCTATCAAAGCCCTCCCTGTTCCTTGCCACTGAATGGTATCTGGAAACTGTATTAGTAGTAAGTTCAAGCCCTGAGATCTCATATTTTATGTCATTTGTCAAACTTTGCCTTATATTTTTTTCCTGCAGCTCTGAATGTTCTCTGCCCTTCATTTCAATTAATGATGTCATAGATCAGTATATTCTCCCAACAAACTATTAAATTAACTGCCACATTCTTCCTTCATTTTTTATTCACAGAAAGGAAGAAAAAATAACCACAGCAAACTGATGCACTTAACTCTTTATGATTTCAAATAAAAGCCGGAAAAATGATGGTAATGTTTTGCCAGTCCCACAGTTTAGCCAAAAAGCACACAGTACATCTTAGTTATGTCATGTTTTATTCCTCAGCCTATGAAGATGCTGGAGAGTGATGCATCTAGGGTCAAAAAACAACAAAATGAGAAGAAACTAGCAGCAACTTAAGTCAGAGATTTTTCTGTTGCTTAACGCCTCCACAAATAACCTCGTTCTTCTCACTCCTTTTAAAAACAAAGGCGCAACACAAGGAAATAAAAAAAAAAAACGCCATATGAAGCTTTTATTTCTAGCTCTGTGGACGTAGTAGTTTTTCATCTTTAGCTTTCACAGTTATAATCCCTGTCACGTCCTTTCCCTGCCGGCCGTGGGCAGCTGACTGACAGGGTGCTGTCTGCATCCCTGCCGCGCCGCAAAGCGGGTCAGAGGCTGCCCCAGACAAACAGGCTGGCGGAAATTTCCTCTCAGCACCCTCCGTATTAAATATTTACAGATATCTTCACTCTTGATTGGACCACCAAGGAGAGAAAAAGGTCCACCAGGTGATTCAAACTTCCCAACACCTCTTTTCCAGCTACTCTCCCGCCCCGTTCCACGGAGCAGCCCTACCTCCTGCCTTCTGCCCCCCTTCCTTGGCCTCTCCCCCCGCAGCTTCCCAGCCTTCTGCCCAGAATCTCCTCTGCCAACTCATCCATTCAGCATCAGCCTTTGCACCTCCCACTCCATCACCTTTTGTTCATTTGTTTTGAGGGAAACTTTGGGCTTAATTAAGTTAAAAAAAAAAAAAAAAAAGTAACGAAACACCCACCATCAGCTAAACACACTCCTTGGAAAAAGCAACGGTAAGGGATTTGCTGCCACTAACAAACCCCTACCAGATCTACAGCAAATCTGCACCGGTACATTCTAGAGCATTCCTTGTTGATAGGGAGCTGCATCCATCCAGCCCACACCTGAATTCAGCCTGAGTCTCTGCTGCTCTTGATAACAAACACAAAAACCTGCCAGGTTCTTCTCCAAAGTCAGCAACCTCTGCATGCTGCCACACTTTTCACCACCCTGCTTTGCCTTTGAGCACTTTGAGCGGGACCCCAGGCCAGGAGCTGGGGTCTCCCACCACACCAAACCACACCTGCCAAGCTACTCTGCTGGAAATCTCCATAGCACCGAGGTCAAGCAGTCACACATCCAGTCCCACACACCTCTCTCATCTACACACATGATTTGTTTCCAGATCAAATGTTTTATTCAATTTTGTCAAGAAAGGATTTCCAGGCTGTTAAGGGACCTCTGACCTGCCCCACGCCCCTGCTCTAACTAGCGATGCACAAGGAGCCGGTGAGGTGTTGAGGGTTTGGGGCAAACCTCGTGCATCAACTGCTGATGAAATTCAGACACTCCTTGGAGCTCTGCAAACAGACCTTAATAAGAAAGTCTATAGCCAGGACAACGGTAAGGATGTGAGAGAGAAAACATCAGATAGCTTGGGAGTAAAGACAAGGAGAATGAAAGAAATTATACAAACTGCAAAACAACACGGAGTAACAATCGCTTCTGGGTGTCTTGCAGTAACCAAGGACAAGGAAGAAGGTCCTGTTCCTCTGCTGTGCACCTTCCCAGGCATTGCAGCAGCCAGGAAAGAGTCTCCCCTCTGCTTCCAGGGGGGGGACACATCCAAATTCAGGCTTCCTTAGTGTCCTCCATATGTCCAGGAGCTATGACACCCTTTGCAAGAGGAGAGGGGAAATATGGTGAAGGGTTTTGCACCATGACCTGCCCTCCGCTGAGTCCACGGAGAACACAAGCAGGAGGACCTGTTCCTGCCTCATTACACAAAGGGGAAGGGCAGCAGCCGTAGGTCAAAGCCCTTTAAGCTGCACTCCAAGAACAAGCTTGCTTCCCCGAGGGCTCCTCAGAAACCCACCAGAGGAAAAAGCGAGATTCAAGTCACAAGCTCCCAGTAAGAGCGCACACATTTGCAACTAGGACTGCAGCACAGGCCAGTTCCAAAGCAAAGACAGAATTTGGTCACTTCTCCAGTGCCTGGGCTAAGGGAACAGGATGCACAGCACTAACTCACATAAAAATTGCCACCAGCTCCAGGTGATGGCCTTGGCAACTGCATCCCAGTTGGAAAGCCAGACCAACCACAGCACTACAGCAGTCCACATAAGTAGTCTGGACTGAATTCCTGAAATCAAACACCTGGGGACCCATGGGGGTTTGTTTCTCCTCAGGGCCCCTAGATCCCAGTGAGAAACCCCAAAAGTTACATGGAGATTAACCTGAAGAGCTGAATCCAGGGATTAAAGAAACCTTAGTTTCTAGTATCAGAGGTTGCAGAGGATAGTTTTAACTGTCATCCCTGAGGACTCCAAATAGAAATGCAAAAATATGAATGTATATGTTTAGGAGAATATCACATGACTTCTGTAATGCTGTGGAGAGGCAATAGCACAAATCTGGCCACAACCACACCACACGCTCTCAGCACTGACCTTGCTCCACTTTGTCCAGGGAAATTGCCCGCCGTCCCCAGGCTCATTTCAATTACAACTGCCTTTCGACTTTTTTGTCTTTAAGGAAAAGAGGGTCTGAAATCCATCACAGATGCTCCATGGCTGTACACTCATTATTAGTTCTCCTGCTTTTTAAGGGCCATGACTCACAAGCCGGGTTGTCCTCTGCGCACTGAGAAATGGGCAGGAAGGGCCATGAATCACCCTGGGCACCGTTACCTCTCACGGTGATTGACTAATGGGACAGAAGCACAGACCCAACCTTGCCCGCAGACTGCACAGAGGAATTAGTTGCTGCTTACGATTTGCCACCACTTGAGTTACCCACAGAGAAGAAGAAGAGAGCACATTCCTCCAGAGGTCCTGGCAGCAACTATTGCAACGCAGAAGACAAGTCTGATGCCCCATTCCTTTGTTCCAGATGGCATCCAGCCACCTTCTCCATAAGCACCACCTCCAAAGGTGCTAAATACTGCTAAAGGGGGCTGTCACACCAGCTTCCAGTGAACAGTGGCAATTATTCTTCCCAGAGCTGACAGATCTGTGATGTGTTAAAAGATTTTTTTTAATTACACCCTTCACAGCCCCACTCGTGGCACACGAGCCTCCATTGCCTCTCGTGGCTGGTTTGCCTTTAACAGAAGCACCGCGTTCAGAAAGACCTCTTGGGTCAAGTCCTATCATCTTTTATTGCAGACAAACACATTATATAAGCCCTTTAATAAACGTTATCAATCCTGTCTGTAAAAACTCGTTAGGTTAATGTGGTGCTATTTTTATTAAAGCTCGGAGAACTTGTGTTTAACAGCAATTACACTGCTTAAACATGAAACAACTCTAAAACGATAGAAGCCAGAGCTTGGTGTCGACTGAAATTCACATCCCTAAACCTCATCTCTCAGAGTCAGGCTGACTTTTTGGTTCTGCAATTACACCCCCAACTTCTCCCAACAGTAACAGCTATTCCACACTCTCGGAGGATTCAGATCTGCTCCTGAATGAAGCATTTGACTTCCAGCTCTCAGCCTATTCTGCACAGACCCCCCTGAAGCCCTAGCAAATTCAGATGGAAGACGTTCCCACCACCTCCCCACTCCAACACTCAAAATGGAACAATATTGTGCCCACCAGGGTCAAGTACCAAGGTATTTGACTTGGTGTAACATGTTACTCACCAGCTAACAGCATGAGAATAGTAGTCCTACAGCTAAAAGCTGCCACTTCAATAAGATCACAAACCTGATCGTCTCTTACAGTGGGAAGGACTTTTCTCCCAGAGTTTCCGTCTTGCAGTCCATCTACTGGAGAGGTGTGGGAAAAGAAGCTGCCAGTAAAGACCAGGGAAAAAAGGGTTACTGAGTACCTCAGCCTTCTTGTCTGTCGTTACCAGGTTGCCAGCCCTGCTCATCAGGCAGGGTGCGCTTCCTTTGACCTCCCTTTTCAGGCTGACGTAGCTGTAGCAGCCCTTTTATTATGCTTTGCATCCCTTGCCAAGTTCAGCTCCAGCCACACCTTGGCCTTCCTGACCCCATCCCTACACAACCAGACAACATCCTTATACTCTTCCCAGGTCACCTATTGCTGCTTCCACCACCTGGGCATTTCCTTCTTGCCCTTTAGTTTGACCAGCACGTTGTAGAGGAATGAAGGCAGTGGGTTGATTAGCATTGATAATCTGCAGCTGTGGCCTTGCCTCGAAGGTGGTGGGTTGATTGACATGGACGATGTGCAGCTGTAGCTCATTCCTGTTAAGTAGTTAAATAGCCCTAAGGATTGTGGAATAATTGGTTGGACAGAGGAGGAGCAGTATGGTCTGACCTCTGGAGGAAGGAGAAACAGCACAGACAGTAGAATCTAACCAACAGTAAAGCCTTGATGCAGCCTACTAGTTTGTTTGTGCTGCAACAGCAGGTCTCAACTCAGCCATACCAGTCTCTTGCCATCCTTTCCCAATTCCTTATATCTGGGTATTGAGAGCTCTTTTGCTCTACAGAAAGTGTCCTGAAATCTCTGGCAGCTCTGCCTTGCTCCCTCATCCCTGAGGGCAGTTTCCCAGGGGGTCCTATTGACTAACTCCCTGAAGAGCTGGAAGTTTCTTTTCCGAAAATTCAGGGTCCTGACTTTACTCTTCACCTGACCCGTATCCCTCAGGACTGAGAGCTCCACCAGGGCATGATCACTGCAGCCCAGGCTGCCCTCAATCTTGGTGTTACCAAATCGTTCGCTTGCATTGGTGACCATCAGGTCCAGCATGGCATCTCCTCTGGTAGGGCTATGTATTACCTGGCTTAAGAAGTTATCCTCAATGTGCTCCAGGAGTCTCCTGGATTGCCGACAGCTCACCGTGCTGCTCTTTCAGCAGATGTCAAGGTGGTTGAAGTTCCCCAGCAGGACAAGAGCCTGTGAGCACAATGCCTCCTGTACTGGAGTAAGATGTCTTTGTCAATAGGCTGCCCTTGATCGGGCACCTTGTAGCAGCCATTGCTCTGCTGCAGGCTGGCTCCAGAGCAGGTCCTCTCGGTGACAACCCTCCAGCTCCTTACTGTTTGCTGTTACATGGCAGACAAGCTCCAGCACTGCAAGCATAAAGCATCAAGTATCTTCACCTCTTTCTAGAGCAGATAATTCCTGTTCCTGCAGAGAGAGGACAGGACTTGTGAGCAAAGTGAGACAGCTCTTCCATATTCCTCTTTCAAATATCATGAGTAGCTCTAGAAAGCAGAAGACGATACCAGTCAGCTCTCTGAACATCTGGTAGGAAACAAGCAGAACTAGTTTTTATCTGAACTCTAAAAGGCGTTATTTTTCAATAAGAATTTAGATTTTCATCAACATTAACTTCTTGTAAGGTTGGTTCTGTATTCTATTAATCTCTCTAAAACCTTCCTGCTCAGCAACCTGGCAATTGTCACACACATTGCACAACCAAGAAAACAAAGGGCCATAGTTTAAGTAAAGTTGGTGCTGAGTCCTCATTAGTCAGGTGTTGGCAGGACTTTATTAATGGCAGTAATTAGTAGAAAAAAAGTTCAGTGGTGGCAGTGGAAAATTCCACCACTTAAATATTCATTATTATCGACTCCTCCAGCTTCACAGTGCAAGCTGTCTTATTAGCTTCCTTTGGACCAGCCTCCCAGGTCAGCTCCGCTAGTGTTGTTGGAGCTGAGAGGCTGGAAATGTCAAACCTCTTTCAGAAATCAGCAGAATTATATGCTAAGGCAAATGACCACCCCTCAATTCCTTGAGCATCCCCTTCAGTTCTCCAGGGCATAAGGGCAATCTGAGCATGGCTAACAAGTACTGCTCTTAAAGCAGTGAGGAAGACCAAGAGAAAAATAAAGTATTGATTATAGCAACAATACACTAAATATAGAAAGATTGCTGCTCCGCAAAGTGCTCTGCGATTGTCTAATAGGACTGATTAATCAACAGGGAAATCTGGAAAGTTTTGTAGCAAAGGCCCTTTAACCACAAAGTGGGAAAATTTAAAAGACCAAGGACCAAATTCTCAGTAAGCTCTGCCTCTATTTGTAGATGATCAACTTTGAGACAGGTCTAGATTATCAGAGCAACCGGAGCGCTTGCACATGCTGAAGTCTGTGGGAAGCAGAGGCACAAGCCCTGGTGAATCAAGAACCTGATGTCTGTTTTTCAAAGCTACGCTCCCTTGGAACTCATTTTTACTTTGGCTCAGCTGTAGGAGATGAAGGCAGCTCAGAAGCGCTGTAGTTTGGTGAAAGCCTTTGGTGTTCAATTGACCAAAGGTCAAATGTTCTGCAACAGAAGCAGCTCCACCTGAAATCCTTTGCAGTCAGTGTCTCAGCTGGCCCATAGTCTGACAGATGCCATACACATTAAATCCAACACAGCCAACATACTCAATACACAGGCACTGCAGACACAGGCATTAAAATTAAAACATCTACTCTTATTCCACACACCCCAGGACTTCTGGCCATGTGCAGCTTCCCCTTTGAAATACACTTCCACGCAACAGCACACAACCTACAGAAGTAAGGCCAAGGACAAAGCCCACCAACTACAGCATGACGGTATTTATCTCCTCCAGGCTTTTATTGAAGAAGGAAAAAAAAAAAAAAAAGAGCCCCCAAATGTCTCAGCTGACAGCAATTCCTCTATCAGCATGAAATTAGATGATCTATGCCACATTCTGTCAGCTAGAGGACCTTAGAGTTAAATTCTACTGGCCCAAAGCATTTTTGAGGTAAGATCTGTGATTCTTAAAAACCAGCCAGGTCCTCGGTGGCTTTTTCTCCTACCTATGAACCCAGGATAGTGCTTTGCTGTGTTCTGGTGGTGCTGTATATCATAACACAATAGCTGTTAAGTGCTAGAAGAGCTTCAGGCTGCAGAGGGAAAGCATAAACCTACAGAGAGTTTTATTGCTTAAAGTAAATGATAGTCTTAGTGCGGCACTTGTAAAAAGAGGCGGAGCGGATCTGACCTTTCTAGAGTCCTGTAACGCTCGCTAAGACTATCCCAAACCCAGCTGGCAGTAAAGCGAGCTCAGGGTATGCTGCTACAGCAAAGAGCGGTCAGCTCAAGAAAGATGGTGCTTATTAGAAAAGGCAAGTCTAGGGCTATTTATAAATAGCTGCAGAAATGCAGTTCCTACAGAAAGTGTTGCTGCTTTAAGAAGCCTCCATAAAAAAAACAAGAAAGCATTTGGTGAGATCATTCCATTCCTGGAGTTGAAATATTTCCACAGATTGAGCTGATTCCACATTTTACCCTTGAAAGTCTCTGTATGTGTGAAAGGATTTAAGACAAAGCAGCTCCATTTCCCATCGTATTGGATGTCCTGCAATATCTTTCTATTTGTTGTTCCGTTTGCAATAGCTTTTTGCCTCCACGGTGCATAATCTGTTCTCATTTGTACCTCTGCCTTCATCCCTGTGGAATGTGGTCTGCAGCAATATTTTGACTTCCTGGAAGGTTGGTTTAAATGAAATGTAAAAATGGGAGAGCTTTGAAATCCATGTGGTTCTAGCAAATGAAAAAAGAGCTTTCCCACTGTCACCTGGGCTGGAAAAGCAGTGCTCCCTGCCCGGCATTAGGCATGCAGAGCACTGGCTGCAAAGCTCCTGAGACACCATCTGTGCACATAATAAAGAGCAGTGGGATTTTTGTAACATAAATGATTGAATTTGCTTTCTGCTTCCCTTGCAGTGGGAGTATGCCAGCTATTAAGTGCCATAAGAACTTGCCAGACTACCTTTGAATGTAAAATTTATCTTCTCTGATTCATGCCCTCTCCCACCCCTGCAAGTAAAGCCGGTGCTGCTATAGGAAATATTGTAGTCATTTTGCCTAGGCAAAAGGAAGTCTATCTACCTGCCACATCCACCTAAATTAGGAATGCAGTTGTGAACTACAGAAGCCTGAACTACTTTCAGGACGTGCCTTATTCTTCACTGACAGTGGGACAAACCTAAAGTGACCACTGGGTCTTCATACCTCTCAGAAACCTTTTAATTTCAGCATCAAATCCGAGCCCAGTGAGAAGGCTGATACGCAGTACCATCCGTCTTCATCATGTTATGAGCTTCTGAGCCTTGGTTTACTCCAGCACCTGCCTATCACTTCTCAAATAAGAGGAGAACTCCAGATTTCCAACGTCTGCTTGCATTTTTCTTCTGTAAGAAAATAAATTGTGTTTGTCAGCCGCATGCATCACCATCAAGACCAGAAGCACCGCACAGTAGAAGTACCCCTCGTCAGGCCGCTTTTCACTGGATTACAACGCCAAATCTTCTACGGGATTAGAATTTTATGTGTTGACTGCCTATGTCAGGCTAAAGAGGTTTGAAATATCTCAGCCAAAATGAGTCAAGTATTTCAGAAAACAAAAGAAAACAAACAAACAGAATTATTCCTATGATAGAAGATAGCCAAACCGACTAGTGATGTTTTTACTGGGAGCATTAGAACATCTCATCTTCCTGGAAAGGACATGAAGTGCTAAGCAGGCAGCTTTTAAACATGACTGTGCAATTAAAGATTGTCATAACATGTATGTGCACAAGGCAACTGTACAAACCAGTTTAATTCTGGCCTCTTCCTAACTATTATGCTTGACTTTGCTCTCTGGTATCTCGAATGTGTAGTTCATATGGATATATAAACAAACTGCAACCCAGTTACACGTACCTCAACAAGTACTGGCCACCAGGAGAGCACAGCCAAGGTACCCACAGCTACATGCAAAAATTAGGGATAGAAAACCTGTAGGGTCTACCTTCTCTAACTGCTGACAAGATCTCCAACTCACAGGAGGAAGAGCAAAATCTTGAGGGGGCAGAGAGGACAAGGTGTGCTCGAAAGCTGCCCAGTTCTGTATGAGCTGCCTGCTGATGGGTGAGAAAACGTTCACTTTGAGAACGTGATGAGGGACACAAAAGATGAAAGCATCACCTAGGACTCGGAGACAGTGGGGTTCACCTGCCCAGCCTAAACACTGTTCTTGTTTCAAAGCTGCAGCCAAAAGCCAAAGGATCTCTCCAGCCAAATCCCAAGAAATACCTGTTTCTGTGCTTGTCCCGAAAACTGCTGCACTGTGGTCACAATTGATATGCACACAGTGACCAGCCTCCCTGCAGGGCCTTGGGAAAAGACCTTTTTTCTTCTGGTAAAACTAGCAAGCTCCCAGCTCTCCATTCCCTTGTCCACAGCAATCCCAATGCTTGGAAAATCCAGCTCGGCACAGCACCCAGTAGGCAGGCCTCATTGTGCCACACATAAAGAAAGATTTCTAAAGTGAAATAAAAAAAAAGCTGCTTCAGCTCCCCATTAAGCTTCGATGAAGAGCATTTGCACTCCTGTACACACTGGCAAATCCATTCTTCCCTTGCAGTGTCTCTGCCTGTCTCCCTTCTTCTACCCTTCTCCTGCCCATTGCCAGTCCTGACTGACATTTTTTGCACTTGCTTCATTACTGCAGCTCCAGAGAGCTGGGGAGGGGTGAGAGGAAAGGAAGAATGTGAAAAGGGAAAAAATAATTACAACGGGATTTCATCGACAAGCAGGGAAAAAAAGAAAGTGTCCCTCTGGGTTTGATCAATAATGCAGCACTTGTTATCTTGATCTTCTTAATAAACCACAAGCAACCCAGATATATTTCTATCTGTGAATCAATTCTTTGCAACGTTTCTATCACAATATAGCCGGTACATGTAACCACACAAAAATAAAATGAAATGGGCTGGTTTATTGATTGCCCAAACAAGAAACCTTGTCGTTTGCATAGGTTATCAGCAGAGAAGAGCTGCCTGCTTTGTTTCTGTTTAATTACTTTTGCTTTGTTTCAGACTTTCTCGCTCCCCCACTGGGACCCTCTGCATTACCAGGTAACCCCCTATGCCATATCAATGGCTAAATCCTCCCAGTTTAACCCCAAAGACATTTTCTAAACCTGCAGCAGGAACCACTTCTGTACCCGTGTCCCCCATCAGAGAAACGCTCCGAGGCACCGCTTTTCTTTCTCTTAAGTCTGAGTTGTTGGAGGTGTCACCGCACTTCACAGGAGGCAGAACTGGCCACTGTTCCTCGCCCCAGAGAGGTTTAATTACACAGCTAATTATATGGCTGAGTTCACCTCCTTTCACCTCTTTTTTGTTCCCGTCTGGGAGCCTGCCTGCAAAGTTCATCCCCTCTGACCCGTCGCTGTGCAGGTCCCGACCACCCACCCAAACCCGTGCGCAGCAGCAGTAATTGCCGGGCTGGGGTCACGCCGCAGAGCCCTGCCAGGCTGACCCAGAAAGCAGCTTGGTGCAGCTGTGCCGACCAACACGACAGCTAACCCACGAGCACAGCGCTCACAGGCGTTTTGTGTCCGGGTATTTTCCGCTCCCTGCTGTACCCTCTGGAGCACGGCGTGTCGGGACCTGGTGCAGCAGCCTGGATGCAGAAAGCAGCCTTTGGGGGACCTGGACTGGGAGAAGGACTCCCCACACCGAGTGACCTGCAGCAGTGCACCCCACGGTTAGCCACACAACAGGTAAGGACACCCACCTCACACACACAGTGTGCCCAGTGCCAGGTTATACTCAGCCATCATCTATAGGCAACCAAAGGATGCTTTTAGCACCCTAGAATTAATTCCGATGTCTTCTCTATCTTCTCTTTTCTTCTTTTCTCTTTCAATTTCCAGTGACATCTTAAGCCTTTTGCGCAGGAAAACTTCCTCCTGCAAAGGAAATTTAAGAATAAACCAAGTAAAGCCTTCAAGATTTGGCCAATGAGGAAATTACTAGTTTTCAGATTTTCTGACAGGCTGATGAAAGCAACAAGCGCAGAAGGAACAAGGTAACATCTCGTTTTCTATCGGTTCAGATACTGGGCATGAGAATGTTTCCTGTGGGTCTGGTGGATCCATGCTGCAGCTTGCATTGATCAAAAAAAAGGTCCTGAAGTAATTCCCCACCTTTCTTAGCCATGTACCATAGATATTACAAAGTTTTTAGAAGACAGCCCCTGAATGTATGTAGATGAGCCCCCCTTTCCCGCTGAACCAGCATAAAATCCTTCAAGAAAAAAATGTAATTAAGTTAGACTTGTGAACGATAATGAGTTTCTATTACACCCTGCTGAGAGTAGCAGCAGCATCTGAAAATTATTTTTTGCTGTCTACAAGCAGGCAATAGCTCCTTTATTAGAAACAGGGATAGAGCTGACAGCACAGACTGTTGCAGTTCCAAACTTACTTTAAGACAAAACACTTGTGAACAAGGATGCTGTGGGTTAAAGATCTGTAACAACACACACACACACACACAAACACACCAGAGCTTTGCTGTAGCAGGACAGCGCTGGAAGTCTCGGAGAACGAAACATGCAATCCCTTTCCAGTGTGGACAGCTCATTAGCTGCACATTATCCATGCCCACACCTTACAGCAGCCTTGGTCCAGCTCTTCCACCTCCTGCAGCCACCACTGACCATGAGGACACGTGTAAGAGGACCAGCAGTGAGATGTCCCAGGGACTGGTACTGGGCTCACTGCAGCCTCTGGCTCAGGGGCTCGCTGAGCTAGGGGGCTCAGGGGCTCTGACTCTCTAGGATGGGAAGCCCTTCGTGGTTTTTTCCTCCATACAATTTTGCTAAGTCAACTTCTTAAATTTAATGCCAGGGTTTCAGTTTTGTGTTCTGTGCCCAGGAGCTCCACACCTCAGCAATCCACTGCGGAAAGCAAACCCTGCTTTGGGGTTTTCTGAACCTGCTGTTTTAGTTTGAGTCTGCGTGGGTTTAGAAGAGGCAGAGAATCTCTCTTCCCAATTCAAGCCGCTCCTGAATTTCTGGAACTCTGTCATAATCTCCTCTCCACCTTTTCTTTTCCATGTCAGACTCGTTGGTCCCTGGGGAAAACCTGCACTGTGCTCCTGCCTGGACATCCTGCACTGGGGAGCCAGACCCGGCTGCTGGGCTGGGAGGAGATCAGCAGTGGATTGCACAGGGCCATAACAAGACCTTCTGATTTTCTCTCTGTTTATTACTTGATAATTCCTCATATTTGATTCACCTATTTGATTCCTCATGAGCACCAAGCTTACACTTCCTTAGGAACTCTCTGTTATAAGTCAAACATCTCATTCCTCAGGGCACTAGTCAGGTCAAGGACCATCAAGAGTATATATATATATATATGTACACATACACACATATATGTACATTTATATATACATATACAGTTAACACTGTAAAGGTTTTTTTTCCCCTGTGTGCATACTTTATATTCACATACATTGAATGTCATCAGCTATTGTATTACCACTACTCTTATGAGGTCTTTGTACTCAGTCCTTGTTCACCTTCAGGATTTATTGGTTTTTTTAAAGAATGAAATAGAGAAAACCCAAACAATCTGTTGGTCCTTGCAAGGCACAAGAGGGAAGGTTTTTCCTACACAGAAGTAACAGTTTATCTACGATGCCAAACACACCAGGATGAAAACCTCTTGTGAATTTTATCCAAGAGAGTTCATTGCTTTAATCCTGGATAATCCATATCTAATCCTTTTTATAATCTTACTCATCTACTTGCCTCAATAGTTTTCCACAGCAGGGAGTTTACGTTTCATAAAAGGAATATTTTCTTCTTTCTTTTTTGAAATGAGTTTTACTATCACAGAGCTTTCTCTTCTGCGAGGGTTCTTCATCCAAACTGAAAAAAAAAAAAATTCCTCTTTTTGATGTCATGCCTTGTAAAGGACTAAAGAGTTGCTTTGTTTCCCAACATGACTTGTAATCCAGGTGGCTAGTGGCTGCTACCAGGTATAATTTGGATGCAGGGACAGTCACAGACTGCTGAAACCCACGACTGTCAAACACATACTGAATAGTTATATATTCAATATTGAACAGATGATATCTTATCAGAAGAAAAGCAGTCCACAGTATCCTATAATGGTGCTAAAACAGTGTCTTTCAGGGCTGTCTGTGATGGGGAAGAGACAAGAGATCCTGTCTTCTAGATGGTGTCATATGGGACAACGACAACTTCCAGCTGCCTTTTCCAAAATCTGGTACAAAACAAACATCCTGAAGGCTTTCTCCAAGATGCTGAGCCTCAGACTCTGTCTCTGCCAGGCAATCTGGACCGCCTGGCCAGCCTGTCAGGGAGCCCTTCTGCCAGTCAGGACCTTCACCAGTGAGGATGCCTGCAGAATGGGAGGCAGCAGGAGGTGCGGGCAGAGGCCGGCAAGGGCAGGGAGCTGCCCTTCTGCTTGCACATTTTGTGGTCCAGAGGCAGAAAGCCAAGAGAAATCACAAACATGGGACTTGAGAGATTTAGTTTTCCGGTCACAGCACACGCTGGTGTGGCAGAGAGTTGATTTCTGGCTTAAGAATCTGCTTGCATTATCCCTATTGTGCTTACGGAAACAAGACTGATGCGAGTTTTCCTTTTGTGTGTGTGTGTGTGTATGAATGATTTAAAAAAAGGCTACAGAGAAAATGTAGCTGCTACATATCACTGCATTCTCATCCTGACAGAAACAAATCAGCCAGCCTTCAAACTTTTGTTAACCACTCAGGATGAAGGAGACATAGCATCTCCTCTGAAGTAAATAATGTGTATTTGGCAAATAGTCAAGGCAGGTATAATACAACACAAAACACAGTATTAAACTGAATAATCTATTAGCGATCAAAGATCTGGAACCAAATCCACACTCTACAAATAACATGCCAAAAATGAACTGCAAACTGTATACCAGAATGGACAATAACTAAGAGAAATAGGCACATATGTCACCAGGGTGCAGGTGATGCAGCTGTACCTTTTGCTCAGAGAACCTACAAATTGTAACTCTTAGTAATCACCAGTGAAATCCTACCTTTCAATAAGCAAAGCACCCTCACTTGAAATTCAAATCTCTGTGCTCAGCTACCCAATTCCTCGTTTTATTATGAATTTCAGAAAGAGCTCCTTTGGCCCCAAACCCTGCATGCCATTTCCGAACCATAGGCCAATTACACACAACTAATGAACATGGGTGGCACCACACCACACAGTGATGCTGGCTTGTGCTAATGAAGAACATGGCCCTCATGGTCGGTACTGGAGAGCAAGAAGAAGAGTCCCCCCTTCTCACCCAGTATATATAATACCTCTCCAAATACTCCTGAAGTTTTTTCAAGTTGTTGCTAATAAAAGCAATTTCCTAGCAGTACTAGATCTTAAATACAAGCAGATCACTTCCAGCTGCTCCTTATCTAATTTCTATTGTCATCTGACACTGTTCATTTACAGTATATCAATCTAGCTTGGGAATGTTTGAAATATTAATTACCATTGGCCTCAGTTCATTACCACGGATGCATTTAGCAGGATGCATGCCTGTTTACAGGTATCCAAACTGCTGTGCAGAACAAACAATCAGTGCTTTC